>VDFB02271358.1:758745807-758759817 GCA_007258455.2 Sequoia sempervirens
TGGATGAAATCCTTTGATGTTTTTGTAGCGGCCTTGTCCTCAATCCTTGTGCACACTAAGTCCTCATTTTGCACTATGTATAACTTATCAAGCAATTTTTCCACCTCAGGAACCTTCTCTATGATGAATTGTGGGAACTGCTCAATAGTTCCATGAACTTCCCTACCTAAATTTGTTTCCTCTGCCATGAACTGGAGCATCAGATGAAGAGTAAGGAAGAATTCCTTGACTTTTTCCTATTATGAAATGTATAATTGTCAAGCCAGTGGAAGGAGGTCTAACTGGGTAGCAAGGGTTTGGGGAGCATTCTTCAAAAGGGAAATGTCTGCATCCCTTGAACTAACATCCTATGTTAGTTTTACAATCTTTTTGTTTACAACAAAAAGTTATCCTTGTATGTTCCTCAATTCAGTAAGCCAGTTTTCTTTGCCCCAGTTTTTGTTTGTTGATTCCCTTTTGAGGGAAGACTTCATCTCCTGGACTTCATTCTCCAATTGATCTCGTCGGTCCTCAAAGTTTGCATAATTATGCTACAATTTTTTCTCTAATTGAGTGCATTGACTCTCAAACTCCTGATTCCTTTGTTGCATATCTTGCTCCGCCCGAGCCAACTAGTCCTAGTATTCTTGGTTTTTCCACTACAGCTCAACGACTATATTGGAATCTTGGACTTGGGACTTTGTGAGCTCCTCCTGGAGTTTGGCTTGCTCTACCTCTGCTTGTTGTGATAAGTGCATAATTTATGCATCCTTCGCCTTATCTGTCACCAGCATGACCTTGACTCTTTCCTTGTTAGTTTTCAGCTCCTCTTCCTATTGGCAACACAAGGGCAGACAACTGAGAGGGGGGGTTGAATCAGTTGTCACAAAATTTCAACATTATTAAACTTATTAACCTTATTCTGAGATATGGTTAATAACAATGAAATCATGAATCATCAACAAATCAAAAACACACATAACACCAAGATTTTTTTACATGGTGTGGTTGCTGAAATCTGCAAATAGTTAGTTTAAAATAAAGCAACATTTCAACATCCCTATGGAATAATAAGCCATGTTAATCATGCCATAAATGAAACAAGGGAAACCAAATCAAAGCATACAAAAACATGACATTAAACCTATCCCATAGTGGATTGGTGTCACATGTGCTAGTGACCCTTTCCCAATCCTTGATTGATAAGCTAGTGATGAAATTGCTATGGATATGGAGATGCTAAATGGACAAGATCAAATCTCAAAGAGAATGACCTTGCATTAAGTTGTGTAGATGATGGATATGATGAAGTGAAGTGGACAAGATCAAATCTCAAATGAAGAGAGTGACCTTGCAAGAGATTGTGGAGGATCTTGATAAGAGATGAAGCCTCTATTTTATAGATTTTCAAAATGCTAAGTGTTGAAGAGAGACCAATGTGGGACTAAGATTGGACAAATGAAAGGAGGACACTTGTCAAGTGATGATTGGTTGATGTATGTGCAAGATTTGGGAAGAGTGCCCATGAGAAGGAAAATTTGAATTCAAATTTGAGAGTAAATGCTAAGTGGGGGACAAGAAAATGAGCAATAAATGCAATGTGGGAGGAGCAAATCAACTTGCCTTTGAATTCAAAGTTGAGGGAATATTCCCCATAAATTCCATGTTGATGGAAAATTTTGGATTTAATAAATCAATAAATTGATTTATATGTGCAAGTGGCTAGATCTAGAGAATGCAAGTGGTTGATATTAGTATTTAATCAGGGTTAGACTAAATAGATGATGATTATACGGATTTAATGGTGCTTAGATGATTTTGACTTTTAGGACTTAAATATTTGATTTATTTAAATCAGAAAATGGTGGAATATGATTTGGGTTTGATTTAAATAAAGTCCTGATTTATTTGATGAATGGAATATGATTATGCATGATGTAAATTTGACATGTCTACATTTTTCCCCTCTTTGAAGCAATGTACTTGTTGCGTTGGTTCAAAGAATAAACTTACTTACGATCGAAATTTAAAAATTTTGCAGTTGCCGGATACCCAGAAGCGAGGAAAGAGCCTGCTTGGTACATTGCCCCCTCGAGGTCAGTGAAAAGATTCGTTGGTCGATCTCCACGATAAAGAGGTTCGAAATGAGTTGTTATGGATGATGATGCAAATGAGATGGTTTAAGATGCTTAGAATACTCGTCTATATTATCCTAATAACTTAAATGATTATATAATCTGAGATGGATGGGATTGATGATGTGATATGATGTGATTATGCAACGGATGATTTATGAAATGCTTAGACTAACAGATCTATATTATGATGATGATGCAAATGCAATGCATGTGAAATGATCGATATTTCCTATTATGTATGATATGAATGATATGTGGTATGTTGACGGTTTGTAGACGTAGGATGGATGCATGATGGATGCATTGGTGATGATGATGTTAGTGTAGAAATGAGATGATGACAAGAGGATCCCACAAGTCCATGATTGGTCGAGACTTTATTAGAGATGATGATGATAGATGATGATGATGATAAATGATGATGATTTGCTTATCAAGGTTGGGATTTTCAAAGGGTCCCTTACTTTATGTTTGATTACATGCCTAAGTATGATCATCAAAGGTATAAAGGACCAGGATGATGTTGTACCTAGTGTGATGGAATTTGGCGATTAAATTATTCGCTACGACATACGAAAACCTTGCTAGGATGCACTTTAGAAGTTTTAAGCATCTCAAGCAAAACCACAGAGGAATTGTAACCAATCAATGCAATAGTCAACCGCCATCCAAAACATCCTCTATACATATCAACAAAGAAAGTATTAAGCCAAGTTATTTTACAAGAAGCGATCAAGCAAGCACGGCCAGACAAAGATAATGATCGTTGCCCCATTCTCTCGCTCTAAATCCTTAGTTCCGGATATCATCAAGAGGTCCTTGGAATGGCATAATAAGATAAATCAAAGAAAGATCAAGTACGCAAACAAGCAAATGTTCTTCATACCTTCAGCCAAAGGGATATGCTTTGATAGGATAAGAATTCAAAGTGATATCCAAAATGATGCCCATTGTCGGAACGATATATCCTAGGACATGCATTGTATAGGATGATGATGGTTTGATAAGTTGATTGATAGGATAATGATATAAAGTTGACTGACATGTTTGAAAATGATCGAGACTTTGATTTTGTTTTCAATGGTTTGTTGTTTCGATTTTGATTTTACGATTGAAGCTTGATTTTGTTGCCTGCTATGATTGTTTCTGTTTGCGTTGCCAAAGGATGAAGATGGCAATCAGTTATTATGGATGATTGATTATTGCAGGTGCAAGCGAGATGAGACAAATGGATTTTTTCAAATATTTTGATGTTTTTGACGTTTTGAAATGTTTTGAGGCTGTTTTTGGATTTTGATGTTTTTCGGATGTTTTGGGGTTTTCTGAGATTTTATGAATGTTTTTGTGTTTTTTGTGTTTTTTGAATGTTTTTGGATTTTGATGTCTTGGGGGCTGATCAAATATTAGCCTTTCCTACGTTTAAGCTCAAAGACAACGTAGTTCGGATTTCAATGTTTTTTATGTTTTTCGTATTTTTTGAGTGTTTTTGGATTTTGATATGTTTTGAATGTTTTTGGATTTTCTGATGTTTTGATGTTTTTGGATTTTTCTACTTTTCTGATGTTTTTGGATTTTCGCATGATTTTAACGATTTGGTATGGACATGTGTGACAATATCAGTGCACTATTTGAGATTTTGCTGAAAACCAAGCTAAGATGGATTGATGATGATAACATTGTTGAGGATGCACAACAATGCAAGGATTGGATTGATTAGGATTGATGATGATTGATAATGATAACATTGTTGAGGATGCACAACAATGTAAGGATAGTGTTAAGCAACACAAGGATTTGGGAAAGATATCCCTAAGATGATGATGGATTGATGATGATGTTTTGATTGGATTTGATTGATTAAGATTGATGAAGCTTGATTTGGAACAAAAGTTGTTCGAATGATTTGATGTGATGTTTGAAGTTCAACTTAGATGCAACTGATGTTGATTGTTCGGATTGATGTTCGATGAATGATGAAGATTGATATGGAATGTTTGCTCGTCAAAATATGCCATGGGTTAGTGATTTGGATGTTGGATCACAAATGCTTTGACCAATTTGATTTCACATTTTCCAAGGTTCGGATCGCCATATAAGCTAGAGGATATAGACCAAAATTTATTCTCAAAGCAAGATGTACATATCTGCCCCCATTCTCTAGTAATGTATGGAATGTGATGGGATGGATGCTCAAATAAGTGGATGGATGGATTGATATGGTAAGCACGAAAAGGATGGCAAGGATTATCTTATGATAAGATAAGGTGCTTGGATAAAGAATACTCATTTGGATAATGCTTCATAGCTCAAATAACGATGGATAGGATAGGGTCAATGAAAATGACCCATGTCAAGATGTTCACCACTAGCGAGCGTAAAGTGTGCTCCAAAAATTTCATCAAGATCAATAGAACTTGGATGATGGACATAGTGGATAAAAATGGATTGGATATATGGTTAATGGATGAATGGTTTTATTATGGATGAGATGGATGGGATGCTCGATTTATTACAGATGGGATGAGATGCTTTCACCGAACTAGTGCACATAGATGCTCAATTCTACACATGACGCCTGTTTGCCAGGTTTTCATCATGGTCTTCCCCCAAGCATCACCATAGTGGTTTTCACTTGGAGGAAGATTTCTTTTTCTTTTTACTGTTTTCAATCCCTTTTCTTTTTTTTTTTTTTTTTTTCTATTTTTCTTTTTTTGTATTTTTCCAAAGATTTTAAGCTCATGCTGAATCATAAGGTGTTGCTGATGAAGATGCCCCTGTCATGATGTGTCATCAATATCCTGCCTGAAGGAGCTGCTTTGCTAAGATACGTGCACTTGAATGCAACTTTTGGGATTCTCGATTTGCTTCATTGATACCGGAGTTGACTTTGTCTTTGTGCGCACATTGTGATAGATTGCCTTTTGAATCCTTATGATGAAGGGTTGCTGCCAACACACGATCAATGTGATAATTGGATATCATGCGTGGAGGCATGGATGTAGTGTGTTTAGGGATAAAAGATGGATCGGTTGACTGTTTGGAACCTTTGACTCTCCAAACTTGGGAAGACAAGCAATGATGGGTGGATACAAAAGTGTGCATTGAATTAGGACCAACTGCTTGATATACCTTGCACGCTGTTTGAAAAGCCTACTTTTTCTTTTTTGGACATCCTTGATGGATACTTTTCTCTTTTTTATTTTTCCCCATAGTTTCTTTGACCGATGGAGTTTGATAGGGATGATCTTTCTTTGTATTCTTTGGTATCCATTTGTATTTTATTTTTCCATTATGCTTTCTAGATCCTTTTTCCTTGATAACGCTCTTCATACTTTGATTCAAATATTTCTTTTCAATGCTGGTCCCAATTTGTGATGGTGTAATGGGTGGATGAAGATTCATGGCGTGACTGGTCGTAGTATTGACATCAGTTTCACCATAAGGATTCTTTGTGCTCCCTATGTTGACATTTTCTTGAGACATAGTTGCCCCTAGTATGGTGGTAGTAGCAACTTCATGCTTTGATTTTGCTTGTTCGAAGAGCTCTTGTTTATAATGCATTCTTTGATAAATGACTGTCATAGGTGATGTTTCAATTTGCTGCTCTACTAACTCTGGATTATACTGTTCTTTCTAACTTGCTTCCTTCATGATATCCTTAGTCTGAATTTGCAATATATTTGATACTGATGTTGACAACTCAATAACTTGCTCTTTTTGTGTTGTAATGTCATGAGTAAAAGAATCCTATTTTGGAATGAAGATCATCGACGGTTCATCCAAATCCACCTTATGGGTAGATGGAGGAGTATGTGCATCTTGCATTGATAGGAGAGTGTCCATTAGATCATTATAGTATCCTAAAGATACAAATTTTTGATCTTGAATGATTTCGAAGTTGCTTTCAACATGCTTTGGATCAAGTTCTTGACATGAGTCAGTTTCAAAGGATGGATTACTTACAAAGGGTGCTTGGATATCTTCATTATGCATGGGAAGCGGCTTAATATCTTCGTGATCTTTGAGTGGACTTGGATCAGGTGTCGAGTTAAAGATTCCTTCAATATCGGCAATCATGAGGTCGAAGGATGTCAATATGTCTTGGAAAGGACCATTGCTATACTTTGGTGAAATACATTGATCATACTTTAGAATAAATTCTTGAGATATGCCCTCTACCTCATTAGGTGATGTAGATACATTTTCAACATGATCATTGGTCGATGCCTCGTCGGATGAAGTGAAAATATCTTTATTGATGGATAGATTTTGAACATTATTTTCAACAATTGCAATAGAGAGATTTCTAATGTCTTCAACCATAGGGTCAAATGATGTTGAAATTTCTTGAATTGGATCATTGTTGGGTATTGTTGGTGTATTTTGATCATGATTGAGAAGTGACTCTTGACATATATTCATTTGATCATTGGATGGAGTAGACACAACTTCAAGGTGTTCAATGATGGAGTGATCTTGATCTTTGTTCTCAACAGTTGTTGTTTGTTGGGTAGCTCGAGAGGCTTGGGCAGCTTGAGAGGCTTGTTGAGCTTTTCTTGCTTGTTGTGTGGCTAGATATTGTCGAATAGCCTTTTGGTAGGCTTGGTGAGCCTTTAGCGCAATGTCATATTGTCTTGCTAAGTTTGGTTTTGGTGGTAGGGGTGGCGGATTTGGAATCGTGTTGGATGCGATGATGGGTGTGATAGGGGTGGATGAGATTGATGGAAATGATGTCTCCACTATGGTACTCACATCAAAATTCGAAGGCAACTTGGCCCCTTGTTTTGCTAGTTCAAGCATGTACAACGAAGGGTTGAGTCTCATCATGATGTTGATGATTCTATGGTTGTCCGAATTTTGGAGCATTTCAGCTATTTGTTCGTGAGACATTCCAAAGGTAAGATCCTCCCCTTGGGTTTCCTCTTGTGGGTTTTGCGATGATGTTGGAAGGCTAATTGTGAGATTTCCATCCCCAATGGGATTCATTTCAGGAGTGGTTTGGCTAAGATCACTTGAAGCAGGTGTTTCTTTGTTGGCTTCCATACTCTTCTTGTATTGAGATCTAGTTAGAACCATAAAATGGGGATCAATCTTCGAGAATATGGGAGATGAATCTCTTGACTCTTTGGATTAATCTCTATTTTATGTCCCAAAGTGAAAGTTTTTAGGATGCTTTTTAGGATCAAAAGTGATGATGATATGATGATGATGTTTAAAGATGGATGTTATGGATGTTTTTGGATTTTGATAAATCTTGAATGAAATACTAGGCTTTAGGACTTTTGATTGGTTTGATTTTTGGATTTTGAGATTTTTCCCTTGATCTTGATTTGGATTTGGATTTTGATTTTGAGCAAAAAGACCCTAAGATGTTTGATAATGATCTAAAGGATAGTTTTGTTCAAAGGATGATGATTTTGGATGTGTGTGAGGAGAAGGATGTATCTATCCACACCTACCCAAACAAGATGATTGTTTCACTAAGTATATGAAGAAGGATTCATCTACATATGCCTGCTAAGCAAGATGATTTGGATTAAATTTAACTAAGGATATGCAAAAGCGATTTACTACACATTCCTAGCCAAAGGTGTTTTGATAAATGTTTTCAAGGACTTGGTCTCAATGATTTTGGTGTTTTGCTTGATTTTGTCATAAAGCCTAGCACTTCAAGGATGATTTCTGCTGTTTTCAAAAGATGATTTGTGAGATGGATTTGATGTTTTGAAAGATGGATGAAAGAGGTTTGATTTGTTTTGATCCTTAGATGAACCTAAAAAGACCACTTTGTATTTTCCTAGACCTAGGTATTGAAGAGCATGCATATGCTTCCTAAAGACCTTTGTAACCAAGAAATGATTTGAACATTTTGGATTTCCAATCAATGATTTGTGCTTTTGGGATTTGGAGTCTTCAACACACATGAAAGTTCATTTTTCTTATCTTTGCTTAATGGCTTTATTTTACCAAAACACTCTCTTTGATTAAAGTTTCAAACTAAGATGTCCAATGTCTTAATTTCTTTAAACCCCACAAGATATTTTATGTGGAAATTCAATGAACTTAAGGCAAGGGTTTTCCCATTGTTTACTCAAGAAGACAAATTGAGGTATAATCCAATGCTTAGGAACCTCTACGAACATGAATCCGTAGGGAAAGCAGTAAAATATGGATTGAGTCAATGATATTTGTCTTCAAAAGGGTTTGAAATTTTGAGAATCATGTTGAATGTTTGTTTGCAAAATGTTAATACCACACTATAAGCTTTCAAATGAAGAACAAGTACAAGCCCTATGGATGTGTAAGAAAATATTTGTTGAATCCCCACTTGGAAAAGTCCAGCTACACTTATCTTTAGCAAATGGTTAGATGATTGACCCCACTAGCTCCCCTCCATGGCACTCACTTATATGGGGCATCCAAGCATCAACAACCATGAAACTCCCATGGCATGTTTTCCATTTCTACTAAAGACCGTAAAAGTGTGGGGCAGCTTCAAAATGACCGTTCTTGCACCAACAAATAGATTAAGGATTTTGGAAAACCCAGCACATGGGTTCTAGTAGACTCTTTCACTGCGGGAGATTGAATCTATTCTGCTAAGAGTCCCCTTCGATCCATCTTGTCGCAGCCAACCACGGATATCGAAGCTTAACCAATACCCACATTTATATCCTAGCTGGAAATACTTGGCTTTAGAGTGTTAATGGGTTGAGTCATTCCCTTTGGGTGAGTACTTTTTCCCCAAGGCAGGCCCTTTAAGATAAACAAAAGCAAGCAAAGACACAATCCATAACTCGATCAATCTTTGATGGCACAAAGAAAGAGAATGTATGCGAAAATGCCCCTACTCACACTCACACAAGATGTTCAATTTTAAACCCAAATCAAAGTGTTTCAAAGCAATAAAATGCATTTTGAGTGTTTCTCTTACACCCTAGATCGCACGAAGTGCAAGGGGAGAGGATACGCATTCAAAATGCACCCAAGACAAAATCATAATTCAAGCACTTGTTCATTTTATAAAATTTCAAAGAAATTATTGTGAGTTCGTTTTAAGCACCAAATGAAATGTGAGAAATTTTTTGTTCAATTTAGGCAAATCGAAAAGCTAGTAAGTTTCTAATGTTCCGTTTTAATTGAACTTTGAAAAAAAGAATGGTTGATTTTAAACCCCCAAATTGAAAGTGAGTTGTCTTAAAACAAAAAATAAGCGTAGGAAATGGATGTTTCAAGTTATTACATTAAGCATTAAAAAATGCTTTTTCCAAGTTTAAATTCAATGTTCAACTCAAATCTGCTTTCTTTCGCTTAATTCCCATGTGAAAGAGAGACCCTCTTTGTTTGTTGATATAATCCTGCAAACATTACAAAGCCATCATGAATAAGATTAACTCCCAAAATATTTTACACATCAATGTGCTAATCATAAGTTGAAAGCTAATAGTGAAAAACCATTATCAAGAAATTAAGGAGAAAAAAAATCTTTCATACATTAGGTGCACTTGCTTTATAGGTATTGCTATTGGTAGATAATAGTAATAATGGCATGTGAATGTTTAAAGAATATATTATCTACTACGTAAGCCCAAGTCACGAAATAAATAGCAATAATAGACTGCTCATAAAAATAAAAATCTGAAAAGAACAAATCCTCAGCACATCACTAGCTGCAACACCAATTTCAACATTAAATGCACATTAATAGCAACAATCTAATATCTGCAAATATGTCAACACCAATCCAAATCGAAGAAAATAGCGCGCTTCCATAGAAATCTGATGTAAACTCTCCTACCTATATCGCGCAGACCCTTCCACACAAAATATAATAGTTTCCTAATGAAGTACGAAAGTTGGGAATTAAGGCTATGAGGTGCAAATGGTGGATAAGATAGGCATTCACTCACCAATCAATATTTTGACAACCACAAATATTTCATATTTCTTAAAAAGATTTGACCAGCGCACAGTTAGGTATATCAGTTTAGAAAGTTAAAATCTATGTCCTTTTTCTTCATGTGGTCTGAGTGGGAATGTGGAGAAATCTGAGATTTGACAGAGATGCAGACTATGATTCTATCAAAATCTATTTCAGGTATGCTCTTTGGGCTGTAACGTGCATAAAGTAGTAAGTTTTGTACTGAATGAAGCACCGAAAATCACGTGGATGGTAGTAGGGTTGTCTATGTCTCGGGCTCTGGAGTTCACTCTGCATGAGTCTATCTGAAACACATTGTACTTGTGGCACGGCTCATAGAAATGTCCACATTACTGGAGGCAATCGGTCCTATCCCCTCATCTACCATCTGCAACATAAATGTCATGTCAATAATCAATTTAAACATTATAGAAGATCTTTTCCAGCAAACCTACTATGGGCATGACAAGATAATCGAATTTACAACAAATAATCCAATGATAAAAGTTATCATAGTGCCTCTAGCTCAACAGATAGAGCATTCGTTTTCTAAGTTAAAAAAAAACTCAGGTTCGATGTGTACACAACAAAAGCAATATCTACCAATGCAGGCAAAGGTTTAATGATGTAGTACCAGTAATGGGTCAAATGAATAACCAGTTAATAGCCACACAAAGTACACAGCAAAACAAACAGTTATGGAAACATAAACAAGAATGTTCAACTTGATAAACTGGCCAACCTCTTGATCTTCTGAATTTGATGCATAATAAGTAGAACTTGGAAACTCGGTGACAAAAAATTAGAACATCATCCAAGGTGAAAACCCATTACCATGCCCAAGATAGAATGAGTTTCGATGTGCCATGAATTATGCTCAATCATCCTCAATCAGCTCGTAATACATTTTCTTGTTGGCAGTGGCTCACTACGTTTTTGTCTTGCTAATAGAATCAGGTGTGCACACAAACATCCTTTGTGTGAAACTCAAATACTGCGAGCAGATAGGAATTATTTCTGCACCCTTAAAAACTTATGTGTGGAGCTCTATAATCACTATGCAATCAAAATACTCCTATGCATAGGCATAAATCTTCAAAAAGATCCCTTTTACAAGAATAAAACAACACTTGCACCAAATTGCACAAAGATCCTTGAATACATTGATTGTAGAATACACACAAAATAGATTTAAAAGAGGTGTTAGAAACTTTCAGGAAGATACAAGCTATGAAAGCATAGACAAGACACATGAACTGTGTGACAGAAGGCCTCAAAGAACTACAATCTTTATTGAATGTGTAGGGTATGCTTAGCATGAAAACATCCAAACCTACAAAGACTATGTTTGCCTCACAGATTGGTAGAATCACGCGGGCTTTGATATGTGAGCACCCATCAAAGAGCATACAGATAATTTTTTGATAAAATGGCTCACAGAAATGTCACCTCATGAAATGCCATACTTACATTATATGCATCGAATGGACAGTATGAATTTTTTTTGACATAATGCTTCAAAAAACTGTGATCTTAGGGAATGGCATGATTGCAGTGCTGGATATGCAGAAAATAGATTTGCTGAGAGAAGGGTATGGGAATTCATTAAAGGCAGATGATGTAAGTGGCCAAGTAGACATGTATGCAAAAATGTGGGGATATAGACATAACACCAGGATTGCATAAATGTTTAGATGAGCATATAAATTTCCCGTATTTCTTTATAGTTCATATTCCTCCATGTAATAACAAAAAATAGCCCTTGCAGAATGTTATTAGGCACAAAACTACCAAAATGGATAAAATTCAGTATCAAAGAAAACTACGCATGAGCATTGCAAAATATAGACTTAAATTCAAACCCAATAGGCCTCCTTCTAGCGCCACTTATGTGGTTGCTGAAATCTGCAAATAGTTAGTTTAAAATAAATCAACATTTCAACATCCCTATGGAATAATAAGCCATGTTAATCATGCCATAAATGAAACAAGGGAAACCAAATAAAATCATACAAAAACATGACATTAAACATATCCCATAGTGGATTGGTGTCACATGTGCTAATGACCCTTTCCCAATCCTTGATTGATAAGCTAGTGATGAAATTGCTATGGATATGGAGATGCTAAATGGACAAGATCAAATCTCAAAGAGAATGACCTTGCATCAAGTTGTGTAGATGATGGATATGATGAAGTGAAGTGGACAAGATCAAATCTCAAATGAAGAGAGTGACCTTGCAAGAGATTGTGGAGGATCTTGATAAGAGATGAAGCCTCTATTTTATAGATTTTCAAAATGCTAAGTGTTGAAGAGAGACCAATGTGGGACTAAGATTGGACAAATGAAAGGACACTTGTCAAGTGATGATTGGTTGATGTATGTGCAAGATTTGGGAAGAGTGTCCATGAGAGGGAAAGTTTGAATTCAAATTTGAGAGTAAATGCTAAGTGGGGGACAAGAAAATGAGCAATAAATGCAATGTTGGAGGAGCAAATCAACTTGCCTTTGAATTCAAAGTTGAGGGAATATTCCCCATAAATGCCATGTTGATGGAAAATTTTGGATTTAATAAACCAATAAATTGATTTATATGTGCAAGTGGCTAGATCTAGAGAATGCAAGTGGGTGATATTAGTATTTAATCAGGGTTAGATTAAATAGATGATGATTATGCTAATTTAATGGTGCTTCGATGATTTTGACTTTTAGGACTTAAATATTTGATTTATTTAAATCATAAAATGGTGGAATATGATTTGGGTTTGATTTAAATAAAGTCCTGATTTATTTGATGAATGGAATATGATTATGCATGATGTAAATTTGACATGTCTACACATGGAAACCCTGTTAGTGAAAAAACCTTGGTTGAGGTGAGTCCACAAGATTAGACCCTGTTAAAAGTATAAGAAGAATAAATGAGGAATGCACATGCATTCAAGCACACTACCTAGATGTCACTACTCAAATACAAAGGAAGAGACATTGTCTTATAGAAACATTTGGATTACAACTATCTGGATTGTGAACTGTGAAAGTAGCATTTGCCAATGCCTGATTACAGTTTTGGTTAAGCACATGAACACTTCTTTACTCTTCTTCACACTCTTCTCTATCTTCAAATGATTTGAACATTATTTGCACACCACACACACATTCCTTCAAATGAAATAAACAATCGCTTATATATATCTGCAACAAGGAATTACATCTCTACATGTCCGTTTCAACAAAAGAATTAAATGAATACAAATTGTAAGCCCAAAACAATAAATATTTATCAATGTGAATCCACCAAAGTCAGCCAAAACATAGTGAAGACCCAAAATGAAATATTCAAACATGAAAAAAATTCAAACAATTTTAGTTCGAGGGTCCACAACACGCATCAACACCCTGTTGGCCAAGAACATGAAAAACATGAACACGCAAGAGAAAATATCCAATTGTGAGCACAACAATTAACACGAACAGGAAAAATAGATAGAGCATGATCTAGAAGCATCCACAAACATTAGGAATCATTAGAGAATCATCCACAACAACTAAACTTACTAGAATCACATTGTCTTCATTTAGGAACACAAATTGAAGCAACAGAAAAACTGTTAGAATAAAAATCTTCATAACTCGATCAAATATTCACGCAAATCTCTAAAAATCAACGTGGATAAACTATATATACTAAAAAAAAACCCTTTAGTCAACAACCTTTGATCATCAACATACCAGGCTCACCAACAGACTCAACTAGACTTCACCGTTGACAACTTGCCACTCATTTCATTACAATTTTCTCAATATCCTCGACATATATAGCTTCTAGTGCATTAATGCTAATAGTGTTGACATCAATGACAACCACATATCAGCAACACAACCACAACAATCAACAATCTCCCCTTTTGGCATTGATGGCAACACATGATGTGAAAAAAACCATCAACACAACTAACTTCAACACTTAC
>VDFB02271358.1:758759917-758907811 GCA_007258455.2 Sequoia sempervirens
CTTCCATGCAAACTACCAAGAAATGTCACACATGTTCTACCAAATTTCCTTGTCTCTTGTACTTGTCAAACTTTTGTATTTCAAATTTTTTTGGGATGGGAAGCATAGTAATAGAGTGATAAAAAAGGAATGTACATATATCCTGTAAGTGTAGGTCCTCTTTGGTTTTCTAATCTAGATTTTTTATATCGTTTGATTCATGTCTTGTAGTTGCATTCTTGCTCTGTGTTTGGTACATTTGTTGTGGGACCTTGTGCGTAGTAGCCTTGTTATCCCAAGATGTTCATTTGGTCATAGGTTTGGTATGGTGGAGGTATAGGACCTTGGTAACCATGTTGGGTGGAAGGAGGGTCAAGTCCTTGTTGTATGGAAGGAGGATTAATTCCTTTTTGATTGTAAGGAGGGTTAAGTCCTTGTTGATTGTAAGTAGGGTTAGGTCCTTTTTGTGTGAAAGGAGGATTAAGTACTTTTTGCGTAAAAGGAGTAAGTCCTTATTGTGTGAAAGGAAGATTAAGTCCTTGTTGTGTGAAAGGAGGGTTAATTCCTTGTTGATTTTGTTGAAGAGGGGTACCTTGATAGTGCGTTGGTAGTACATCTTGTTTTGGTTGATTCTGCTAAAGGGTTCCCTAGTAGTGCATTAGTGGTACACCTTGTTGTCGGTACGAATTGTTTTGGAGGGTAACCTAGTAGTGCATTGGTGGTACACCTTGTTGTTGGGATGAATTGCATTGAAGGGTACTTGGGTAGTACATTGGTGGTACACCTTATTTTTAGGATGAATTATATTGAAAGGGTACCTGGGTAGTGCATTGGTCACACACCTTGATGTTGGGATGAATTACTTTGAAGGATATCTTGGTAGTGCATTGGTGGTACACATTATTGATTTGGTATGTTGGTTGAAGGACCAATATATGATACATTATATGGTATGTATTCTCCTTGTAATGGGATGCTACCTTGTTGTTCCACTATTGGAAAGTTTCCTATGTTATGAATATTATTATTTTGTGGCATGTATTGAGTTGGAAATCCTTGATATTGTTGGAATACTACTTCTTGTTTTATTTGGGACGGTTTCCTAAACAAAGGGTTTTCCATTGGTTTTTGTTTAGGTTGATCATTGTTTTTTAAGATTAATGGCATGTTTGGAATATTCATTGGTTTGGGTATCTTTCTGAAAACTGATTTATACCCTAAGGGAATGAGGTGAGGACCCCTAAAACCTTCCACATTGAAGTCTATAGGTAGTTTAGCACCACTTTGTTCTAATTTCAAGAAGTAGGAATTTGGATCCTTTCTTAGTAGTTTTTCCATCAGTTTAAGTACCTTGGGATTGTTGGAGTGTTGAAAGAATTCTTCCTCATCTATTTCTTCCTTACTATCCACTTCTTCCATGACCATATCTTTGGGATTTTGGTTTGACCTATCCATCATTTCTTATTTTCTATGGATTACTTATCATCACTTGGTGGTTGGTTTGATGTTGCTTTAAATGTTGGTTTCTTTCAAGGAGTTATAAGGTCACTTGGTCTATAATCCATGGGTCACTTCCATCATTTGTGGTGTTCGTTGGGGGCATACTAGAGCTACTTTTGTATGTCTCCATCTTCTTTATATATTGGGATTGCATGGTTGTCATAAACAAGTGCCAATATTTTGTGGAAGTTGGTGATTTATAACTTTAGGGAAGGGTATGTGCAGGATCATGATGGGCCAAAAAGTGGTGATATGATGGGATTGTGTAGGGTATGTGGCTGATGACTTTTTTTTACCCAAAATTGATGAAACAAAAAGGGTTTTTAAAGGAGATTCTCAACTTTTCACCAATATAAATTATGCTTTACTTTGAATTTAATAAATAATTATTATTCATTTTCTATTTGAATTATGACTAAAGTCCTGATTGATAGGCTAATTGAAAAACATCTATAGCTTTCAAATGGTATCACATTTTTTGAATCAGAAACATGCATGACATTCTCTGCTTTGAATACTATAGGATTAAAAATAAAATGAATTTCATGAATTTTTTACCCAAGTTAAGGTGGTCAGACATACAAATTTTTTATATTTTTTAAAAATTGTAATAAAAAAATCATAAATAATTATTTACTTGAAACAAATTACAAAAAATTATGCATCACATTGGGACATGAGTCCTCTAATTATATCTAAAATCTTATAAAAAAATATTATCATTTTATTGTGGTTAGGGTGGTGAGACAAACACCTACTTCTTATTTTTTTCCTAAAATTTAAGAAATCTTTACATTAAAATTTCAAATTTTCACCAAATAGATTTAAAAAAAACCTAGTAGTTTAGAAACTACATTCAATTTTCATAGATTCTATTCTTACATATTTTTGAAATAATATAGATACCTTATTCAAATTTTTATGTCAAGTTTCCTAACTCTGATTTTTTTGAATTTTTTGCCACTTAAGGGCCTATTTTTCTATGATGATCACGCACATACCCAAAATTAACTAATTTCTTTGTTTTGGGATTTTCTATTTCAAAAGGATGGTATCTATTGGCACATAAGAGGTGGTAATATGGGCCTTCCAACTGCAAGATCCACTTTTTGTTCCTCTTTGTCTAAGATATTAGTTGCATTTCTCCACTGAGTTGGTGTTTCTTTTATCTCAAATACAAAAATTCTCAAACTACTAAGGATGTCTGATCATTTACCTTCAATTTGTGTGAGACTTAGTTGTATGATAGGTGGCATAATATTTGGTTGTTGAATTGGAGTAGTTGGAAACCAAATGTTCATAAAGTGAATGATGAAGGTGTTTGGTGTTTTGATATGGTTTTTGTGATACTCAAGACTCTAAAGTTTGAGTGATGTTTTGGTGTGGACATTTATTTTGGAACTCAAAATGTTGAAAACTTGGACTGATATTTCACTTCACTTTTCTATAGGATATATTGTGAATAATCTACTTAAACTAGCCTTGAGGTTTAAGAAAATGTTGGTATCTTAGAATTTTTGAGTGAAGGAATCCTAAAACTAGGTTGGTGTGTTTGATTTTGTAAATGGATGTGGACTAATGTAGATATGACGTGTTTTGGAGGTCTAACTATTTCATTCTCAAAAATATTTAACCAGTTTAAGATCAGTTTTTGATTTTCACTAGAAAGCAAGGAAAAAGTGGTAATCTTAAGATAGTAGCGGTAAATTTTGTCAAAATCGGCTAACTTTTGGTCAACTGCAGCCAAGTCTGAAGGACAAATGTGGTAGGATTTCTCAAAAGTGGCTTTTGTTCCAATTTTTCTATTTGGTAATCAGTGCAAGAAAAAGTAGTGGATTTGAGAAAAAGCAGCCAAATTTTCATCGACTATGGCTAACAAAATAGGTCAAGTGTAGCATTGTTAGGATCAATTGTCGAAAATTTTAGGTCAAATTCATTCTATTTTTCAAAAGCATAATTTTTTTGACAATCATTGTCAAAAACTAGATAGAAAAAGTGGTTTATTTTTGGTCGACTACGGCAATATTTAGTCAACATTAGTAAAAGCAGTAGAAATAGCAGTTTTCTATGCAAGTTTGTGTTCCAATTTCTTTGTTGGAAATATTTTGGATAAATTTGTAGTTTTGATGTCTCATTTTGATTTTATTTCTTTCTAAGAAAATTGGAAAGTGATAATACAACACAACAAACTAAACTATTTCACTTTGTTCTTAATGTGACATGAAATGTCAGCCAAAATATTCATAAACCTTTAAAGAAATATGTTTAAGATATATTTTAAGGAGTGCAAATAAAGGGCCCTTTTCAAAGTATTCGTACTAAGTCTGAAGGATTTGAAGTTTGATAACCATTCTCAATGCTTGTTTTGATATGTTCATTTTAAAATCAAGAAAAGTGTTTTATGTCCAAAGTAACCAAGAATTTTGGCAAGTTTGTGAAGATAATTTATGATGCAGGAGCATCCAAGGGTACCAAGAAATCATGTACAACCAAAACTATTTTAAGTTTTATACTTGTGTTTATTTTGATTTTTTGGCTGCAGGTGCAAATTATTGAAATTTTCAACTCTTCCACCATAGCAAAATTTGATGATGGATTGTGAGAAAATAAAATTATTAATTAATTCATTTTTATTTTTATTTTAAAGATTTTGATTTTACAAAAAAGGAAATATTACAACCAAGCTTGGAGTGGGCATTTAATATGCTTTATGCTCCATTTTGAAATTTGATTTTGTATTTTGTTGCAAGTTGGGAATGCAAGGTGTTCAAGGAGAGTGGAAATAGTGGGTTGGAGAGTGGGAAGAAAAAATTGTATTTCACATTGAATGCATATGTCAAGAAGAGGAAATCCATTCTAGGAAAGAGTAATGAGCATTTTGGAGGTTTGAATGGCATAATATTATTTTTGGGAAAAGAGAAAATATTGTCTTGGTCATAATTATGAGACCTAGTCTTAGTAAAATGACCATAAATTTCTCATATGGTAACAAAATTAAGAATTTCAAAATGATCTAGAAAGACAAAAATGAGGTGCACCAAACCAAGAAACCATTTTAGAAAATTCTGACAAATGACAAAGCATTGATAGGCAGAAAGGGATGGGTTTTCTTGGTGGTTTAGTGGAGGTTGTTTTGAGAAACCAATAGTGGTTTCTTCTCACACAATTTTTATATATTGATGCTTGAAGTTTGGTGAATGGGGGGGATTTTGGAGATTTCGTGGTTGCATATCCAAATGTTGCTGGAATGATATTGGAATGTTGAATTGCAGATTTTTGTATGTGTGAATTCCATCTTGTATGTGAGCATATAAGCTCCATGATTATGTAACTCATTTTCAAATTTGAATTTAATATATGTTGTATATTTCTCTTCCATTTCTATGTGTTAAATTTAATTTTTCACCTTCTTGCATAGAGTTGTATGTGTTTTTTTTATTAGATTTGAAAGGGAGAGTATCACTCCATTAATTTCCAATCTAGAGATAGACAAGTTCTTTAAGGTGGGCTTACCTCATGCCCCAAAGGGATGATTTTACATGCAACTTATGGAGAATGTTTTAATCTCAACCATAGGTTAGACTTGGTAAGTAACTTCTTGGAAGTAGATCTTGATGCATCAATTTCAAAGAATATTTTTCTTAAAAGGGTGGCTTCTGATACATTGGTTCCTAGTCATGCTCAGAGGATCCAATGCTTTACTAACATCCAACAAGCTACTTAAGGCTTCAACCAACTTACCTGGGGCTCTATTTACAAAATGTTACCTCCCCTTTCATGAATGGCATTGATGGAAAAGTAATCACCGATTAATTAATTCAACATTTAGCCTTGACTATTTATATAGCTGCTTTAGTGAAATACCACTTTGATTCGCCTTCTCTCCAATGTGAGTTGTGTCTCAAAGGCAGGCCCTCTAAATCTAATGCTTTGAAATGAAACAAGTGGGTGAAACTCAAAGTTCTTTTCATCACCCAAGATCACCAAAATATGTAATGGGAGAGGATAGACTCTTATTTTCTCAAACATGGAAGATGTAATATACAATTCATCACAATATTCTTTTTAAGCCTCTCAAGTGACACTATCCAAAAAAAGGAAATGAAATGTGTACAAGATCGAATTTTTTTTTTATTGTGCACCAAAATGAAGTTTTCTAGATTTCAAGCAAGTAGATAGCAATATGTAAATAAAAATTTATTTGTCTATTTTTAAAGCACCAATTCTTGAGTGTTGCTAATAACCTTGTATTAATGTGTCAGTAAAATAAACTCGTTCATTTCATCAACATAATGAAAGCATTGGTCAAAAGATAACATTCCATTTTATGAGCACCAAAACTTAAGTGTTGTTCTAATCTACGTTCAAGCTTTTGAAAGTTCTTTTTAGAACACAAAATTGAAAGCATGCAAGTTGTGGGGTTCATTTGTTAACCACCAAATTGAAAGATGTTCTAAACTAGAAATCTTTTTGAAAGTTATTTTTAAAGCACCAAATTGAAAGATGTTTTAAACTAGAAATATTTTTAAAGGTTCTTTTTCAAGCACCAAATTGAAAAATGTTTTAAACTAGAAATATCTTTGAATGTTCTTTTCAAAGCACCAAATCAAACAAGTACAAGTTACAATGGGGTTCATTTTTATAGCACCAAATCGAAAGATGTTCTAAACTATAAATATTTTTGAAGGTTCTTTTTAAGGCACCAAATCAAAAGATATTCTAAACTAGAAATATTTTTTATAGTTATTTTTAAAGTACCAAATCAAAATAGTTTCTAAACTAGAAATATTTTTGAAGGTTCTTTTTAAAGCAACAAATCTAAAGATGTTCTAAACTAGAAATCCTTTTGAAGGTTCATTTTAAAGCACCAAATAGAAAGATGTTCTAAACTAGAAATATTTTTGAAGATTCTTTTTAAAGCACCAAATCGAAAGTGTGCAAGTTGTGGGGTTCACTTTTATAGCACCAAATTGAAAGATGTTCTAAACTAGAAAGCTTTTTGAAATTTTGGGCTTGGACTGTTCACCTTCTTTGCAATAAGAGCGTTAGTTATTTTGATGTAAAGTATACCATATCAAATAAGAGCTGAAAAAAAAAATCAACAAACACAAAACATCCAAAAAAAGTTCCTGTTAGTGTCAGAAATTGAAAAATCACTATGCAAATTTTGAATAAGAAATAATAGAGAAAAAGCATAAATTTTAAATCAAAAGTAGCCCTATTACTTTTAGAAAATGTAGTTAGATAAGTCAAAGGTGGCATTTTTAGGTTTGACTATAGTCATAATTTTTAAAAGAAACCCCATTTCTAAAGCAAAAGTGGCCTGAAAAGCCAAAAGCAGCTGGAAAACGAGCAATTGTGGCCGAGATGAAAGAGCAACCATGTGAGTTTTCTGTAGTGTTCGCATAAATATTTTTCAAGTGCATTTCTGGAACCTGCAACTATTCAAAACACACTCAAGGAAATGTTAATTTCAAGGACCAACATCCCACTCAGGATGCTTGAATGTGTAAGGGAAAAATTGAGAAGGGTAAAGATGATCAATGTAAATGAATTATTAAACAAGATTTAGCTCTAACAAAGATTGAGATTCATACCCATTACTCATGGAATGAAAATATGAAGAAACGAAATCAAACAATGTAATCAAAGAACAAAACATAAATTGAATTCATAAAACATAACGTTACCATCCTATATTGAAGTGTATTCGCAATGATGTTGGATTGTTGTATCAATGTAAAGCCTTCATTGATGCATTGAAAAAGCTTCAAATGTGTGTGTTTTGATCAAATATGTATGTCAAAGTTATTCAAGATATCGATTGTAATTTCAACATTACTTTGTTGTGCAAAAGATGTCAATTCTTTGATCATTTTTTAGGATGAAGCCTCAGATTGTTATATAGATTTTGTGTTTTGAAATGAATGATTAGGATTGCATATTGTGGATGTGAAAATCTGCATATGGTTAGCATTTTAAAACCAAAATAATCCTCAACATCCCTATGAGATAATGAAGCATGTTAGATATGCTAAGTAAGATATTAAAACAACAAGAAAAACTAAATAAGCATACAAACAACATGAATCAACTTCATCTTATAGTGGATTGGTGTCACATGTGCTAGTGACCCTTTCCTAATCCTTGATTGATAAGCTAGTGATGAAATTGCTATGGATATGGAGATGATAAATGGACAAGATAATTTCTCAAAGAGAATGACCTTACATCAAGTTGTGTAGATGATGGAGTTGTGGAGGATTTGCTCAAAGTTGAAGCTTCTATTTAAGGATTTTCAAAATGCTAAGTGTTGAAGAGTGACCAATGTGGGACTAAGATTGGACAAATGAAAGAAGGACACTTGTCAAGTGGTGATTGGTTGATGTATGTGCAAGATTTGGGAAGAGTTCCCATGAGAGGGAAAATTTGAATTCAAATTTGAGAGTAAATGCTGAATGGGGGACAAGAAAATGAGCAATAAATGCAATGTTGGAGGGACAAATCAACTTGCCTTTGAATTCAAAATTGAGGGAATATTCCCCATAAATGCCATGTTGATGGAAAATCTTGGATTTAATAAATAAATAAATTGATTTATATGTGCAAGTGGCTAAATCTAGAGAATGCAAGTGGGTGAGATTAGCATTAGATCAGGATTAATTAGCTAGGATGATGACTAGGATGAGTTTGACCTCTTTGACTTAGATATTTGATTTATTTAAATCAAGAAGGATGGAATATGCATTATGGTGGATGTTTGATTTATTTGATTAAAAAGGTTGATGATAAGTTTGATTTATTTGATTTAAGCTGATGACTTTAGGAGATTGATAAATAAACTTGATTTATTTTCTGAATTGGATGAATATGACCTAGTTGAATGCATTATGTCAATTTGACGTGTCTACATTTTTCCCATCTTTGAAGCAATGTACTTGTTGTGTTGGTTCAAAGAATAAACTTTCCACAATCAAAATCAAAAAAATTCTGATTTTTCGGATGCCCCAGCGGAAAGTACACTGGTACATTGCCCCCTCGAGAGATTCAGCAAAAAGACTCGATTTGAGGGTTGATCTCATGATAAAGAGGTTCAAAATGGATGGTTATGGATGATGATGCAAATGAGATGATTTCAAGATGCTTAGAATAACAAATCTATATTATCCTAAACAACTTAAATGATGATATGATATGAGATGGATGAGATTGATGATGTGATATGTTGTGATTATGCAATGGATGATTTATGAGATGCTTAGACTAACAGATCTATAGTATGATGATGATTATGCAATGCATGTGAAATTGATCGATGTTTCCTATGATGTATGATATGGATGATATGTGGTTTCTGATAGTTTTGTGGATGCAAGATGGATGCATGATGGATGCATGATGGATGTATGATGGATGCATGATGGATGTATTGGTGATGATGATTAACTATTTATGCTGTGATGTTAGTGCGGAAGATGAAGAAATTAGATGATGAAAAGAGGATCCAACAAGCCAACATTATGAGAGATGATGATGGAAATGATGATAAGAAATGATGATAGATGGATGATTTGCTTATCAAGGATTGGGATTTTTAAAAGGGTCACTTACTTTATGTTTGATAACACGCCTAAGCACAATGCATCAAGGTATAAAGGACCAAGATGGTGTTGTACTTAGTGTGATGTACTTTGACTCGACAAATAGATAGGAGTATTCTTGTTCACACCTGACATACAGAAACCTTGCTAGGATGTACTTTAGAAGTTTTAAACACCTCGGACCAAAAAATGGAAAGGTATAACCAATCAATGCAATAGTCAACAAGTTGTTCGAAACATCCTCCATACATATCTAACAAAGAAAGTATTCACCAAGTTATTTTATAAGAACGTCCAACAAGCACAGCAGACAAAAGAATGATGATCATTGCCCCATTCCTATCTCTCTAAATCCTTCATTTAGATATCATCGAGAGGTCCTTGGAAGGAGCGTGATAAAATAAATCAAAAGAAAAGATCAAGTACATAAACAAGCCAATGTTCTTCATATCTCTAGCCAAAGGGGTTTGTTTTGATAGGATAAGAATCTAGGTGATATCCAAAATGATGCCCATTGTCAGAACGATATATCCTAGGACATGCATTGTATAGGATGATGATGGTTTGATAAGTTGATTGATAGGCTATTGATATAAGGTTGACTAACATGTTTGAAAATGATCAAGACTTTGATTTTGTTTTAAAGATTTGTTGCTTTGATTTTGATTTTACGATTGAAGTTTTCTTTTGCTGACTATTGTGATTGTTTTTGTTTGTGTTGCCAAAGAATGAAGGTGATGATCAATTTATTATGGATGATTGATTATTTCGAGTGAAACTGAAACAGGACGGGTGGATTTTTCAAATATTTGGATGTTTTTGACATTTTTGGAATGTTTTGAGGCTGTTTTTGGTGTTTTTGGATTTTGTGATGTTTTTGATTTTTTATTTGTCTTGTGTTTTTGGATTTTGATGTTTTTTGAATGTTTTAGGATTTTTGATGTGATTCGAATGTTTTTGGATTTTGATGTTTTTCGAATGTTTTTAGATTTTGATGTCTCGGGGGCTGATCAGAGATTATCCTTGCCTATGTTTAAGCTCAAAGATGATGTAGTTTGGATTTCAATGTTTTTGATCTTTTCTGCTTTTTTGAGTTTTTTTTGGATTTTTGATATGTTTTGGATGTTTTTGGATTTTCGCATGTTTTTGATGATTTCGATATGGATGTTTGAGATGATATCAGTGCTTCGTTTATGGATTTAGCTGCAAACCAAGCTAAGGTTGATTGATCATATCGATGGATTGATGATGATGATGATAACATTGTTGAGGATACACAAAAATGTAAGGATTTGAATGATGAGGATTGATGATGATAACATTGTTGAGGATGCACAACAATGCAAGGATAGTGTTAAGCAACATAATGATATCCCAAGATGATGATGGGTTGATTGGATTTGATTGATCATGATTGATGAAGCTTGATTTAGAACAAAAGTTGTTTTGAATGATTGGATGTGACATTTGAAGGGTGCGTTAGATGCAACTGATATTGATTGTTCGGATTGATGTTTGATGAATGATGAAGATTGATATGGAATGTCTTCTCGTCAAAATATGCCATGGGCTATGATTTGGATTTTGGATTGTAGATGCTTTGACCAATTTTATTTCACATTTTCTAATGTTCGGATTGCCACATAAGGTGAAGGATATAGATCAAGATTTATTCCTGAAGCAAGATGCTAATATCTGCCCCTAGTGTCTATCAATGTATGTAATGTTATAGATGGATGCCCGGATAGGTGTACATATGGATGGATATAGTAAGCATGCAAAGGATTCCAAGGATTATATTGTGATAAGATAAGGTGTTCGGATAACAAATGCTCATTTGGATAGTGCTTCATAGCTCAGATAATGTTGCATTGGATAGGATCCATGAAAACAACCGATGTCAAGATGTTTACCATAAGCAAGCGTAAAGTGTGCCCCAAAATTTTTCAAGATCAAGATAACTTAAATGATGGATGCAGACGGATGAAAATGGATTGGATCAATGGTTTATGGATGACTTGATTTATGATGGCTGAGATGGATGAAATGTTGGATTTATTATGGATGGGATGAGATGCTTTCATCTAAACTGGCACACATAGATGCTCGATTCTACACATGACGCCTATTTTCTAGGTTTTCATCATGGTCTTGCCCCAAGTGCCACCCATGCGATTTTCACTAGAGGACAATTTTTCTCTTTACTGTTTTTAATCATTTTTTTTATTTTTTTGGATTTTCATATTTTTGATTTTTTTGTATTTTTTTTTAAATATTTATGCTGAACCACCTAGTGGTGTTGATGTTGATGCCCTTGTCATGACGTGCCATCGATATCCTACTTGAAGAAGCTGCTTTGCCAAGATACGTGCACTTGAATACAATTTTTGGGATTTCTGATCTGCTTTGTCGATACCGGAGTTAACTTTGTCTTTGTGTGCACATCACGATAGAGTGCCCTTTGAATCCTTATGATGAAGGGCCGTTGCCAATACATGGTCAATGTGAGAATTGGATATCATGTGTGGAGGCATGGATGGAGTGTGTTTAGGTATAGGAAATGGATTGGTTGACAGCTTGGAATCTTTGACTCTCCAAACTTGGGAAGATGAGCAATGATGGGTGGATACGGAAGTGTACATGGGATTATGACCAACTACTTGATACACTTTGTACATCACTTGAAAAGCCTACTATTGCTTTTGCAAACATCTTTGATGGATACTTTTCCCTCTTTTATTTTTCCCCATAGTTTCTCTAACTGATGGAGTTTGATAGGGATGATCTTTCTTTGTATTCTTTGGTATCCATTTGTATTTTATTTGTCCATTATGCTTCTTAGTTTCTTTTGATTTGATAACGTTCTTCATACTTTGATTCAAATATTTCTTTTGATGTTGGTCCCAATTTGTGGATGGGGTAATGGGTGGATGAAGATTCATGGTGTAACTGGTTGTAGTACTGACATCAGTTTCACCATAAGGATTCTTCATGCTCCCTATGTTGACGTTTGCTTGAGACATAGTTGCCCCCAGTATGGTGGTAGTAGCAACTTCATGCTTTGATTCTGCTTGTTCGAAGAGCTCTTGTTCAGAATGCATTCTCTGATCAATGATCCCTGCAGATGACATTATTTCCATTTGTTGCTCTGCTAATTCTAGATTATACTATTTTGTCTAATTTTCTTCCTTGAGTAGATAATGTTTGATATCTTTATTCATGATTTCCTCAATCTAATTTTGGGATGTATCTGATCGTGATGTTGATAACTCTGTTTGACTGTAGGAGTTAATAATTTGCTCTTTTTGTGTAACACAATCTTGTTCTAGATGAAGATCATCTATGTGTCCATCCATAGAAAGCATCTCATGAGTAGGTGGAGGAGTATGTGCTACATGGATATGATCATCTTGCATAGATAGGAGAGTGTCCATTAGATGATTGTAGTATCTTGAAGATACAAATTCTTGATCTTGAATGATTTCGGAGTTGCTTTCAACATGCTTTAGATCAAGTTCCTGACATGGATCAGTTCCAAAGGATGGATTGCTTATAAATGGTTCTTGGATGTCATCATTGTACATGGTAAGTGGTTCAATATCCTCAAGTGTCGAGTTCAGGGTTCTTTCAGTATCTGTAACCATGAGGTCGAAGGAGGTCGACATGTTTGGGAAGGGACCATTGCTAGACTTTGGTGAAGGATTTTGATCATGTTTTGGCATAAATTCTTGAGATATATCCTCTAACTCATAAGGCAATGTAGAGACATTTTCAACATGATCATTGATCAATGGATCATGCATTATGTTGATAGGATCAAATAATCCTAACACTCCTTGAAAGAGATCACTAAAAAGTGGCTCTTGATGTATGGTGAGTTGATCATCGGATTGTGTAGATATATCCTCAATGTGCTCCTCAAGGGAGAGGTTTTTATCATTGTTTTCGACAATTGCGGTGGAGATATTGTGAATTTCTTCGACCATAGAGTCAAGTGATGTTGATATTTCTTGAATTGGCTCCTTGTCAAGTATTGTTGGTGGATTTTGATCGTGATTCAAAAGTGATTCTTGACATATGTTGATTTGATCATTGGATGAAGTAGACATAGCTTCAAGGTGCTTAGTGATGGATTGATCTTGATCCTTGTTCTCAACAATTGTCATTTTTTGTGTTTGTGCTTGTGTTTTTTGAGTAGCTTGAGAGGCTTGGGCAGCTTGAGAGGATTGTTGCACTTGTCGAGCTTGTCGGGCTTGTTGCTTGGCTAGATATTGTTGGATGGCCTTTTGGTAGGCCTGGTGAGCTTTTAGCACAATGTCATATTGTCTGGCCACATTTGGTTTTGGTGGTAGTAGTGGCGGATTTGGAATCATGTTGGATGTGGTGACAAGTGTTTGAGATATGCTTGGAGCAATCATGGTAGTGAGGGGTTGAGATGTGATGGGTGTGATAGTGGTGTTTGGAATGATTGAAGGGATAGTGATGGTTGGAATGACTAAGGTGATAGGTCCTTGGGAGACTGTATTTCGATTTGGGATCAATGTTCTTGTTTTATTAGATACCATTTATTGGTACAATGTCGATGGTATATTCGAAGTATTTGATGTGATGGTTTGATTGGTGTTAGGTGGATTGATTTGGATGGAGTGATTGGTGCTAGGTAAAGGGGGAAGCCCTAAACCAAGGGATGATGTTGGTAATGGTGGTAGAGATTTCCCTTGGTGCAATGCCTCAACTAATTTGGAAAGTGACGCAATTGGATCTAGCCAAATTTGTTCTTGATTTCGATCTTGACTCCCTTGATATAGTTGATTTGGCTCTTGTTTAAGAAGATTTGGAGTGTGTAGTTGTGTTTGATTTTGGACAATATTCTTATTTGTGATAACACTCAGATTTGGCAGGATAGGTTGGAATTGACCATTGTTTATGTTGGGAATATTCATATGATTTGCAAATGTGTCCATCCCAAAGTTTGTTGGATTCATTTTTCAAAAACTTGTACTTGGTACCTTCTCATTCATTTTGTAGGGATTTGGTGGGATGACGTTCGTTTCAAGGCTTATGCATTGATTGTTCGATTGATAGACTTGTAGGTTTGGACTTGGATTTACCATCAGGAAATGTGTTCCAATCTTTGATTTGGGCATACTCACACTTGTTGCGCTATTGACATTTGTCGAAGGTAATGGTCCCATGTATGGATTGTATAAGTGTGAGTTTTGATAATCAATCGGCATTGTAAGGCTTTGAGCGTTCAATTGATTTGGATTACTCAAGATGTATGGATCAAGTTTGTATTCCATGTTCTCCTTATGTTTTGACCTTTTTGACCTCTAAAGTTCTTAGGAAAAATGATGAGATGAAGGATGAAAGGTGTAAATGATATGAGTGTTGAACGTTTTAGGAATCTTTGGATCAATGCTATACTTAGGGTTTGATTTTGATTGGTTGATTTGGATGATGAACTTGTAAACCATAAGATGTTGGATGTGATCCTTAGGATGAACTTTCTCAAAGCATTGCTAATTCAATTAAATGTATGAGAAAGGATGCATTCCCATACATCTAACTAAATGAGGTGATTTTGATTTTGATGAGGTGCCTAAGTCTAGAATGATGTTTTCAAAGCTCTAAAGTTGTTTGGATGGATGAAGTGTTTGATTTGATCCTAAAAGACTTAGAGAGACTTTGTTTACTAGGCTGAGGTGTTGAAGAACATACTTTTCTCTAAGAGAAATTTCAAACCCAAAAGACCAATGTTTTCTCAAAAGACGATAAAAAGATAAACAAGCACATGTATGGGGTCCAATTTGTTATCTTTGCTTTAATGACTTCATTTTACCAAAAGCAACCACTTGATTATGTTTCAAACTGAATGTCCAATGTCACAACTTCTTTTCGTCCCACAAAGTGCTATGTGGAAGTTCTAAGAAATTAGGACAAAGGTTGCCTAATGTTGACCTTTGTAAGAGCAAATTAAGATGTAAAACCAATTACTTAGAAACCTCTAAGGACATAATCCTCAGGGTAAGCAATAGTTCTTGGGTTTTTTCAAAGGTATTTGCTCTAAGTAAGGGGTTTGAAATTTTGATGATGATGTTGAATGATGGTTTTCAAATGTTTTCAAATAAAGCACTGTGTTTTCAAATGAAGAACAAGTACAAGCCCTATGGATGTGTAAGAAAATATTTGTTGAATCCCCACTTGGACAAGTCCAGCTACACTTATCTTTAGCAAATGGTTAGATGCTTGACCCCACTGGCTCCCCTCCATGGCACTCACTTATATGGGGCAGCCAAGCATCAACAACCATGAAACTCCCATGGCATGTTTTCCATTTCTACTAAAGACCGTAAAAGTGTGGGGCGGCTTCAAAATGACCGTTCTTGCACCAACAAATAGATTAAGTATTTTGGAAAATTCTAGCACATGGGTTCTAGTAAGGACTTTCCATTCATACGAGTTGACCCAACGTGGCAAGAGTCCCCTTTCGGATCCATCTTGTCGGAGTCAACCGCATGATATTGGCGTTTCTTCCAATATCCACATTTATATCCCGGTTGGAAATACTCTTGGCTTTAGAGTGTTACCGGTTGAGTCGTTCCCTTGGGTGAGTACTTTTTCCCCAAGGTGGGCCCTCTAGGATAAACAAAAGTAAGCAAAGACACAATCTGTAACTCAATCAATCTTTGATGGCACAAAGAAAGAGAATATACACGATGATGCTCTACTCACACTCGCACAAGATGTTCAATTTTAACCCCAAATCGAAGTGTTTCAAAGCAATAAAATGCACTTTGATTGTTTCTTTTGCACCCTAGATCGTACAAAGCGCAAGGGGAGAGGATACACACTCAAAATGTACCAAAGACAAAATCACACAATTCAAGCACTTATTCATTTTATAGCCTTCAAAGCAATTGTGAGTTCATTTTAAAGCACCAAGATGAAGTGTGAAATTTTTCTTGTTCAATTTTAGAACCTAAATCAAAAAGCTAGTAAGTTTGTAAGGTTCAATTTTAGGCCAACTTTGAAAAGATCAAGACAATGATTGATTTTAAATCCCAATTGAAAGCAAGTTGTTCTAAAATAGAAAACGAAATGAAGAAATGAATGCCTCAAGTTTTCACAATAAGCATTAAAAAATGCTTTTCCAAGTTCAAGTCTCCACTTTTTTATTTAAATTTGTCATTATTTGATTCCTAGGTGAGAGCAACCATCATCATTTCTTGATTCCAATCTGCAATCAAAGTAAAAATAAAATAAAAATCTTAGCAATGAGATATATATCAAGGAGCATAGATCACTTTTTAAATTTTTTTTTTTAAAAATTACACTTGTCGTGTAAAGTTTTTGTAATGTTAGAAATTAGATTCTATGCACCTTTGCATTGGCCAACCAACTAAATAATTAGCTATGTCAAAAAAAAAAAATTGAAATATCACTCCACCAAATTATAGTCTGACAACCCTGTTAATTCAACCTCTCACAACGTACTTCACAAAAGATCTTTTGAACATAAAGCATCAACACTAGCTAATGCAAAAAAAGAAAAATTCAAAAAGATATTCAAGATGTTAGATGTTACAGAATGCTTCTATTTCATCTAAAAAATACAACCATTCATTCCTCTAGGGGTCAAGTGTCAAGTCCAATAGCTCCTGTTGGCAAAGAAAAATGAAGATTAATGCAAAACTACCCAAGAATAAAAGTAAATAATGGATAACTTATTTACATCAAGATTGCTATGCTTTCCTCCACCCGCGTGATTACCAATCAGCGAACTATAAAAAAAAATAGCCCTTTTGCCCAATGCAATGACCAATGTCAGGTACATGTCGAATCAGATTTTCAATTGATTGATAGGGTAGCTCCTTGTCATTGATGTACACACAGAGACCCAATGTTGGCCCACTAGCAAAAATAAATCACTCTTTACTTATACGCCAGATAAATATAGTGCTTCACTATTTTGGCAGAATTTAGCATTTGGAATTCAGCTTTAGGTGAGCTCTCTAGAGACATAGATTAAACGATAGAATTACCTAGAGATGTGGTCTCTCTAGACTGCAATGATTGTGAAATAAATACAACAAAGATTATAAATGAAGTAAGGGAAATTTTGGTTGGCAGTCACAGATCATTTTGATGCCTCAAATTGACATAAAAGGTAGTAGACTTTATGGCACAGATCTTGGTTGTACGTTATAGATTGTATGTCACAGTTTGTACTCTACACCAAGCTGGTTACTTCAAATAACTTGTGGAAGCTATATTCAGAAAGGGTTGGGCAAGAATAGACATTCAATGATGAAGTCAAAACCTACAACGTTCCTCCAGGAAGATTTTGCTAGCAGTCAACAAAGGATTATCAGGTTTGATAGATCAAATAACAACTAAAACAAATAAAAATATTTTGCAGTGAAAATTCTGAGCTTGTGCGCCTACCACCTATCACCAATGATCTCCCCTGCAAAAATTAAAGAGAAACACCATTTATCATGAAAGGTGAGTTAGTCAAATAGATGTCCTAAGCCTTTAAAGAGATGTTGGTTGGGTGAATGCACCAGTTAGTTGGATGTGACAGTGGTTGAAAGATAATCAAAAAAGTTAGATGGCCAATTTACTGCCCAATGATTCAAGCATGTAAATTACTCGATGTCATCCTCTTGTTGATTTGCATGGAGCCACGCACTAGCATGAGCTCTGGCCGAGCCTATAAGCTTTGTAAGAAGTGGAAGTCAAAGACAAACTTGAACTATCTTTTATTTTTTCCTTATTTCTTCATGTTCAGTGCAATTCAATTTCATGGCGTTTACTTCTAAGCAACTAGAGGTTGAGCCATTAAATGCTCGTGGTACATCCACAATTGTAGGGGAAAGACTGTCCTAAGATGCATTCATAAGTCATTAAGGAGCTGAAATGAAACATACTATGGCCACATAGAAAAAATGGTGCCATAACTTCTTTTTGAATGCAATCGATAGTTGACTTACCGCCCCTTGCCAGCTACCACCTAGGTTTGGAGATGAAGTCGCATGGAAACTAGATGAGCATTGCACAAAGAATAAAAGATGAGCCTTGCACAAAGAATAAAAGATGTTGAGGCTTAATGATACAGAGACTCCATTTCTAGATGGTCGTGTTATGTTCACAAAACAGGAAAAACTTATCATGCCTATAAAGGATCCAACATTAGATATGGTTTATAATTTCTAGAAGAGGATCTGCACTAGTGAGAGAAGTTCATGAGAAATAAAGCATGAACTAGTGTACTAGTGTACTAGTTTAGACAGAAAGCCTTCTTCTAAGAACAACAACACAGTTAACATTCATAAATTTATTTCAAGAAGACATTATTCTTGGAGCTTTTGCATGTTCATTCGACACTACAAGTTATTCGATTCAAGGCAGAGCTTTTTTTTTAAAAGACAAACGATCTTCCCAGTCTCACTGGATCACTACTTTCCTACAGAGATTAATGTTTCAATTGACTGAGAATAACATATTCATCTAATGGAGGCTTTTGCATAGCATAGGATTTTGTATGATCCAGGTAGAAGACTAAGATTTCTCATCTTATCTTTTAACTTTATACTTGTCAGGTCAGAGATTTGAGCTTGAGTTTTGACAGTGGATTGTATCTGAGGCTTGCTTGCTAAAATCTGGGCATTTGGGCATCTAGGACCACTAGATTTTATCCCAGAATAAAGAAACGCGCATTTCTTTAAGTCACTTTTTTTTTGAAAGCAGACAGAAAGTAAAATTTGATAGGAAAACTGATTTAGTAGTGTAAAGACTTATTCAGAAAATATTCAAAAAGCACGTTAGTTTTAAAATAAATAGCACATCTTCAACTGAAATGAGAAATTAGAAATGGAGAAAGCATGTTTTCTCATCTTAACATTTAGACAACATCCTCTTGAATAGGAAGCCCTCCTTCTAGTGCCATAATGTGGATGTGAAAATCTGCACATGGTTAGCATTTTAAAACCAAAATAATCCTCAACATCCCTATGAGATAATGAAACATGTTAGATATGCTAAGTAAGATATTAAAAAAATAAGAAAAACTAAATAAGCATACAAACAACATGAATCAACTTCATCTCATAGTGGATTGGTGTCACATGTGCTAGTGACCCTTTCCCAATCCTTATTGATAAGCTAGTGATGAAATTGCTATGGATATGGAGATGATAAATGGACAAGATAAGTTCTCAAAGAGAATGACCTTGCATCAAGTTGTGTAGATGATGGAGTTGTGGAGGATTTTCTCAAAGTTGAAGCTTCTATTTAAGGATTTTCAAAATGCTAATTGTTGAAGAGAGACCAATTTGGGACTAATATTGGACAAATGATAGAAGGACACTTGTCAAGTGGTGATTGGTTGATGTATGTGCAAAATTTGAGAGTAAATGCTGAATGGGGGACAAGAAAATGAGCAATAAATGCAATGTTGGAGGGACAAATCAACTTGCCTTTGAATTTAAAATTGAGGGAATATTCCCCATAAATTCCATGTTAATGGAAAATCTTGGATTTAATAAATCAATAAATTGATTTACATGTGCAAGTGGCCAAATCTAGAGAATGCAAGTGGGTGAGATTAGCATTAGATCAGGATTAATTAGCTAGGATGATGATTAGGATGAGTTTGACCTCTTTGACTTAGATATTTGATTTATTTAAATCAAGAAGGATGGAATATGCATTATGATGGATGTTTGATTTATTTGATTAAAAAGGTTGATGATAATTTCGATTTATTTGATTTAAGCTGATGAATCTAGGAGATTGATAAATAAACTTGATTTATTTTCCAAATTGGATGAATATTACCTAGTTGAATGCATTATGTCAATTTGACGTGTCTACACATAGTAGAAAATCCTAGTCTATGGTTGAAAGATGTTGAGAGGAATTAGATTGCTCAATTAGCTTCTATGATGGAATTAATTAAGGATGTTGATTGATCAATCAAAGGAAATAGACTGGCTATTATGTGGAATTAAGGAAATCAAGTTTAACCTTCATTGGGATTGAAGAATAGATGGATTAGTTAAAAAATAGATGGATCAATCAGCCAATCAGAGTGAGCAATCTGTGATTGTAAGTTGCTCAATCATGAAAGTGGGTGAGGATTATTAATTAATTGATTTAATTAATTAATATTTTTTAGTTGAACGTGCAAATCATGTTTTTCTTTTAGAAAAAACTTGTATTTGTTTTTTTTGACCTTTTTGAATGATGTTTGAATAATTTATTTAATTATTCAAGTTTAGGGGGAAGTGATTTAATTAAACTATTAAGTTTTAATAATTTAATTGATTTATGGGAATAGGGTTAAGTAGTGGCATAATTAAATAATTAGGAAGAATAAAGTTAGATTAGGCCTTTATTAAATAAATGAAATTTATTTAATTAGTTAAAAATAATGAAAAAATTGAATTAATTAAATAATATAATATTATTCAATTAATAGGGGAAAATAAGGTTTTTAATGTAAATGATGTGAAATGTAATGATATTAGGTGATAATGATGTCGATGATGAGAAAATGTCATTTAGGATGTGCGACAAGTCTTAGGTCATTTAAATTTATAAATTTAGAGGGGGTCTCGTAAGAGATTCTTCCTCACTCCTTCCAAGATTCTTGTTTCATGCTCCAATAATAGCAATACCTCCTAAATTGATTCCACTGTCTAGAAGACAAATGTTCCATAAGTTATTAATTCTTCTCTTTAGATCATCCCTATCCCTTTGAAATTTTATTTAAATAAATTCTTCTTTAATATAATTCAATTACTAAATGACATCTTGATATGGAATCATTATGCATTTTACAACCATTTTTCTACACATGGTGATTATTATGAATGACATCACCCTTATTGGTATAAGGGGGTTCCTCTCATTTAGAGGTGGATATTACTCAGCCATAAAATAGTATGTTCCTTTATATTTAAAGGATAGGAAGTATCTCTAGAAAATAAGGATGAATTTATCTTAGCTTCAACATGGGTAAGTGCAAGATGTTAGATCCATAAAATTTAAGTGCATTGAATATTATAAAATTTTAGTAATAAGAAATTTAGTATTTTGAGTCTAATTTTCAAATATGTAATTTATTCTAATACCCAATTGATATAAAATAATTTTTAATAGGCATGTATAAAAACCACTTTCTTAAAGTCACTTCTTAGGACCATACCATGCACATGTACAAACACCATAATTTAACTTAAATAAAATTATATTTATAATTTATTTTGGAGGAAGATGTGTATTATATTAAAGATTAATGAGGCTTTTTTTATAAGTATTTTCTAAATATTTTTTATTTACTCCTTTTTATTGGTTCTAATTGCTATTTTTGAAAACCCTCATTTGCAAACACCATTATTTCACTTGAACTTATCATTTTTCAAATTTTATTTTTTTATTGTGTAAAAAAATATTTATATATTTATGTCATATAATACTTTTACAAGAAAATTAACAAATTAAGAGTTATTAAAAAATATGAAAACTTGACATTTCAAGTTTATGGACAAGTCTCCTCATAAATTAATGTAAAATAGAAAAATAATACAACCATACAAAATTACATATTTGAAAACTATACATTTCCATCTATAATGTGTTTTTATTTCATAAAATAATTTTGAGAAAAAACTTATCATCCATATTGCCAAACTTAGCTTTTTTCTCTTGACATTACCATGACTTCATACTTGTAGGTCCAAGCTAAGGGTTGGGTTACCTTTAATTTTCTAAGGCTAAATCTAAATGAAAAACTTGTATGTTTGGAGTGAGTACCCACTTTAAAATGGGTAGTTATTCTAAAAAATGAATAGGTACCTATTTTAAAGTTGAAAATAACACTTCCCCTAAAAGTGAACCCAGTTTCTTACACTTACCCACATATATCCTCTCCTTTTCTCTTTGCATATAATTAAATTTTTCATGGTGATTTTCACCATACCATAAGTAACCTTCCTTTTGTCTTGTAGCTCTAGATATAGATCTATCATTACTAAACCTAATGTTTTATCTTTTACAAATGAACATTCATCATTTCTAACCTAATTTAAATTATAATTTGATGAATTACCTATTTTTTTCACTCCATTTAGTCTATTATTTCTTCAATTCCCTAGCTAGCTTCTTATTTAGATAGTTCTAGAATATTGATCTACTCCTATCCATTGTAATTTAATATTTGAATAAACTTTAGCTTAGTTATAATAGATCCCCCACTGAATTAGAGGGTAAATAAAAGGCTTATAACAACTTCAAGGATCATAAACTAAAAAGACTATTATAAATCCCATTCTTTCATGAATGTCATGACAAGATGTAGATAATTATTGAGAGAGTTGTCATAATTTGTACTTCTATTGGGACTTTAAATTGAAACACAATTTTCAAACACTAACCCAAATGCAATTACCAATTTCCATAGTAGAGTTTCCAATCTCTTGAATCCTCATAGAACCTGATGAGGGAGCAAACCCGAGACACAGAAAATGATGCCAAAAACCAGAGAAATTTTATTATTATTTAGAATGGAACTTCTTACTTGCAGAGGATCACAAATCCTCAAGCTCTGCAATACATGCAAATTACAGAAATTACAAAAAATTACAAAGACCCCCTTTTGCAACATGTGAACTCTTTTGCCCAAAAAACTACCAAAAATCAGAAATCTCGCCCATAAATAGAGCTCCTTTCCAATTTGGAGCCAAAATAACATTCAAATTTGAGTTTTGGCAGTTTGGCGCCCAAATTACAATTTGAAATTCACATTTGAATTCACATTCAAAAATTAGCACATTTCTAAAAATGCACCAACTTCCGGAAGCCATAACTTTTAATCCGACTATCGAATTTTCAATGATAATACCTTTTTGGAAAGCTCTTGAAAAGATGTCCACTACTTTGGGATTTTTGCAAATTTTCGGGCCCATCTGGGGCATCTAATGGCCTCAAATTTGGATTTGAATATTTTAATAGCTAAAGGGGTATCCAAAAATGCAAAAACATCTAAGAAACAACCAATAGAAAATTAAAATCTTTGTTTTTTGGGTGATGTAGGATTTCCCTTACACCACTGGATGGTCTTCAATCAGACACCTAGGGTAATTTGAGAAATGAGCCTGTCATGTCTCAGATGGTTGAGGAAAACCCAAATGGTCAACCTTTGCCTTAGACAGCCAGGATGAATCTTCCACAGGCCTTCCTCTCCACTTCACCAGATATTCTTCATACTGCCCGTTTCCAGTACTCCTTCCCACATGGATATCTAAGATTGCTTCAATCTCCTCCTTCTCTAAAGTAGGTGCAGGAATGTTACACTGTTCTATTGCTGGACCATTCTCTATGCCACCTTCATGATACTCTATCAAATCTACAATGTTGAACACAGGGGAAATGTTGACTCCATCTGACAACTCTACCTCATATGTGTTCCCTAAATCATGCCTCTTCAAGATTTTATAGGGACCAAACTTCTTCATCTTCAAATTTTTATAGGTTCCTACTGGAAACCTTTCTTTCCTCAAGTGGATCATCACTTCATCACCAATTTGAAACTCCTTATACCTCCTCTTCTGATCTACCTTAGTCTTATACTACATATTCATCTTGTTAATATGTTCTCTTACCTTCTCATGTATACTCTTGATGTGCTGTGCAAATTCTTCTGCTTCAACACTTGTCTTCTTCTCTTGGTCCATCTTTCTCAATTCTAGAGTGGTCCTAGGACTGCCTCCATACACAATCTGGAATGGTGATCTACCAATGCTTCTGTTGACAAAATTGTTGTAAGAAAATTTTGCCTAGGTAAAGATTAAGTCCCATCCCTTGGGTTTATCTCCTACCAAGCATCTCAGTAGGTTACCCATACTTCTATTCACAACCTCAATCTTCCCATTAGTTTTTGGATGGTATGTAAAACTGAACTTCAACTCTATTTTCAAATTCTTCCACAAGGTCCTCCAAAAGTACCCAAAAAATTTGGTGTCACGATCTAAGACTATACTCTTTGGAAAACCATGTAGCCTCACCACCTCTTTGAAGAACAAGTCAACAATGTGGACTGCATCATGGGTCTTCTTGCATGGAATGAAATGTTGCATCTTTGAAAACCTATCAACTACCACAAATACTGAATCATTCCCTCTTTGCGTCCTTGGAAAACCAAGAACAAATTACATACTTATATCCTCCCATGGCCTCTTTGGTATAGGTAAGGGTTGATACAACCCAGTATTCTGGCTCACTCCTTTAGCCATCTGACATACCCTACACCTCTATACAAACTTCTTCACATCTTGTGATAACTGAGGCCAATAATAATGCTCACTGGTAATGGAAATGGTCTTATCTTGACCAAAATTTCTTTCCATTCCTCCACTTTGCTTCTCCTTTATCAGGTTCTACTCATGGAACTCCTCAGAATACACATTTGGCTTCCCTTAAACAACATGCCATCCTGGATTATGAAATCTAGCCACTTCATCCTATCAACTATAACAGGCTCCTTGCAAGCTTTCCAAGCCTCTGCAAAATTAGGATCTTCAGGGTACAATGTCTTGAGTTCATTGAACCCAACCACTTCAATATGCATCTCTATCAACAATTTTTTCCTCCTACTTAAGGCATCTACAACCCTATTCGACTTGCCACTCCTATGCTTTAAAACAAAGGTATAACTTTGCAAAAATTCTACCCATTTCATATGCCTCTGATTTAATTTTCCCTGACTACTCAGGTACTATAATGCTTTATGATTAGTATACAAAAAAATTCCTTCGGCAATAGATAATGTCTTCATTTCTTTAATGCTTGAACTATTGCATAAAATTCTTGATCATATACAAAGTACTTTCTCTTTGCATCATTTAACTTTTCACTAAAATAGGCAATGGGCTTACCTTCTTGACTCATCACAGCTCCAATGGCACAACCACTAGCATCACAATCCACTTGAAACACCTTATTGAAATCTAGGAGGGCTAAAACAAGTTGCTCTATCACCTTTTGCTTCAATAGATCAAAACTCTTCACTGCTCGAGTGCTCCACTTAAACTCTTTTCTATCCTCTCTCATTGTTTTAGTTAGGGGTGCACAAATACTACTAAAGTTTCTAATGAATTTTTTGTAAAAGCTGGCCAAACCATGGAAAGATCTCACCTCAGTAGCAGGTCTTGGGGTAGGTCATTCCAGAATAGCCTTCACCTTCTCTGGGTCCATCTTGAGACCTTCTTCTGAGACAAAAAACCCCAAGTACACTAACTCCTTCACAAAACTACACTTCTTCAGATTAATCAACAATTTCTCTTCTCTCAACTTTTCAAAGACTCTACGAATATGCATCAAATGCTCACTCAGGGACTTACTGAGTATCAAAATATCATCTAAGTACATAATAACAAAATTCCCCAGAAACTCTTTCAATCCCTCATTCATGAGCCACATGAATGTGCTCGGTGCATTGGTTAGCCCAAAGGGCATGACTAACCACTCGTACAGGCCCTCCTTGGTCTTAAAGGAAATCTTCCATTCATCACCCTCTCGAATCCGGATCTGGTGATATCCGCTCTTCAAATCAATCTTTGTGAAGTACTGTGCTCCACTCAAATATTCCATCAAGTCATCCATCCTTGGTAGGGGAAATCTGTACTTGATTGTTATCTTATTTATGGCCCGAGAGTCTATACACATCCTCCACTCCCCATACTTCTTTGGTACTAGTATTGTAGGTACTCCACATGGGCTCAAACTCTCTTGAATCAAACCCTTTCTCAACAACTCCTGAACTTGTCTGTTCAACTCCTCATTTTCTATAGGAGTCATTCTGTGAGCTGCCTTATTTGGAAAAGTAGCTCTAGGGATCAAGTCAATCTGATGACTGATCTTCCTCACTGGTGGTAAACCCTTAGGTACGTTATCATAAATAGTCTCCTAAAACTCATCCAATAGTCTAGAAACTTCTATTGGCAACTTCTCACTATCTTCCTTATCCATTCTAGGAATCAATGCATGACACATATTCTTATGCTTCATGCCTTTCTAAAATTTCCTTCCATTGACAAAACAAATTCTAGCACTATTGCATACCTTTTCTTCGTCCTTCTTTAGGGGTTTCAACTTATGGCGGACTCCATCCTTCAACAAGGAATAAGTGTTTACATGGCCATATTGTACAACATGCCTATCAAACTACCACAGCCTCCCCAACAACATGTGACATGCATCCATGGGGATGATATTACAAATTACCTCATCACGATAGCTTCCAATCTTGAACTTCACCAAGCACTACTCATTGACCAAAACTTTGTGGTCTTTCTACAACCAGGAAATCCGATATGGATGTGGATGCCTTTCCCTTTTTAGTTTCAACTTCGTAACCATCTCTTCTAACACCAGATTATTGGTGCTCCCACTATCAATAATGACATCACAACATTTTTCTTCACACTTGCACCTTGGGCAAAATAGATTGTTCCTCTATTCTAGTTCCTTCTCTTTAGTCACCAAGGCACTTCTACCCACTAGGGCTTCTCCCCTTTCTACATCATCTGAATGCTTGGATTGAGCCTCCTCATTTGCATGTGCAACCCTTCCATGACCTTCTGGCCTTCTTTTTGTCCTTCCTTGGTGTTGTGGATATTCATAGGCTCGATGCCTTTCTTCACCACAATGGAAACAAGTTCCTCTAAAACTACCTCTTCTGGGTCCTGGCCCATATCTTCCTCGTTCTCTACCTCTTTGATCACCACTATTTTGATCACGAGGGCGATAGAATTTATCATTCTTTTGGCTTTGACTAGTACCCACATCTTCATTTTTCCTTTCATCCTCATTTCGGCTTCTAGAAGTTCTTCCACTACCCCTTCCACTTTGGTCTCCTCATCCTTTTTGCTTGTTGTCAAATATTTTTTTCAATTTCTCCTCAACTTTCAAAGAAAACTAGTATGCATCCTCAATGGTAGTCATTTTGACCAGGCTTAGCTCCTCTTGAATGCTCGATCGTAACCCATTAAGATAGCAAGCTACCTTCTCCTTGTTGGCCTCTGCATGGCTCGTTCTGATGATCATCTTGTGAAAATATTCTCTATATTGTTTCACAGATCTACTTCCTTGCTTCAACCCTTGCATTTTCTTCAGCAGATCTAACTCGTAGTCCATTGGTATGAACTGCTTCTTCAGTTTCTCCACCATGCAATTCCAATTGCTAATTTTTCCTTTTCCTCTTCAATTTTTGTCCAACTGGACTTCTTTCCACCAACTATTGGCATGGCCCTTCAGCTTCATTTTTGCAAACTTAACCTGATCTGGGTCCTCTACTTCTTCATACTCCAAATACTCTTCTAGCTTGTTGATCCAGTCGATCAACTCTTATGGGTTCAAAATTTTAGAATAACTAGGGACTTCTATTCTGGGTCTTTTTCTGATCTTCAAAATGGCCCTTATCAACCACATCTAATCTTGATCAATTGCTTCTTCTTCCTCTTCAATGTTTGAATCTTCTGCCTCTTCTTCATCCTCGATTTCTCCTCTCCTTGTCGGGTTTAACCCTCTTCTCATTTGTTCCTGCAATGCATCAATTTGTCTCTGGAGGGCTCTAAAACCCTCAGCCACCAATGGATCTCTTCCACAAGCATTTCTACCACTTCTACCACCTCTGGCACCACCATGCCTACCAGGAATCACTCTTGGACGAATCTTGAATATCTCGAACCCAAAACCATGGTCCTGGTGCCAACTACCTCATGATCGGCGATCGGTCCACACACTCAAGAAAACCCGCTCTGATACCACCTAACGAGGGAGAAAACCCGAGACACAAAAAATGATGCCAACAAACAGAGAACTTTTATTATTATTTAGAATGGAACTTCTTACATGCAAAGGATCACAAATCCTCAAGCTCTACAATACATGTAAATTACAAAAATTACAGAAAATTACAAAGACCCCCTTTTGTAGCATGCAAACTCTTTTCCCCAAAAAACTACCAAAAATTAGAAATCCCACCCATAAATAGAGCTCCTTTCCAATTTGGAGCCAAAACAACATTCAAATTTGAGTTTTGGTAGTTTGGTGCCCAAATTACAATTTGAAATTCACATTTGAATTCACATTTGAAAATTAGCACATTTCTAAAAATGCACCAACTTTCAAAAGCCATAACTTTTAATCCGACTGTCGAATTTTCAATGATAATACCTTTTTGGAAAGCTCTTGAAAAGATGATGTGGTGCAAAATAAGGCATATGACCAATGCTTTAGGATTTTCGCAAATTTTTGGGCCCATCTGGGGCCTCTAAGGGCCTCAAATTTGGCTTCAAATATTTTAATAGCTAAAGGGGTATCCAGAAATGCAAAAACATCTAAGAAACAACCAACAGAAAATTAAAATCTTTCTTTTTTTGGGTGATGTAGGATTTCCCTCACACCAATGGATGCTCCTGCATCAGAACCCATGTGATAAGACTACTAACAACACCTTCTATGCTATATTATATTAACAAATTAAAATCTCTATAATGTGTTGTAGTAAATTTGGGAGTTGTCAATCATGATGAGTTCCTCTACCTCTACAATAGATGAATGTGAAGAAGAGGAGAATTAGAAAGCTTTATGTTTTTTAATACCAATAGCCTTGAATAAATCCTAAAGAATTCAAATATAAGGAGGTTTTCCAAAATTTAATCATTTGGAGGAGAAAATCAACAAATTAATAAATCTCACAATCCCAAAGAAGAAGAAAACAAATCATTAAACCAAATCATTATCATCAGGAGGAATAAATTTTGATTTTTTTTATTACATAGTAAATCCTAGATTGCTTGACATTCTATTTGTGATTAACATTAGAGGCCCACTTGACCTAGAAATTCATGAAACATTTTATTCCCTAGAAATATGAGAAAAATAAATCAACTAAAAATTTGGAGTATGATAGAGAATCTACTTCATAGAAAGTGCCAATGTCTAAGAAGAATCATGAAGCTTCCCCTATTGAATAGATACTATGGTCATAGGTTCCATCTCATAAATAAATAATTTTTTAGCCTAACTTACAAGCTTCATGATTGGACACAAAGGATATTTTGGGTTTCCATATGATATTAATGCCAAAACCCATAATACAAGAGAAAAATATATGAACAAAACCATCACTATCATATTCGATGCCACCAATCCTAGTAAAACTTAAATGGCCTATAGAATAACCATTATTATTCATTTTGAAATAAATCTATTGATGAGGACACTTTTTACCTACTTCATTCACCTTACTGGAAGTTTTAGTTTGAGAACCATAATGGAATAAGGAGATAACCAAATTGCATAGATCTAATTGCCTTGAGAAGAACCATAATAGAATAAGGAGATAACCAAATTGCATAGATCTAATTTCCTTGAGAACTAAATATGTCAAGAAGTATGAATTCATCAAAACTACACTTAACTTTGTTAAACCAACCCCAAAATATTCTACCAAACATATCCAATTTAATACTTTTATAAGCTTGAATGATCAAAAAATTTAACTCAATTTTTTCATAAAAGATATGAGGATAATATACTGGGCTACTAAAAGGAAAGAAATAAGAGATGGAGGATATCCCAAAAGCTACAAAATAAAGCAAATACCTAATATCCACAAGAGATTGGTTCTATGTTTTCCATCACTACCCATAAATATGGGTAGAAAGGGGACATTGACATAAAATATGAGCCATGGCTTCCTGATTATCACCATAGAGATTAGATTCCTATTTTTATAAATAATATTATTTGGATTTATTTTATCTCATATTCTTTTTTATGTTTATATTATTTTAAGGACTATGGTATTAGTTTCCATATATTATCATTTATCGAATAAATTACTAATATAGATTTTTGAGAAACTAATTATGTGAAATGAATGTTATTTGTGACAAGAATTTTTAATATGTATTTAGTAATTATTTTTACACAAAAATGGAAGATTAGTAAAAATTAATTTTCTTATTATTTTCTTCATATTTTGTAAAAGAAGCATGTAACTACACTTTACAACAATGTTTTTAATAGTAATAAGGTTACATAGTCAAAAATAATAAATTAAAAATAAATATTCAAAATAAGAATGATATTTCATAAATGTTTAATATACAATTACAAAATAAGTTGTTTTATAGTTTTTTATTTAACAATCTTCGAGACTTCAATCACAAGTACAATAAAAATTTAATCTTACACTTAAGAGTACAATATAAAAAACTATAATATAAAATATATTTTCTTTAAATTTAAAAATAAATTATAGAACTATATGAAACTAAATACTTCTAAAATATTCAAACAAAACATTGCAATTAATTTCATCAACATACTACTAAATCCCAACATCCTTGGTGTGACCTACTATAGGTTTATGAGACCTAAATCAATGATATTGTGATAATATATTGAGAAGTAAATATTTTAGTGTATATCATGAAAATAATTAAATAAATGACCTACTCCCAAACCACCTCATCTTCTAGGTCACCTTACAACATTAAAATAGACCTTATAGGTACTATTCACCTTAGTTTAAAAAATAAAAAATCTTAGTGATATATATTGATAGATTTTATTTTAACTACTTTTATGTAAGTCACAACATGGATTAGAACATTATAAAAATATTTTTTAATGTTTATATTATATTAAATATTGTATAATAATGGATTTTCATAATAAACAAATAATAAAGTTTCAAATATATTCAAATTGTGCATTAAATAAGACAAGTCTATGACTTACATTTAAATTGTATGGTTATTATATTTAATATAGATTTTTATATAATATGTCTTTAGAAAACAACATAATTTACTTGAAAGATTCATATCATTAAAAGTCATGAATTTTTCTTTCTTGTGGTTATACTTCAAATATAATTCCTCACTATATTTAGGAATAATGATCAATGTTAATTAACCATAATTAGCCTATAGGCTATTTGTGTCAACTTTTCTCAGAATTTTCAGCCTCGTCATTTTTCAGGCTTCTAGTGATTGGGAAAAAGGTGGTGGGTGGGTTATAACTTCAGTCAGAATTTTCCTCAGCCTCTCGAATTTTTTTCCTTCCAATGGTCATGAAAAAGGTGGCGGAGGAGGTTGTTGGATACTTTGCGAATAGGGTGGGGTTTGTCAGTTTGTGTGGATAGAGAAGGTTGTTGAAATTAAATGCTGGTTCACGTCAACATTAATTTTTGTAAGCTCTGCATGTACTAGGGATCTCCATAATAACAACTATCATTTAACACCTTGAGAAACAAAATGAGTGTTTAAGAAATTTTCAATAAGGCATTGTTTGGTGTCATTTTGTTGCTATACCTGATATGAGAGCCGTGAGTGATGAGGGTAACCTTCTGTGAGGGTGCAAGCTGGATTAAGCTTTATGCAACTTCTGTGAAGGTGGGTGGAGGTTATTTTGTGTTTTTTGCAATGGTGGATGGTTAGAAATGCAAAAAAAATGTGTCACATATGATAATATTTTTCCTATTTTTGTGCAAGAAAGTTGGCGAGAAGATGTGTGTTTGAAGCAAGTGGGAAAAGGTGAATGTGGAAGAAACCCCTGGTAATATTGTTTGATTTGTGGTTGGCAGTTATATTTCTTGACTTCCATAAGGTAACATTGATTGTTTCAAATACCTTGTTTGATTTATGGTTCATGTTTTCTGTGCATGGTTTTGCATGGATTTGATACTTTGATTTTTTGTGGGTTTGTGTTTATGGTTTCCATTACCTATGTATGTTTGAAAGCTTGGAAAAACAAGGTAGCATGGAGAAAGCTGGTGGAAAGAGGTTTGTTTGAAACAACTGGCAAGAGATGAATATGCAAAAAACTATTTTCCATATTGTTTCATTAGATTTTCTGTAAGGTATTGTTGATTGCTTCTAGTTTTGATAAGGGGCTATTGAGAAAAGACTATATTGTTTGTGAAAATGAGTATTGTTTGGTTTAAGGTTCACGTTTTGTATTTATGGTTTTGCATGGGTTCCTATCTATCATTTTTTGTGCTTTGTGGGCTTGTTCATCTAGGTCAATCTTTAAACCAATATTTTCTGGTTTATGGCTTTTGCTTTGTGGCTATGGTTGCAATGGAATAAAATAGTCAATCCTATCCACTTTGTGTTAGCTTGCTTTGGGAATTGTTGATTATAGTTGTGTTACTTAAGCTATATTGTTTCTTTTTGGAGAAGGTGTTGTTGAGAAGGCTATACTGTTTCAATTTTTGAGGAGGTTGTGTTGAGAAAGGAGTATTTTTTGTATGGGTTTGTTACAGTCAATTTTCATAGGGTTTGTGTTTTGTGTGTATGTTTGCAATGAAGTAAAATTGTAGAGGTTATGGACTTTTTTTCAATTGTTATTGTATAGCTTGGGCCCTAGTATTGCTTTTTGCATGTGTGTGGTTGATGAAAGTAATGTTGTTTGATTTATGGTGTAATTCCTAAAAATTTCAACCAAAAAATATAGTTAAGGACAAAACACAAATTTCAAATTTTGACCACGACCACTAACATAAATCCCAAAGACTACTCCCTATACATGCACTTCATGAAAGCATAACAACATCTAACCTTGATAAATTATAAGAACTCAACCATCTACATATTTGTTTTGATTTTCATGGTTGTGTTCCAAATGGAGATATGGAATCCACATCACCAAGGTAGGCTTGATTAATTCCACGAACTCATCAATAATCAAAAACATAGTTCAAGACACAAGTGATGTAAATAGAATATATATATATATATATAGATCTTTAGGTAATAATAAGAGAACAAGCCTAGGGGCCAAACCTAATTCCTTGGGGCTCCTCTTTGACGGCCTTGCCTACATATATAATTCACAGAGGAATCATAGTTTGACACTTTGAATTTACTTCAACTCATATTTGATTGACCAACAATACACAAATCATCTATATTTGATTCACAACTATTTTGTCAATAGCTTAATAAATACATAGAGCAGACAACTATAGTTAATCTATGTAAGCTCCTAAATTGATATGATAAGAAGTATACAACCCATGATACCTCATTCTCATACACAAATCCACAATTGATTATAATATAGATCCATATACTTTCCATCCATATAATTTCTTATTCCATCTACCTTGATACCAAATGTAATATTAATCAAATAATTAAATAGAATTTCAATAACTATTTAATACTATATGAATATAATAAATTAATTTCTATATGCAATGAGTGTAATATAACAATAACCTAACCATAAGGTCTTAAGACTAAATTTGTAACCATCATGGTTATTATAGTGATAATACAAAATAATTCTATTCAAGAAAATAAACCAAACCGTAATATTCAAATTACCCAACAATTTATAGCTTGCTGATTTTAACAGAAAAAAGGGTAGCGTTTCAACAGTCATAACTTTTACATCTCTTACCCAAATTTTAAAATTCAATATGTTTTGGAAAGGTGAAAGCACAAGGAATAAAACCCAGAAAGCCTTTGAAATATTACTAAAGCATGTTTGAGTTGTTTTGACTGTAACTGATCCCATTATAAACCTATTAGACTAGTTGAAATTTTATTTACATTTCTTTTCTTTTCTTTAACAGACTCAACAAAGGTTGAGATTGTAAAAATATGGTGCATCTACAAAGTTCCTTTTTCAAAAATTTAAGTAACATGAATCATATTCAATTATGTTTCACTAGATGTGATTTCTAACAATGGTCTTGATTGTGCTTTGATCGCAGCTGTCACTTTTATTGCTATTGAAATTACTCTCTTAATAATTTTTTATACATTAAATTTATACTATTTAATTGTTAGTACCAATTTAGCTTAATTTGTATAAATATTTTTAGTGATGTGGTTATGAGAACAATTATAAAATATCTCAGCTAACATTTATTTCCTCTTCCATTGAATACAAAGTATCCTTTATAAAATTTCTGATACACATGCATGAATGGGATGCATATAGGTGTGTGAGGGGTATAAATATGTAGTTTAAAATGAAATTCCCAATGACAATACCTATGCTTCTATGCAGGCTGCTATTATTCTTTAGCACCTCCATTACTTTATATTTCTGCCCAAAATTTCACTCAGCCAATGTGCATCTTCTAGTGGTGTTACAATGCCTCCATTCAATGGCTTGATAAGTACTAAAAATGCAATAAGCAGAAAAATGATAATAATAGTAATAATCGCATGAAATCCCTCCATTTTGTCTGATCAACATTATGCGAGGAGTTCAGGTTTTCAAGCAATGAAATTTGTAGACGTAAGGCTAAGATCTGAAACTTTTATTAACTCTTTGTGCCAAAGGAGAATGCCAAATGTTTTAGTTGCATCTACGCTATTGAAAATGGAATATCTAATCCACACTAAGCTTGACCACAGATGAGTTGAAATTATTCTTTAACCTATAAATCTACGAGACTTCCACAATCACCCACCAAATGCAAATACAGATATAGCATTATAAAAGTGACTCTATTTCATACCAAATTGCTGCAAATTAATATATAACCTTCTTTAATACACTCAAATGGAAATGCATAGAATGCACACATAATTTAAGAATTTGACCCTAAGTAGCCTATCAGTCGATGAATTAGGCATTATATGCCTACATATCTCTATGGAGAAATAGATAAGGTTCTACCATAGCATCAACTATGAAAAGAGGCACAAGTTAAAAAAAACACACAACAAATGTCTTCATTTAACAGATAACAACTGAATTGTTTTTAAAGTGAAATAAAGCATAGCACGGGGTGATTTGGCCATGTACAACTTCCCATTCTTATTTTTATTTTTCAAAGCTGAAATCATGGCAAGAGTCTTATCTCAAGATTACACAACAAATCGTTTTGTGGTGTTAACATTGAACATTGCTAGTGATAATAAATTACAAAATCTACAACATGCCAAAGCACCCTTCTCACACATGTGAAGCTCCTAATGGCAAGTGGAGGGTTGAGGTTTGTCTTGGACATCCATGGCATGCTCTAGTTCAAGTTGGGATTGTGTTATATTTCCAACTTCTCGATCACAAATATCACACTAGTTACTCTCACATGCCTTCCCTCCATATTCTTACAAACATGCATAGAGGTTGACCCACATTTGGCAACAAGAGCAATATAGGTTCTTTGCTTTCTTTGCTCAACACCTATATTGACATTTGGCATGTTCTAGAAGAATTTGGTAGACCCAACCTATGACCTTTGAACTAGGCTGAGACCTCTCATGAAACTTGCAACCCTTCAAAGCACCACATAGGCTACGCCATTCATCTCCAGATTGGATGCCAGCTTTGGATTTGCAAACCTAGTGCTTTCAAAGACCCTCGATTTGGTAACCAAATGGGATTCTCCAATGCCGGATTGCTTTTGCATACTGATACACTCCTCACCTCCAGTTGTTGTGCAAAGCATTATACAACCGAGACCTCATTGCAACCGTAGGCTCTATTTTTTAAATAGCAACAAAATCCATTCCTACATAATTCCACAACACCTCTTGCACATCGTCATTAAGGGATACCATACTTCTTTAATGGTGTGGCAAGAGACTCTCCTTGTTTTTGGCCTCCAAGTCCTTTCTAATAAAGGCCCACACAATAAACCCATATGCAGACCATAACTCATAATTAAAATTTGGGAACTCCCACTAATAGTGATCTCATCTGCTTGTCAGTTGATGACACGACATAAATAGATAACTTGTGTTTCAAATCTTAAGCATGCAGAAATAATGTAATTTTCAATCACTAACTAGACCCTAACATGAGTTTATCTAAAGATGCCACCATAAGATTGTAAATCATTTTACTAACTGAACTTATGAGTTTCTTACACATACTATGATTGATTTGTATATGGTTATGTCCTATTTTATTTTCATGTCACCAACAAAATATTCATTAGTCATAGTGTTTAACAATTATTAAAAATTTAACCAAATCCACTACTCAACTATTATACCACCAATTGTAATTTGTAATCCAATAACAATTACATATAACTATAATATTTAATATAGCATGTGTAAACATAAATAAATAAATAACAAGGTGAGATTCAATTATAAGACTCGTACTAGAAAATCCCTACAAGCATATATGGGGAGCTGACCGGGTGGCCTTACATATGGCTTTCATTTTTTGGTTATGGTTGGAACAAAATAAAATAATTAATGTTGTTGATTCTATGTTTGGTTACATTAGGTATTATTGATTATTGTTCTCTACCTTAAGCTATATTGGGTATATTTTAATATCAATATATATATGTAAGATTAAAATTGTTAAGGTTATGGAGTTTTGGTCGATTCTTATTGTATAGCTCGGGCTATATTGTGGCTTGCTACATGTGGGTGGTTGTTGAAAGTAATGTTGTTTGATATATGGCTTTCATTTTTTGGTTATGGTTGGAATAAAATAGAATAATTAATTTTGTTGATTCTATGTTTGGTTACATTAGGTATTATTGATTATTGTTCTCTGCCTTAGGCTATATTGCATATATTTTAATATCAATATATATAGGTAAGATTAAAATTGTTAAGGTTATGGTGTTTTGATCGATTCTTATTGTATAGCTCAAACTATATTGTTGCTTTCTGCATCTGGGTGGCTGTTGAAACCAATGTTGTTTGATTTATGGCTTTCATTTTCTAGTTATGGTTGGAACAAAATAAAATAATTAATGTTGTTGATTCTATGTTTGGTTACATTAGGTATTATTGATTATTGTTCTCTTCCTTAGGCTACATTGGGTATTTTTTAATATGAATATATATGTGTATATATATACATGTATATATGTGTACATATATACATATATTTATATATATATATAAAATTTGTGGGTCTCTCTTTATGGCTTGCATTTAGTGGATATGTTGGCAACGAGGAAAAATCCTTGACCTTATGCAGTTTTTGTCAATTATAACTATCTTGATTTTCCATAAGGTACTATTGATTGTTTCAAATATCTTGTCTAATTTATGGTTTGTGTTTTTTGTGTATAGTATTGGATGGATTTGGTACTGTGATTTTTTTATTTATGGTTTCCGATTTGTGGTTATGGTTGCAATGGAATAAAATATTCAATCCTATATGCTTTGTGTTAGCTTCAATGTCGATTATAGTTTTATTACTTAAGCTATATTGTTTCATTTTGGAGAAGGTGTCGTTGAAAAGGGTGTATTGTTTTAATTTTTGAGGAGTTTGTGTTAAGAGAGGAGTGCTTTTTCTATTACTTTGTTACTATCAATTTTCAAAGGGTTTTTGTTTAATGTTTGTGTTTTGTTGGTATGTGTGCAACAGAATAAAATTGTTGATGTTATGGAGTGTTATTCCATTGTTATTGTATACCTCAGGCTATATTGTGGCTTTTTGCATGTGGGTGGTTGTTGAAACCAATGTTGTTTGATTTATGGCTTTCATTTTTTGGTTATGGTTGGAACAAAATAAAATAAGTAATGTTGTTGATTCTATGTTTGGTTACATTAGGTATTATTGATTATTGTTCTTTGTCTTAGGCTATATTGGGTATATTTTATATCAATATATATGTGTATATGTATATGTATATATTTGTACATATATACATATATTTATATGTATATTAATTTTTCATGGGTCTCTCTTTATGGCTTGCATTTAGTGGATATCTTGGTAATGGGAAAAAATTCTTGACCTTATGCAGTTTTTGTCGATTGTTACTATCTAGCTCAACCTATATTGTCTCATTTTCAATCAGCTTATGTTCAAAAGGCTATATTGTTTCAATTTTCAATAAGGTGTTGTTCATAGAAGAGAAAATTATTTGTTAAAACAAATTATGTTTCATTTATGGACACGTTATATGGGTCAACTTTTGACGAGTTTCTCTTTAAAATGTTTTCATTTTGTGGGCATGTTTGCAACAGGATAAAATTGTTGAGGTTATGTAGTTTTTGTTGATTGTTATTTTATGGCTTGAGCTATATTGTGGCTTTCTCCATCTGGGTCACTGTTGAAACCAATGGTGTTTGATTTATGCCTTTGGTTTTTTGGTTATGGTTGGAATAGAATAAAATAATTACTGTTTTTGATTCTATGTTTGGTTACATTTGGTATTGTTAATTATTGTTCTTTTCCTTAGGCTATATTGGTTGCATTTTGATATTAATATATATGTCTATATATATATATGTATATTGTTTCAATTTTCAATAAGGTGTTGTTGATAGAAGAGAAAATTATTTGTTCAAACAAATTATGATTCATTTATGGATGCGTTAAATGGGTCATCTTTCGATGGGTTTCTCTTTAATGTTTGTATTTTGTAGGAATGTCTACAATGAGATAAAATTGTAGAGGTTATGTAGTTTTGTCGATTGTTATTATATGGCTCAGGCTATATTGTGGCATTCTCCATCTGGGTCGCTATTGAAACAAATGTTGTTTGATTTATGTCTTTGGTTTTCTAGTTATGGTTGGAATAGAATAAAATAATTACTATTGTTGATTCTATGTTTGGTTACATTAGGTATTATTAATTATTTCTATGCCTTAGGCTATATTGGGTGTATTGTAATATTAATATATATGTGTATATATATACATATATATGTGTACATATATACATATATTCATATATATTTTAATTTCCTGCTACTATCTATATTTATGTATACAGTTTGTCATTGTTAGTTTGCAAGAATGTGTTGTTGAGAAGGCTATATTATTTTAATTTTTTCATAGGGTTGTATTGAGAAATGAGTATATTTTAACTTAGGTTTGTTTCTATGAATCTTTGTGGGTTTTTGTTTATGGCAATCATTTTGTAGATATGTTTGGAACAAAATAAAACTGTTGTTGTTATGCACCATTTCCACTGGATAGGAACCATAGATCAAATAGAAATCGTCATTAACCTATGAAAAGAGAAAGCATATTAAGCAATATAAATGAATATTGTCTGCATCTGATTTCATATAGATACATGTCTGGACCTTTTGTAGCCATCAATGCATGCAAAAAACACAAGATAAGATCCAACCACCTTCACATAGATTCCACAGCCAATGAACACACTTGCACCTTCACAAAAGCTTTCCATCCTCACTCAGAGCTACCTTCAACAACAACATAGACCTAGAGAATGACACCATACAATATGTTTTCAATAACTTCATAGACATTCATTCCATAAACATATGTATGTATACATAGGCTAGCTGGAATGAGGAAGAACAATACAAGGGATGGTGTGGTAAATGGAAGCCATAAATCAAACAATATAGCATAAGGAAGACAAAAATAGTGAACAATTCCTTATGCAAAGCAACATGAACTACATAACATTAATTATTTTATTGCATAAAAAACACAATATAACATCCAACCACCTTTACATAGATTCCATAGCCGATGAATGCACAGCTACCTTTAACAACAACATAAACCCAAAGAATGACATCCAACAATATGTTTTCGATAACTACATATACGTTCATTTCACAAACATACGTATGTATACATAGCCTGATTAGAATGAGGAACAATGAGAAAAGGGTTGGTGCGGTAAATGGAAGCCATAAATGAAAAGAAATAGTGTAAGGAAGACGGAAATAGTGAACAATGCCTTATGCAAAGCAACATGAACTACATAACATTAACTACTTTATTGCATTGCACCCATCACCACAAAACAAAAGACATAAAAAAATATATATTGTTATCAACGGTCACCTAGATGATGAAAGGTGCAAAACACTAAAAAGCACAGTGAGAAATCCATACAAAAAAATCCGCGCAAAAGCCAAACCATAAATCAAACAATACTACGACAAAGAAACTATATACTCTCTTTTCAAGAGAACCCTATCAAAAATGTAAATATATAGCCTAAAATAATGCAACCTGTATAACATTAACTATGTTATTGGGTTACAACTATCACACACAAAATCATGGCTTCCAACAGTGGCTCACATGGAAAACCCACAAAACACAAAAAGCTCCCGGTAAGAGACAGACTCAAAACCTTCACCAAGAAAATGTGAACCCTAAATGAATCAATATTGGTTTCAATGGTAACCCAGATGCAAAGATTCACAAAAAACATAGCAGATTAACTATTTTGCAACCATTCACATAGACTGAAATCCATAAATGAAACAATATTGCCAACAGTCACGTAGATGCCAAAACCCACAAAACACAAGAAATATTGATTTGAAGATTCACTAGAAACACACCGGATTAACTATTTTGTGACCACTCACATCAAATGAAATCCATAAATGGAACAATATAGCCAACATTCACCCACATGCCATGCCAAAACCCACAATTGTCGATTGTTGATGACTAGCCTAGGTTATTATTTTTTTTGCTTAGTTTGTTGCTATTTTCAATGGTAACCCAGATGCAAAGATTCACAAAAAACATAGCAGATTAACTATTTTGCAACCATTCACATAGACCGAAATTCATAAATGAAACAATATTGCCAACAGTCACGCAGATGCCAAAACCCACAAAACACAAGAAATCTTGATTTGAAGATACACTAAAAACACACCAGATTAACTATTTTGTGACCACTCACACCGAACGAAAGCCATAAATGGAACAATATAGCCAACATTCACCCACATGCCAAAACCCACAATTGTCAATTGCTGATGACTAGCCTAGGTTATTGTTTTTTGCTTAGTTTGTTGTTGTGCAATTTTCTTGTGCTTTGATATATATTTATATGTATGTGTGTGTGTGTATATATATATATATGTATATATGTGTATATATATGTATTTATATGTATATGTATGTGTATATATGCATATATATGCATTTATATGTATATATGTATATATATATGTATATATGTATATGTATCTATATATATGCATACATATATATATACATATGTATATACATATGTATATACATATACATATACATATATTTATAACACCCAAAATATTGACTATTTTGTTGCATTCCAACCATAGACGGTAAATGGAAGTCACAAATGAGACAATATAGCTTAAGGTGGACATCAACAAAATGAATTGCATAGCATTAACTATTTTATTCCATTGCAACCATTGCCATAGAATGCTGAAAATCATAGTTATAGACCTATGCAAAACCTTTCGTGTGAAAGGGTGGTCCATATACAACTTATGTGTATACATATATATGTATATGTAGATTTTTATGTATATATGTATATATGCATGTATATTTACATGTATACATAATGTTCATAACATTTGGTATTTTGTAGTGTATATATCTATATGTGTGTGTATGTATATATATGTATATATATATGTATATGTATAGTATGTATAGTATGTACATACACATATGTAGATATATGTATATGTATATATGTATGTATATATATTTATAAGTATACATATGTATACATATGTATATATATATATGTCTATTTGTGTCAACTTTGCTTCAAATTTTGGTCAGCCTCCTCGTGTTTCAGACTTCTTGTAGTCTAGGAAAGGGTGGAAAATGGGTTATAGCTTTGGACGGAATTTTGGTCATCCTCCCAATTTTTTTCCTTCTGGAGGTTGTGAAAAGGTGGCGGAGGTAGTTGTTGGTTGCTTTGGGAATATGGTGGCATTTGTCAGGCCACATGGATAGAGAAGGCTACATAAATTAAATGTTGGCTTGCATCAACATTAATTTTTGTATGTTTTGTGTGTACTGCAAATGGTCGTAATAATAGCTACTATTAAATGCATCAAGAAACAAAATGAGTGTTTGAGAAATTTTGAATAAGGCATTGTTTGGTGTCATTCTGTTGTTATACTTGATATTGGAGTCGTGAGTGAAAAGGGTAAGCTTCTATGAGGTGCAAGCTAGATTAGGCTTTGTGTAGCTTCTTCGAAGTTGGGTGGAGGTTATTTGTGTTTTTTGCATGGGTGGGTGGTTGTAAATGTGAAAAACAAGTGTTTCCTATGATAATGTTTTTCCCATTTTTGTATAGGGAAGTTGGCAAGAAGAGGTGTGTTTGAAGCAAGTGGGAAGAGGTGCTACAAGATTTTTTTTTTGCATGGATTTTTAACTTTGAAACCAATATTGTTTGATTTATGGTTTTCGTTTAGTCATTATGGTTGCAATCCAATGAAACAGTCGTTGTTATACAGTCTATGTTGAATTTTGTCCTCTACATTGTTAGTCGTTGGTTTTATTGTGTGCACTTTGGTTGGAATCCTTGCAAGCCTTTTTGTTTTTTGAGTTTCCTGCCAAGCGAGGAAAAGGTGGAAAACGACATTCCCTTTAAAAAAATATAGGCCAGAATTCTCACCAGCCCCCTGTTTTAATCCTTGTGGTGGTTGCGGGAAGGCTGCCAAATGCAGTTGTTAGCTTCCTTGGAGATATGTCATGTGTTCCCCTTTCTGTTGATATAGAAGGTGAATAATGTCGCTTATATTTTTTTCCATAGGGAATTTTCATTGTCCCTTGTCTAGTGTTGGCTGTGTTATTTTGTTTTCAATTCTACAATCCTAGAAAAATTATTTGGATTGTCCCTTCAATAGGTTCAAAAAGGTGTTGAACACATGTATATGGCAGCGATTGTTCTTTGGTATGTTCAATACAAAGCCTATTGTTATAGGAATTCCTTTTCAAGAATGAAAGAAATAAAAAATTTCTTTCAAACTAAATAACTATCTTGTCAAAAAAAAATAAAAAATGAATGCTTTGTCTCCCTTTTCAAATAATATCTTCTTTAATATATAATTCTTATTAAAATAAGTTGCAGTGATGCTTCATATGGTGCTTGATTAGGATAACAAGGTGTTGAGAGGGAAAAACTTTCCCATCAAATCTTTGAATAAACACCCTTGGGTCAATCAAGGGGACACACATATAGGTAAATATATAAATATCTATATGTACAAATGTAAATATTTATTTATGCAGAGACTGCTTTATCTAAATATATGTGTAGACCATATTTTTTCCTCAATATGCAACTATCTTGATCATAATTATAAAGAGAACAAACATCCAAACTAAATTTTCCCTCATTTTCCTAAACAAGAAGGCTAGGAATTCAAACCTTTTGTTGGCTATAATATATTGTGTAGCTCGAAGCAAGGAATTATAATAGGCAACAAAATCATTGAATTCATAGCCTCCTCAGCCAGTCAACTGAGGGAAAAGGTTGTGTGGATGTTTGGTCTCTTGAATGTTGGCTAGTTTTGAGATTAGTTGTTGTATGGTTTGTGTGTGCTTGTACTACTTGTGATCGTAGTTGTTTATCCAATTGTATATAAAGTGTGAGATGAAATATTGTTCTTTCTTTATACTATACTTAACGTAGGCGCTAATGTGCATATAAATGAAACCATAAACAAAACAATATTGCTAACAATCATGGGTGCATACCAGAACCCACATAATAGACTAAACCTTGATATAGTGATTCACCAAAAAAATACCAGATTCACTATTTTGGAACCATTCACAAAAAATGGAGGCCATAAATGAAAAAATATAGCCAACACTCGCCCACCTGCCAAAACCCATGAAACTATATAGTCTTTTGAAAAATAATCAACACAATGAAACAATATTCGTTTAAAGAGCCAGCCAATTGAAACAACCCACATAAACATGTGAATTCAACACAGGAAACGTAAAAAACAAAAAATTGTTTCAATTTTTAATCAAGTTTTGTTGAGGAAAAAATAGTATGTCTTCACATGGCCTTCATACACCAATTTTTTTGGTATGGGATTTTGTTTACTCCTCAACTTTGTAGCCATGTCTACAAGGGAATTACATTGCTAACACTAATACATATACACATTTATGTATATATACATATATATATACAAAATTCTACATATATACACATAGTTTGTTGAGAAATGAGTATACTTCTACTTTCATTCCTCATTGAATCTTTTTTGGTTCCTCTCAATATATATGTGTGTGTGTGTATGTACACCAACCATTACTACTACACACACTTACACCTTCATACAGAATTTCCCTCCATCATTACAGCTAATATATATATATATATATATATATATATATATATATATATATATATATATATATATATATATATATATATATATATATATATATATATATATATATATCTACATATATACATTTTTGTATATGTATATCTATATGCTTTGTGTGTATTGATGATGGACGTAATGATAGCTTTCGTTTAATGCCTTGAGGAACAAAACAAATGTCTTAGAGATTTTTAACAAGACATTGTTTGGTCTCATTTTGTTGCTATACCTGATATGGGATCCGTGAGAAATGAGGGTACGCTTCTATGATGGTGCAACCTGGATTAAGCTTTGTGCAGCTTTTGTAAGGTGGGTGGAGGTTACTAAAAAAATCAAACATAGTAAAGAAAGAGTATTTCCTTCCACCAATGGCAACTACACAGAACCCATAAACCAAGCAATTTACAGTTAGCTACAGAGAAACAATCAACAATCCCCTTTTGAAAATAACATAAACTATTTTAGAATTAAGTACTCCATGAATAATTTTTCCAATATGCACCTCTTTCAACTTCCTTCAATTACACCTCTTCCCACTTCGTTTCTCTTCCCTTCGTCCTTTCTCCATGGCCTGCTAAAAATGAACATAGAACTATCACAACCCACCACGGTTGTGGAAATTTTGTGAAGGTGGTTGGAGGTTATCTTGTGTTCTTTGCATGCATTGATGATTGCAAAAGGTATGGGTTGTGATAGTTCTTATAAATTTATCTATATATATATATGTCTGTGTGTGTGTGTGTATGTATATATCTATGTGTATATATACATGTATATATATATAAATGTGTGTCTGTATATAAATGTATATATATATGTATGTGTGTGTGTATATATGTATTTGTATATACATATATATATGTATATGTATATATATGTGTGTGTGTGTATATATATATATGTGTACAATATGTTATTGAAAATTGTACAAACATTCACTTTGTTCTCTAAGGTCTTTAAATATATATGTTACTTGCACCATTATCACTACATGGAAACCATACAATCATTAATGTTGATGCCATTCTGTTGGCCTCCTCTATCATTGCACTGAACACTTTTTTAATTTTTTATAAAAAACACCTACTACACAGTGCTCGAGACCTAGAACCGCGAAGGCTAACGAAAATTCCAACCAATGTTTCCCATTGTGAAATGCTAACTGTTGTTGTATAGCTTTGGCTATATACTTTCATTTACAATGCATAATAAAATAGGTGATATTATAGAGTTAATGTTGTTTTCCAAAAGCCATTCTTTTCAATAGGGTGGTGCTCAACAGGCTATATTGTTTCAATTTTTGATAGGGTGTTGGTGAATACATTTATGTAAGTATATCTATATATATACATATATACATACATATGTATATATATACATACATATATATGCATTGTTCATCACACAAAGGACAAAAAATTGTGCTTGGAAAACCAATGGATAGAAATAACCCAGGCTAGCGAGCAACTGACCACAAAAGAAAAATGGATTATGTTAAGAATTTTATTCCATTGAAAAAATAGCCAAAAAATGGAGGTCATAGAAAGAAGCTGACAAACAAATTGACATTCACAAACCCATGCAAACCACTACCTTTTTATCCCAAAAATGGGTTGGAAAAAATTATCACAGGTGACACTTTCAATTTAATTTTGCAAACATTGTTTCCTGCAAACACAAAAAATAGCCTCTAATCATCTATACAAAAGTTCCTATTAAGTTTTCCTTATGAAACTTAGTATATAGTCCATCACTCTGACAATTTTTTTTATGAGGCTGAAGAAATAACAACTAGGAATGTGTATTTAATGCATGCTTTCCCCATTGGTGATAGCTATCTTGAAGAATAAGCTAAACCTAGAGAATGACACCCAACAATGTGTTATCAAAAATTGAAACAATATAGCTTTTTTCTTAGTGGGACCCTCTAATAAACAAATCAATATAGCTATAGGGAAATGTCCTTTCAAACATTGTTCAAGCATTTGTTATCTTTGTGACTGCTTGAAAAGGTAGCTACTGCTTATACCTATTGTCACTACACGAAAACCATACAAAAATTAATGTTGATTCCATTTTAGTGGCCTTCTCTATTGATTCAACAAATTCTTTTAATACAAAAATCTAAAAAAAATATACCAACTTCATTTTCTAGCCAAACTGAATGGAGGCCAGAAATGAGACAATATAGCCTTGTCCAGACAACAACAATGGATAGTGTCTTGTGTGTGAGGCCCACCTCTATCCTACATCTAGTAAATGAACTATTTTAAGTTTAATTATTGATTATGCTCGATGATACCATTGATGATAGGAGATTTAGACATTTGTGTTCATATGATGGTTTGCTTACGAATATGCTACACCTAGTACTTGGATTATTTTGAGTTGGTTGGTCGCGCCCACAAAAGGATATGAAAATCACAGTAAAAATTTTCCTAGGAATTGGACATTCCAACATGTGACTAATATCTCTCTCTATGGACGTTCATTTATTTGTCAAACTAGGGGACGTATACTTTAAATGGCGCAGCAAAATATATGCACTAGGAACTAGTTTCAGTCTAATCTTAGTAGAAATAAATACTGAAAAGAGATTCTATCTACGCTATAGGAAGGTAATGCAAAGTTCTTTAACTCAACTATGATAAAAACCATAACAACTATGACTAAAACACAAACTGTGAACTGGCCTTATGTTGCAAGAACAGTCACAGTGATGGACTCTCTATGCTGCAGGAGCACTATAAGACTGAGTTTGCATAAAAAACTTCAAAGATGAAAGCAAACTGAAGCTCAACAGAAAAGAATAACTAACTAACTAGCTATAGATACTTACTAAGTGGGCCCCCTTAGCAAGCATCTACTAATTACGCAGATGCTAAACTCATAACTTCATTGAACTTTATTCATGAAAACAGAATGATATACATTGTTTTGTTGATATGGAGACTAACAACAAACTCTGTCTCTGGTCAAACAAATTATGCCTTTCATTATCATATTGATTCTTACATGATGTTTGCTACTCTGTTTCTATCTTACTCTAACTATCATCTATCTCTCCCTATCCATATCCTCTACTCGCGCAGGAGGAGAACTTTATTTAAGAACAGGAGAGCAACTAACTAACTAACCTATCAAAGAAAGACGTGGAAGTAAAGTATATCCTCGAATCAAGGAACAAACTTCATAATGAATTTATGCGTTCAAATCGATCCGGAGAGAATCTAGCACTCCACTCTTTCCAGTTTGACTTGTCATTAAAATCTTTCCCATGGTTTCGGTCAAAGATTCTTCACCGGAGCTCCCTCGAAGTCGTGCAGGAAATGGACTTTGCTGCAAGGCCGAGATCAGCTGCGCTTGACTCGATCATTCTTCAACAACCTGTGAAACAAAATGTAACAGATGCGAAAGAAAAGGCATATGGCACATACACGATATCTATTCATTAATCACACATTTTAAATCTACTTCATCATTCAAAAATTGTATACGATATACCAACCATTTTAGGGAGTCAATGGGCAATAAATGCAATCAAGTCAACACCATGAGCTGCAGGAATATGAAAGTATTATGCTACAGGATATCCCCATAAAAGGTTTCAACAAAGTTTAAAAAGCCTTGAAATAACAAAAGTAAAGACATTAAAATTTTATCATAACATCCAAATTATGAGCATATTTTAAGCTCATCACTGCCCCCTACTTAGCCCAATGCTGGTCCTCTAGCATTAACTTTCTTGGTGGTTTCTCTGAAGTCAGTGGTGGCTGCATGACTCTGGAATGGATTTCCAAACTTGTAATAGAATCCTCTGAAATCCTGGCACCTTTCATATCTTCGGTCTTCTAATTCATTGTTAAGATTTGTAGCCTGGTGAGGATACAGGGGCCACATTAGCACAGGGGGTCTGAATGTCAGTGGCAGCCACAGTTCAAATCTTGTTTGAAGTCCCAATTGAATATATCTGTTGGTTCATTTGAGAGCTGCTGTAAAATTTAGGGGACCATGTGGTTCTGACTTTCTTAACGCAACAGTTAATCTCTCCCATCTTTTCTCGCTTATGGTATATGCTAATCTCCAAAATGAATATTGTTGTGTCTGGAATTCATCATATACTTGCTTTCTGATATCAAATATTTTTTCTCTGGCTGAAACATTATTAATACCATATGTTAGAGCAAACCAATCTTTCAACATTGCATGTGGGTTTGAATTTTGAGAGTGTAATGGGACAGGCTCTGTTTTCTCAGCTTCCTCATATGTTTCCCACTGCCTGCCATAATTTGCCTCATTTTTTGCCCATGACATAAATGCTCTCAAATGAATATCACCAATATATAGAAAAGGATTCCATTCTGTTTCAAATGGTATTAAAAAGCCATGCAAATAGAATTCACACAGAGAATTCCTTAACCAGTTAGGGGCTGCTTGGTATGCTTCATAAAATTCTTTGGCAGTGTAAATTATAGGGTCTTGGTTTCTGGAAATTTTCATCAATTGAAACCATAAAAACTATTCTTTAAGGCACAGAGCATAAAATCTTGGTGGTGGTCTGCACTCTATAATTTGACCAGTTACTTTTAACATTTCATCCATTTTTGCTTTCAACTCAGCAATTTTCTGCTTCTGACTTTCAATTTTATTTTTCAATTTCCTCTTTTCTACTTCCCACAGACTTTGTTGCATGTCAGTCTAGGCTATGTGTCGGAAAGTCAGGGTTTGCAATGTAACTGTCTCCTAATTAGCTTTAACATATTCCAAAAACTCAATTAAAAACATCCTCCTATACACAACAATGGCTTTACAAATTGTAGGGTGCAATACAACTTCACTAGGCACATTCAATTGTTCAGTCAGCTCTTGCTCTTGCTGCAAGATACATTCTTCTTGTTGCTGCGGTGGAGAAGTTTGGGCTTCCTCCAAAAATTACACAGCAGCAGTAGCCAAATCATCAATATTTGGTAACCCTTGCTCATTATGCCCTACTTCTTTTTCCTCCACTTGTTCCTCTTCAGGAACGAACGAGCTTTGAGTAGCATTCTCGGACATATTCTGAGAAATATTAAGTTCAGACTCAACAGACCCTTCTGAAATTACAATCACCTCTGGTTGTGGTGAAGCAGGGGAGGTCTTAGATTGTTTCCTTGTGGAAACCCTTCTTGGCACTGATGCGGCTGCAGGAGGTGTTTCGGTAGCTTTTCTTTTTCTTATTTGTTCAAAAGGCTCTGCCCTACGAGAGGATGACGGTGAACTAGTAATATCAACAGCTATTGCTGTAGGAGAAACTATTGCAGGGGAAGGTGTTGTAGGAGAGAAGCATTTCCTTTTCTAAGAACGAGGGTCAGATTTTGGGGACCCTTCTTCCTTTGTTTTTCCTTTCTCCCTCCTAGTAGTAGACCTAGTTTTTACCCTAGCAGAGGATTCAGGTGCGACGGCTGCAGGACCGGGTGCTACAGGAGTAGATGACCCTTGCCCTATTCTACTGGTAGATGCAATTTCTTTCTTCTTCCTCTAAGGTCGTGGGGTAATTACCTTAGGGGGTTGTGGAGTTTGCAAACTCTTTTGGGCAACAAATTATTGCCAGGAGAGAGGTGAGACATCTCTCAAAGAGAATTCAATCAGTAATTTAATAAGGCCATGATGAGTGACAGAATTATCTTTCCCCTGTTGAGTTCCATGGGCACTTTGTTCTAAAAAATTTAACAAGAAATTTGGAACATTCACAACTAACCCATGCCTCATATGGCTTAATAATTTAAAATGATGAGAATGCAGGTAGGAAAAGCGGCCTTCATAGGTTAAATACCTCATTATATAAGTGGCATACTCTGAATATGGAGGAGGCAGTGACACATACTTGTATCCTTGCTTGGAGACTTCCAGAGGTCCATCAGCAGGCATTAAAAATTTAGCCCTCACAGCTGCAGCATCTGAAGAAAAGTTTTCTCTAACGGCTGGGAGCCCGGTTACTTCAACAATTTTGTCTTCAGTTGCAACAACTGTTAGACCCCATATAGTGGCTTCCCCTTCAAAAAAATTTCTCAAAAATTCTCTGGCAGCCTCCTCATCAAAATCATTTAAACTCAAGAAATAATTTAACCATCCACAGAGGCTGAATGCGTGGACTGTCTGTAGATTTTGCAATAACACTTCATGAGCTACAGGCTCATGTCGCACCAACTAACCACCCATATTTACCATTTTTTTTAGCTAAACTCAATTCCTTGCTGAAGATTCAAATTCTTTATTTCCCTTTCTGCTCTAGTTTTTCTTCTGTCGTGCCGTCACATTTCTTTCTTTTTTCCAAAAATGAGCTTTTTGAACAAGCAGTCTTAATCATAGTTTACAAGAAAAACATGCATTAAAGAAGGACATGCAATCACATTTAGAAAGTACCATAAAAGTATTAAAGAAAGGTTATTTGTATAGTTATGGTAGCGGTGAAAAGATAGGTTTTAAAAATAGATTACCCTGCCCCTACTTAAAGTATGACATGTGTCCTCACATGTACTAAAGAACAGGTAGAGATTCGGGTAATGATGGCCGGTACATGCATAACAGTAAATGAATAGAATGAAATAAATCAAATATGCAATAAGAAAAGATATGGCATACCTTGAGTAATTGCACGTACGTTTGAAGAAAGATGACGGCGCTGCATGAATTGACAAGTGGGAAAGATATCTTAATTAAGGTTGATGTGGACAGATGAAGTGGATGGGTGACGTGGGCAGATGAAATATACGAATGAAATGGATGGATGTGATGGATAGATGGAAGATAAAGAAGTGAGATGAGGGCGATAAATGAAAATAAAGAAAAAGGGGTTTCCTTAAAAAAAGAAAACCTTTATTATGGGCATGGTTTTTGAAAATTACGGCAATGCTGTAGGAGAAAGGCTAAAGCCTTCAGCTGCAAGAAGAGTAGCGGGAGGAACCTAAACGAACTGCAGCATAAATTCTTCTTTTGAGACAGGTTTATGGTACAACCAGAGTCGGTGGCCATTGACTAGTAATTTAAAATGGACTGGATCAATTGTCACCAGTTGTACAGCTCCATTGTCGAACACATTGTCAACCTCATAGGGGCCAAGCCAGTGTGTTGTGAGCTTACCCTGGTTTTCTTTATATCTGGAATCATATAACAAAGCCCAATCACCAGCAGAAAATTTCCTAGTTTTGATGTGCTGATCATGCCATTTCTTCCTTTGCTGTTGGATTACTTCTGTGTGCTGCAGGGCAACTTTTCTCATTTCGTCCAAAGCATTTAGCTGCAGGAGACGGACCTTCTGTACTTCAGATAAGTCCATGTTGAGTTCAAGAGCTATCCTCAAAGTTTTATGTTCAAATTCTATGGGTAACATAGTTGTTTTGCCATAAAGCAACTCAAAAGGTGTAAACCCAGTTGTTGTCTTCCATGTAGTTCTGCAAGCCCAAACTGCTTCAGGAATTCTATTGCTCTAGTCTTTTTTATGAATCTGCACTGTCTTTGTGAGGATCACCTCAATTTCTCTGTTTGTTACCTTCGCCTGACCATTGGCTTGAGGATGATAGGGGCTGGACTTCCTATGTTTGATCTTATAGTCATTCATAAGTGCAGTGATCAGATTTAACATAAACTGAGCTCCTTGATCAGTTACAAGCTCTTTGGGAACTCCAAATCTTGTGAAAATTTGTTCATACAAAAATTTAGCAACTTTGTTATCTCGGGCATGATTCATAGCTTTTACCTCGACCCATTTTATTACATAGTCTGTGCAAACTAGAATGTATGACTTTCCATTTGATGGTGGATCAATTGGTCCTATGAAATCCATTCCCCATTTATCAAAAGGGGAAACTATGACCTGCGAATATAGTGGCATTTCATCTAACTTAGTTGGTCTTCCCATACGCTGGCATCTATCACACTTCCTCGTATAGGCCACATCATCCTTGTGTAGTGTTGGCCAGTAGTACCCTGTTGTAAGAACCTTCATTGCTGTTCTTTTTGCTGCAAAATGCCCCCCACATGGTTCATCATGGCAAAAATGCAAGATATCATAAGTCTCATCTTCTCTTACACATCTTCGCATTACTTGATCAGGTCCAGTATAGAACAAACAATTTTCAATCTAGGAAAAGTTAAAACTTTTCTCTATCAACAACTTCTTTTCTTTTGGGGAAAAGTGAGCTGGAATTCTGTTTGCTGCTAAATAATTAGTAATGTCTGCATACCATGGAGTTTGTGCAACAATAGAGAACAAGTGTTCATCAGGAAATCTATCATCAATGACCTCATGTTCCTCAGGTGCAGCTGATTGAAGTCTTGATAAAAAGTCAGCTACAACATTAGCTCTTCCTAGTTTGTCAATGATTGTGATATCATATTCTTGTAACAACAGGAGCCATCGTGCCAATCTACCAGAAATGGCAGGTTTGTTCATCAGGTACTTGACTGCTGCATGGTTAGTATGAATGAATATCTGATAACCTGTGACATAATGCCTAAATTTATTCAAAGCATACACTACTGCAAGTAATTCCTTTTTTGTAACAGTATAATTGAGCTCAGGACCTTGAAGGTTTTTGCTAATAAAGTAGATAGTATGCTCAATTGAATTTTTTTTTGACTTAAAATTGCTCCTATACCAAAATTAGATGCATCAGTATGTATGTGAAAAGGCAAATTCCATTTTGGTCCTTGAAGAACAGGGGCTTTAGTGAGCAAGTCCTTTAGTTGTAGGAAAAAAATTTCACAGGCCTCTGTCCACTCAAATTGGGAATCCTTTGTTAACATGGCATAAAGTGGACTGGCAATTTTACTGAAATCTTTTATAAACCTTCTATAATACCCTGCATGACCAAGAAAACTTTTGGCATCTTTCTGTTTTGCAGGAGTTTGTAAGTTCTGAATTACTTCAATTTTAGCAGGGTCAACTTGAATTCCATTCTTTGAAATATGATGACCTAAAACAATACCTTCTTCCATCATCAGAAAACACTTTTCACTGTTTAGAGATAAATTTTGCTCTCTGCACCTTTTCAATACCTTTTCTAAATTCATTAGTGCTTCTTCAAATGTGACTCCATAGGTAGTGAAATCATCCATATAAATTTTCATACATTCATGAGATATATCAGCAAAGATACTAATTACTGCTCTCTGAAATGTTGCTGGTGCATTGCATAGACCAAAAGGCAAGACTGAATAAGCAAATGTTCCCTATGGATAGGTAAAAGTGGTCTTATCTTGATCTTCAGGGGCTATTTTTATCTGATTATACCTGCTGTAACCATCCAAAAAGGAAAAATATCTTTTTCTAGACAGTGAGTCTAGTACTTGGTCTACAAAAGGTAATGGAAAGTGATCTTTTTTAGTGGCATTGTTCAATTCCCTGTAATCTACACACACTCTCCATTTTCTTCCTTTCTTGGAGACAATGACTAATGGAGAAACCCATTGGCTGTCAGAAATTGGGTAAATAAAACCAGCATCAAGCAACTTTTGAAATTCATTTTTCACTATTTCTCTAAGCGCTGGATTTACTCTTCTTTGAGGTTGTCTAACTGGTAAACAATCTTCTTTGATATATATCCTATGAGTACAAACTCGAGGATCTATTCCTTGCATGTCCCCATATTCCCATGCAAAAGCTTTATGCTATTCTTGTAGCATTTTTAATAAGTCAGCCTCTTGAGACTGTGACAACTTGCTATTAATATTCAAAAAATGATCTGGAGACAATTCTATCTGCTTAGTGAGATTACTCATAGAATCAACAGGTAATGTTTGTACCTCTTGTGGAAGCAAGTTATGAAAAATTGTTGAAAGTTTAGGCAATGAACTCTCAGAATCTAGTTGCTGCAAGAAACATTGATGATGACTGCCACTTGGTTCAGATGAACTACCCGTATCAGGGTTAAATTGTAGAATTTGAAAAAGCAAAGCATCTTCACTCTGAAGTTGTGAGAATGGATCATTTTGAAGCATCATTAATTGAGCCAAAGAATTGGCTTCTTCAATTTCTTCCCCCACATCTGGCCAAACAGGTTGGGACAAATCTGGTTGAGGTCTGGCAGGCAAATACAAGGCCAATTTCTTTGTGGACTGCCCATTAGAAATGGTCATATCTCCAGAATGGCATCCTATAAAAGCATCAGCAGTTGCTAACCATGGTCTACCAAGGATAACTGGATACCCTCCTAAACTTGTCTTAACTGATAATATTGTGAAATCAGCAGGATACTCCCAGGATTCAAGAGTGACAATTACATCTTCCACCATCCCATCAGGTTTAACTATGGAGCTGTCTGTAAGCTACAGAACTGTGGGTGTAGACCTAATATTTGAAATATTCAAGGAGTCCATAGTATGCTTTGTCATGACATTAATAGTAGCACCTAAATCAATCAAAACATTTTTTACAACTTGGCCATTTATATTTATCTACACTACAGGACTTCTAGGGTCAATATACTTTGGAATGACTACATTTCCCAACATTATATCAGCCAATTTTCCTAGGACATGAATTGTTTGAGGATTCTTTTTCTTTCATCCAGGCTTCTTCAAACAGGCTTCTTTAATAGCTTTTCCAAAAATAGGAACATCTTTAATATCCTGAAATAAAGGAATTTGAATTTGTACATTTTTTAGCTGATCCAGAATGTCAAAAGTGGGTTCTTCTATGGATTTAGATTCAGTGCCTTGCAACCTCTGAGGAAAAGGTGGTTTGTCTTGTCTTTGCAAAACAGGTTCCATAGAAACTGTATCGGGTAGAGGCATATGCTCAGTAGGAACAGCAGGTGCAATAGATTCTTCAATGGGAGAATCTGGTATTTCAGTAATCAGAGGTGGTTTGGGAGCAGGTAAAGTAGTTCCAGACCTTAGATGGATGTCATTAACATTTAAGGCATAAGCTTGATATTGGTTGGCTTCAGCAAGATACGCAGTTTGTTGTGGCTGCTGCTGTTGCTTATTATTGGGATTGGGCAATGGCTGGGCAGGCATAGGCATTTGCTTCGGAGGGCCAGGATTTATAGCAGTTGTTGCAGGAGGTGGCATGAGGGCCTGTTATTGTGGCTGTGGAAGCTACAGGAATCTAGAGGATTGGTTTTTCCATTGCTGAGGGCCTCACCATTGAGGATTTTGTTGCCAATTTCCTAAAGGTGGGGTACATTGCCCTTGTGGCTGCTGCCAACCTTCTTGAGGAGATTGCCATTGTGGGGTCTGATAATTAGGCCAACTTGGTTGAGGCAGATTCCATGGTGGTGGTGGTCCATATGCATGTTGCCACTAGTTATTATAGCCAGAATAAGGATTACCAAAAGTTAAAGGGTCTTGAGGCATACCTTGTCTTTGGGCCCATGGTCTCCTTTGCACAATAAAGAACACTTGATCATCATCTCCTTCTACTGGCTTGAAGTCAGTAGGCAGTTGCCTAGCTTCCAAATTAGCCACCATCTTGCATCTGCAGTCACGCTTCTTCTATCTACAGTATGGACAGAACTCGGCCAAAATTGCCTCAGCCTCTTCATGTTTCTTCCGAGCTTGCATAGTGTCCAGTTGCGTAGCCATATTATTAATGATGTCCTGCTTGAAGTTAGATAGCAAATTTGTTATCTCCATCCAGGAAACTCCACCAGAAGAAGACTTCCCCATTGTAGCATGATGACCTCGACCTTTCTTAACTATTGCTCGAGAGTAGTTAAGACATATTTTCTTTATATCATCCCAAGGCAGCTAAGTTATATCACCTCCTCCCATCAGGTCCAGGGCGTCTATACAGGTGTCACTGATTCCCCTTAGAAACAGTAGTTTCTGAGAGTCTTCGTTGAGAGTATGATTTGAGTTCCTCTTTAGTGAAAACAAAAATCTGGAAATATAATCTTCCAGACTTTCATCGTCCTTCTGCTAAATTCGGAATATGTCATCACCTTTGCTGGCGCTCTTACAATATTCCTTATACTTTTCAAGGAATTTCGTCTGCATGGCTGCCCAACTATCTACAACGCCTCTTCCTAGACTCACAAACCACTTGAGAGCTCCTTCCTTCAAGGTGGAAGGAAATAGCTTCAGTTTATGAGCGTCTGTGTTGTAGTCATAACTACGACAGAGGACATCAAATTCAAACAGAAAAGTTTCTGGGTCTTCCGTAACCAAGCCATAAAACTTTGGAAGCAAGGAAGAGGGAATGTTTTTAAGATTGTCGTTATCTCGTTGAGGAACAATAGGAAACTCAAATGCAGGAGGTGGATTATTTTCCATGTCTGGTTAATAGAATAATAGAGCAAATGGATTTTCCTCAGGTTCGTTATCAACTGGGTCAAATGGTATTTCAATAAATAGATTTTCAAGGAGGAACCTTCCCAATGCATCTCTTCTTCTTCTATGCATGCAATACGGTGAGTAGTGGCTTGAAAAATTTTGAAAATTTTTAACTAACAAACTAAACTAATGCTAAAAATGACTTCTAATAGACTCCTAGCTAGAATCCATCCCCGGCAACGGTGCCAAAAATGGTCATGCCCACAAAAGGATATGAAAATCATAGTAAAACCTTTCCTGGGAATTGGACTTTCCAACAGGTGACTAATATCTCTCTCTGTGGATGTTCATTTATTTGTCAAACCAGGGGACATATACTTTAAATGGTGTGGCAAAATATATGCACTAGGAACTAGTTTCAGTCAAATCTTAGCAGAAATAAATACTGAAAAGAGATTATATCTACGCTATAGGAAGGTAATGCAAAGTTCTTTAACTCAACTATGATAAAAACCATAACAACTATGACTGAAACACAAACTGTTAACTGGCCTTATGCTGCAGGAACAGTCATAGTGATGGACTCTCTATGCTGCAGGAGCACTATAAGACTAAGTTTGCATAAAAACTTTAAAGATGAAAGAAAACTGAAGCTCAATAGAAAAGAATAACTAACTAACTAGCTACAGATACTTACTAAGTGGGCCCCCTTAGCAAGCATCTACTGATTATGTAGATGCTAAACTCAAAACTTCATTGAACTTTATTTATGAAAACAGAATGATATACATTGTTTTGTTGATATGGAGACTAACAACAAACTCTGTCTCTGGTCAAACAGATTTTGCCTTTCATTATCATATTGATTCTTACATGATGTATGCTACTCTATTTCTATCTTAATCTAACTATCATCTATCTCTCCCTATCCATACCCTCTACTCGCGCAGGAGGAGAACTTTATTTAAAAACAGGAGAGCAACTAACTAACTAACCTATCAAAGAAAGATGTAGAAGTATATCCCCGAATCAAGGAACAAACTTCATAATGAATTTATGTGTTCAACCCGATCCAGAGAGAATCTAGCGCTCCACTCTTTCCAGTTTGACTTTTCATTAAAATCTTTCCCATGGTTTTGGTCAAATAGTCTTCGTCGGAGCTCCCTCAAAGTCGTGCAGGAAATGGACTTTGCTGCAAGGCCGAGATCGGCTGCGCTTGACTCGATCATTCTTCAACAACCTGCAAAACAAAAGGTAACAGATGCGAAAGAAAAGGCATATGGCACATACACGATATCTATTCATTAATCATACATTTTAAATCTACTTCATCATTCAAAAACTGTATATGATAGACCAGCCATTTTAGGGAGTCAATGGGCAATAAATGCAATCAAGTCAACACCATGAGCTGCAGGAATATGAAAGTATTATGCTACAGGATATCCCCATAAAAGGTTTCAACAAAGTTTAAAAAGCCATGAAATAACAAAAGTAAAGACATTAAAAGTTTATCATAACATCCAAATTATGAGCATATTTTAAGCTCATCATTGGTTATTATCTATCCCTATTGATATCATTGATGTCAGGATATTTGAACATTTAATTTAATATGATTATTTGATTTTGATTATGCGACATGCTAGCTAACTATGATGATTGATCTAATTTGATGTTGTTTATTAAGTTGGTTTAATTTGAACCTGAAAACTTAATGATGAATGAATGAAACAAGTGTTGCGAACCAATCATGTTGCAATTAGATTATTATGGAAATTAAGGTTAATGAAAATGAGATAAGATAGGTGGTTAATGATATTTCAATTGTGTTATAGGATCTTTATGCTATCCAAATTATGAAACTTATGTGAATGCAATTGTGATTCAAATGGTTAGATTATTATATAAATATTATTTACTTGGATGGATTAATGTGTGCATTGAGTGTGCAGGTACATTTTCCATGGCCAATGGAAATTGGAGGCAACTCTTGGGAACCCTATGTAAATTAACCAGTGAAATCGAGCTAAAGTTCATATGAAGGGACTATAGTTCAATCATGTAATTATTGATGTTATTTGTGAATGTTTTTAATTTGGTTTTTATTGCCATATCAGTCCATCTAGGAGGTGAGTTGTCCATCCAAGTGGACAAACTGAGATTTGAACTTTTAGGCACATTTTGGGGATTGAAAAGTGATATTTTTTTAAGTGTTTTTATGGGTTTAAGGTCCCTAGGGAAGGTACCTATGGGTTAGGTACCTTTTTAGCTCAAAATCAGGGGGTCAATCTCAAGATAGGGCACTTTTTTTTAGGCCTTAAAGAGGTTTGACGAAAATAAGGTTTGGGAAGTGGGATGGGGACTAGTCCCTTTCCAATCCCACTTCTCCATGTTGTCTTGGAAGTCTCCCAAGTCCTCACACACATGTGAGGACACATGGGTGAGTGTGCTTGGGAGGGTGAATGGAAGGTTGACAATTGTCAGCTCCCTATTCAAAGGAATTAAAACTTGAGTTTCTATAAAGCAAACTCAAAACAAGGGTTAGGGGATTCTTTTGCATTCTTGATTTTGGTTGAATTTTGGGGGAGTTAGGATTTTGAAGAAAAATCTTGGAAGAAGAGGAGTTGTGTGGATCCATCAAACCATCTTTCCTTGAGCTTGGTTTTAAGGTAGATTCACCACTTTAATTTTTACTTCTTCATGTTTGTACTTCAAAGATTATATGTGTAGGTGAAAAGATGTGCTTGAAATTTTCTCTATTGTGTTTGATTTGTATGTTTATTTCAAATTGCTCTTGGAGCATATCTTCTTGTGTTTTTGATGTAGTATTCGTTATGAGAAAAAGGGTTGTGTAGGGATAGGCTCACCCAAGTTGGGAAGAGCATCCCTTGTTGGGGATGGTATGGAATAGGAACCTCCATGGGGAAGTTTAATCCCTCCTTAATAGGAGAGGCTCAAAAATGGTATGAGTACCCATATGTAATTGTGAAATGGTATAAATGGTTTTGGTGGTATGGGTTTCAGAGAAAGAGAAGATATTAAAGAAGGATAGCATGCGAAATGATGGGAGTATGATATTGACTTTTTCTTGTTGCTATTATTATAAGTCCCCATATGGAGTGCGTAGTCCACCCCCATCCCCCACTTTGGATTCTTGATGGAATCCTAAAGTTATGTGAAAATCCCTTTGGTGGGTGTGAAAATAATCTTATGTGTATCATGTTGTGTGTAAATACTGTATTGCTTGGGTTTTTTTGTACCTAGTTCCCTCGGTTGCCTACTAGCTCAGGGGTGGTTGGTTTTCCAACCAAAGGTTGGGAGGTGAGCTCCCCATTGGCCTATAGAAAAAGTGTTGTCTTGTTCTGTAGGTCTGGAGGATACTGGTGATCTAAGAATAACTTGGAGTTAGTATGTTTCATTTCTATGAGCCACTTTTGGTTTTGGGAAATTTTGTGCAAAACTCATCTTGGGAGGGGGTTTTTAATGTTTTATCAATAATGTAATGGGTGAGAAACCTCTTATCGAACTTGTATCTTGTGTTTGGTTGGATTACTTATGTTATAAATGGATAATCTATATTATTTCCTTTTTAAAAGGAGAAATGTTCTTCTTGTGTGTAAAGTAAAGGGAGTATGTGTTTTAATTCGAAACTACAAATGTATTTTGAAAATAAAATTTCTTCATTCTACTCACTTTCTTAGGGAAATATAACATAATCATTCATAAATAGGAATGGGTATTTGTAGATTACATTTTGTTGAATCGAAAATAAGTTCACATACATTGTTCTATGAAGTTATGTATTCCTCATTAAAACGGGAAGCAATATTCTATAAAAGTTCTATGAATATTCTTGAGTGATGGGTTAATTAAAATCTTGAAGCACACTATAGTAGAACTCGTATGCATAAGGTGTGAGGGATTCATACTTCCCTGAATTTATAAGTCACTTTTTATGTTAAAATATATCTATATTATGTAGTTGATCAACTTTCTAGAAAATTACTGAATAGGTCCTATCATGATGCGCTACAAGTTTTAAGCTTACTATCACTAAACATATGCAATAATATTGCAAAGGAAAAAAAAATTTAATACTCCTGTCAATAAATTTTTCATATCTTGAATTTTAGAGAGTATACTAAGTGGTTGCAGTTGTTTCAGAAGTACCTATTTTAGGATAGAGATTCTCATTATATTGTCTACATAGATTATGGTGCATTTTCTTGTAGAGCCTTATGCACTAGAGCTAAAGAGAAGAAAAAAAAGAAAAAAAAATTGTTCAGGTTGTAAATAGTTGTATCTATTTGTTAAATTGAAGACAAGGAGTGGAGAAAGATAAAACTAGATGCTAGCAATTAATTCCACTCTTTAGAGAGAAATTTAAGTTCTATACCTTAGTAAAAGAGAGAAAGCAGAATCTAGATTACACTCCTCTATGTGAATAAAATGGTTGAAATGCAGTGTCACAGAATCCAATTGGAAAATATTTAGATACATATTGTTCTTATGCTTATCTCAAATGTAGGAGTTCTAGTTGCAAACGTAATAGGATGACAACATAGCATTTTTTGTTTCGTCTGATAGAAATAAGAGACAATGAAGTTAAACCCTTCTATACCTCCTCTCTACTATTCACATTAGTGGACTTAAACTCTAACGAGCATATTCCTAGTACAAAATGGAAGGATACGACCTACAGATCCTTCCAAAGCTGAGGGATAAATTAATGTAACAAAATATATGCATATAATACAAGATATGATAACGGGGGTACAGCCTATGAAGACAAGTGTTGCTCCCACTCTGGTCGATCAACAGCTTGGGAGGGGAAATGAACATTTTCAAATTTTGGGTGAAGTCCCATGTTCCTCCCACCTGCGTTGTCTTCAATGTAAGGTAACAAATGGGGTTAGTATAAAATTAATTGTAAGCTGCTCGAACCTTCTCAATAGATCCTATGGAAGCAAAGGCATGAGAAAATAAAAGTAACTAGTAATAATAAATAAAGAATAATAACACCTGTGCAAGTGCTGCGAGCCTAATCCCTTGGCTAGTGTTGTAGTCATGACCATTAGCCTAGTCCTCCAGGAGGTTTGCTTGAGAAATCCACCAGAGATTGTAGCGTCTCTAACTTATTTGCAAATTTCCATCTTGCTTGGGCATTAAATAGATGGGAGGGGATATGCAATGAATATGGATTAATCTATATGTTTGAGCACCATGTCATTAACTCCTTGATAGTGGTGAAAGAGTGTTGCCAAACCCATCTTGAGTGCTCATGTCTTCCATTTTCCATGTCTCACAGTTATGAAGCGACAAGAGTAAAAAGTTTCAATTTGATGTTAGAAGGCTAATGGAAACTGTGAGCCGCAAGGTTGGTCACTTTCTAAAATCTTGTAGAGGTTGTCATGGGTGCTATTCTTGGGGACTGTCAAAAATCACCATTGCATGGGACAGTCCTCACATATTGTCATGGTGCCAGCATTGTCAGCTCGATAAGAGGGAATGGTTTTATGTGCATAAGCAGCATGAATAGAGATACAATTAGAATGCCTCACAATTTGTACTAACGAGGAAGAAGCATCATAATTGATGTTGTTGCCTATGATGCGAAGGGAACAAAGAAAAACTTAGGTGTTCGTCTCTCTTCTTTTTAGACACTGTGAAGAATGGATTAAACAGGGTACTTGGATGTCAGATTTTGTGGGAATGATGTCAGTAAATGTCTTTGCAATGATGATAAAATCCATGAAATATTAGGCTGAACGTGCACATTAATCTTGTCTTTGATTATACGTTTCGATCATGGATTGGCCTGACTCATGTTTTAAATCTTGTGTCTCAGATTGATGCAGCCGAGCGTAATATATGTTAATAATTAGAATATTGTGTAAGCGATTGTGTATAGATGAATCGTAATAAGATTCACGCCAGACTTTGCACTTATCTTATGTACCTTCGAATAAAAAGAAATTATGAAGAGAGATATTAGGGGAGGACGGCTTGCCTACTATAAACTAAATTCTTAATAAATTTCAGATTTTAATCTTTTGTTCGTATCTTAAAAGTTTAAAAAGGAGATCCTTAATAAGGCACATTTTTAAATAGTTCCATTCACATTAAAATATTCCTTTTTAAAAGTTCTTAAGTTTAAGTTTAAGTTTAAGAAAGAAGAAGGAATCATGAGATTCTCTCAAAAACTTAAAGGTTTTAATTTATTTACTTTATTATTAGCATGATATTTGCAAAGTAAGATAAAAATAAAAAATAAAAAAAAGATACCTTTCATACATATAAATACGTTAAATATCAGTTTAAAATATTTTATTTATTTTATTTTTAAGTGTCAATTTCTTTTGAAAGAATATTTTAGGAAAATTTAATTTTATTATAGTAATTGCAATAATCTTAAGGTTAAGGGGGACTTTAGTATCAATAATTAATCATCACATTAAGGCTATAGATAAAGAACTTAGTATGATGATAGTATAAAAGGTAGTATTAATACAAATGTCAAAGTCGTAATAGAACTAATGAGCTAATAATTACGAGACTTGTTGTGGTAATTGGGGTTTTAGGTAGTTTAGTATATATATATAGGACAATATTAGTGTTAACATTATCTTAATCTTAAAAAAAAATAATACTGATGTTGGTAATAGGAGTAACATTGGTATCATTGATTGATCTTAAACTTACATGGAAGAACAATATACACATTAGTAATATGTGGTAATATTACTTTAGTTGTGGAATTGCACTAGAAAACTATAGGTTGGGGTAATCGAGTGTGATTAGTGATACCATCATTGTTAATAAACCCTAGTAAGATAATGTTAGATGTATGAATGTTAATATTAAAAATTAGGCTCCTTCTCATCATAGCTTGAGGGTCTACACAATGAACTCTACATAATCCCCCTTGTCCTTTAACCCCACTCCCTGCTCTCAAGCAACAAGTCGTTGATGATGTTGCAAGAGTATTGACATCCAATGAATATAGTTTAGTCACCACATGGAACATGGTAAAGTTTTGTTATGAATATTCATGGCATTAAACCAAAAAAAAAATGTTGGTTGTGTTTTTTTCCCTAGTGTAAATTATGGGCACTACATTTTGGTATCAGAGCCTAGGCTCTAACTCTAGGAACTCTGGGAATTGTTTGGGTCTTACAATAGGAAATTTTTATGTCGTATGGATGAGAGTTGTATATTGTATTTTTCATATAGATTATCAGTGGAAATTCGACTCTTGAACATATAACAACATTATGGTAAACTTTAAGTGAACCAAATTAGGGAGGTGGGATCCTTGAAAGTTCAAAAACCAATATTGCAAGTTGAAGAAATGTGTGCTCATAGTTCATCAACTTTAAACCATCAAAATACCCCTTGATATACACCGAATTGTGGCTTCTCATGCAAATTAGGGCAAAGGGAATCTAGTCATCAAATATGAAATAGTACCACCAATTCTTCTCCTTCCCCATGGGTGACTTGATTTAAGTCACCTAGAGATTATGTTATGGAAAAACTTATGCAATTGATGAGATTCTTATTATCATTTCATAATTTTGATTTTATTTACTTAGTTATTTACTTATTTTCTTAATTATTTGAAATGGTTAAAGTTATTTGATCTATTGGACTTCAAAATTGTCTTTTCTCCTCAAGGACTATTTCAATTTGACTTATGGTTTGAAATTGTTTCATGGTTGCCACCGTTGAAAGTTTTATTGTCATATTTAAAATTTCATTAATTGATTATGTTTGGAAATTTTATTCATTGCTTTATTGAATTTCCTTGTTTTGAGGGTTTTATCAACATTGTTGTTATTGGTATTTGCATAAGTAATCTGCGTAACAATGAGACTTTCACACTCTTGGGGAAAAAGTGCATATTTGAATCAAATAAGGAAAAGTAGAGGGTTGATATTGAAATGGGTCCATAGCTAGTAGTCACACTAAGGCCATAATGGGCAAGGGATTCTGAGACCTATTGAAGAAAATATAAAAGTATTAAAAGAAATGTGGGCATCATGTCATATAAGGATTTTCATGATATAAATAGTATAAAACTTAGATGCTATGTGAGACTAGGGTAGCTATAATAATCGAAAGGAAGAACACATGAATAATGGAGATTCATTATGAATGGGATTGGACTAGATCCTCTCTTGTAACCTTAGGATTCAATTAGGAGTTTCCCTATGCTTAATTAACGAATAAGGCCAATATAATATTTTCACTCTATACAAATACTTTTAACTACTTAATTGAACCCTAGGTAATAATGTTTAAAGTGTTGTATCTCATTTATGTGAACTATGAAAGATGGAATTCATGACCACCAATCGGTGGACAAGAAGTAAAGGGGTTTCTAATTTTATTATGACCCCCTCAAAATACATATTTCTTAACCAATAAACCTACTCAAAACTAGTATTTGCTATTTCAACATATGAGTAATAACATTTTCATAAGATTCAAGATGATATCAATTTTGTTAAATAGGATGTATTTCTATCATGTTTATTTGTAAGTATGTAAAATGTGTATGATATTAAAGCCCTTAAATAATGGCTTTGTAAGTCTAGTGTGAAGACTTAACCCTTCTAGCCAAGAGTTTACACCTAATTTAGAAATGTCATTTCTTGGTGTTAGAGATGTGGGAAGATATTTTAGCAAGACGAATGTGGAAGTGAGCCAAGAAGACAAAGATTGTAGATGTACCCGTGATTAGAGTTAAGAAGGGACCACCAATTGAAGAACTAGAAATTTCTAATGCGGAAACCCTAGCTATGGCTATAAAGTGACTAAAGCAAGGAAAGGATAAGAGAAAGCCATCTCATGGGAAAAAAAACCCTAGGTCAACACCTACCTATACAAAGGAAGAAGACATAGTTGTCTTAGATAATGCGGCATAAATGAAATAATGTCACTTTAATATAAGTTGTGGCTAAACTTGGCATTTGGGACTAAACTAGTCCATAATATATGAACTCTTTAGGATTTTTCATGAATACATGCTACTTTGCTTCATAATATTTTTCTATATATGGAATTTTACTACTTATATAACTATCACCTCATGATGCATATGTGTGAGTGGTAATTGATTACATCTTATTCTTATAATTATTATGAAAAGAACTTTGAATAAACAAGGATTATTACATACTAATAACATATATGTAAATTAGGTTTGTTTCTTTCAATGAAATAAATTATAATGGTACACGGTATATAGATGGAAGACCCATCAAATTTAGACATAGAGATGACCAAGTTGGACTTTCCTTAGATATAGATTTGGACGAATAATCATTAGTATGATAAAAGTTGGAAAGTTCCCATCATTTAGTGGAGTGGTCAATTGTGTTTTCATATTAGTAGGTAGGAAGTTTTGGAACTAAAATTCTTAAACTTTGTTAGATATGTGGATATCATGCGAATATCCTAATAAAAGATTAAAATTAGCGGAATGATTATATGGATAATATTGAAGTGGGTTCTTCAGGTCATACTTTAAGCAATGCCTTAGTGATTTTTTGATGATTGAAGTAACGATGGTTGTTAAATGTTGCACCAATCCTCCTTATAATGTAATTCTCTTCTAAACTTGTAAGGTAGGTAGTACATTCATATTATACATGCAATATTATGAATGAATGTGATCATCCATTAAATATAGTGGAAAATTGGTAGCTAACATAAGTGAAATGTTTGAATCTCGATGTAGTAGTTTAAGAGGTTTATGGGTTGACTAAAAAATTCTCTTTTCTATAGTAATGGCTAGGAGAACACATTGATTTGGCAGGGCTTCAAGAGGAAAACAACCTCCTTCATCCCATCTTAACCCTCATAATTTAGTGGATGCTCATCAAGGACCCCCATCAAAATAAAGCTCTCAAATTCTTCATGTGATACAAGAGATGACCAAAGTTCTTCGGAAGCGGTTACCTCAAAAAGTCAAAGCTCATTTTGAAACAAATAACCTCAACCTATTGTAGGAGAAAATGGAGGAGAAAATTAGGGAGGTATCAAGGACCCGCATTTGGCTCTTGGAAATGATACCCATACTTAAGAGGAATATGGATGACCCCCATAATTTAGGACAACATGAACTCATAGGTGTTCATTTTGAGGAAAGATACATGGAATCATTGCAACAGCTAAATCATCTACAAAATGAAAGGTTTTGGCAAAGCAAGCCATTAGAAATATGAACACAAGGATAAGAGACCTTACACCTATGGTTTATCCTAAGAGCTTTCAAATACAATCATTTGTAGCAAAAGGGACTTAAAGGCCACTTCATAGGAATCACCAAGAGTTCCATACACTCCATCCAAGGTCACAAGCACTACCAAAAAAAAAAACAAGGAAAGGTTGGAAAGGGAAATGTCAACAAGGCACACCTAGGGGTTGCCTAAAGGGTAGGTCAAGTAACGAGTACCCAAATAGATCACAAGCCCGATGAGCAAGGTGTGGGTCTAGTAGGAACACAACAAGATTCTAAGGGACTACTTTATGTGGATAAACCCAAGTCATCTCAACTTAATCGAGTGCGGTCAATTCAAGTTAAGTGTAAAGGTTCTTGTTTCATATGTGGTAAAGGGGAGAACAAAGCTATACAATATCCATGTAGGTAATCTTGAGGATGACCTGTACCAAAACAAAAAAAAATTGGTGGGGTGACACTCCTTTCCTGCCACTTTGAAAACTTCCAAGAGGAAGTTCATTCCTAGAGGGGGAGGATGTCAGGCCCACCTCTATGCTACATACAGTAAGTGAACTATTTTAAGTTTAATTATTGATTATGCTCGATGATACCATTGATGATAGGAGATTTAGGCATTTGTGTTCATATGATGGTTTGATTACAACTATGCTACACCTAGTACTTGGATTATTTTGAGTTGGTTATTGTCTATCCCTATTGATATCATTGATGTCGGGATATTTGAACATTTAATTTAATATGATTATTTGATTTTGATTATGTGACATGCTAGCTAACTATGATGATTGATCTAATTTTATGTTGGTTATTGAGTTGGTTTAATTTGAATCTGAAAACCTAATGATGAATGAATGAAACAAGTGTTGCGAACCAATCATGTTGTAATTAGATTAGTATGGAAATTAAGGTTAATTAAAATGAGATAAGATAGGTGGTTAATGATATTTCAATTGTGTTATAGGATCTTTATGCTATCCAAATTATAAAACTTTTGTGAATGCAATTGTTATTCAAATGGTTTGATTATTATATGAATATTATTTACTTGGATGGATTAATGTGTGCAATGAGTGTGCAGGTATATTTTCCATGGCCAATGGAAATTGGAGGCAACTCTTGGGAACCCTATGTAAATTAACCAATGAAACTGAGCTAAATTCCATATGAAGGGACTATAGTTCAATCATGTAATTATTGATGTTATTTGTGAATGTTTTTAATTTGGTTTTTATTTCCATGTCAGTCCATCTAGGAGGCGATTTGTCCATCCAAGTGGACAAACTTAAATTTGAACTTTTAGGCACTTTTTGGGGATTGAAAAGTGATATTTTTTAAAGTGTTTTCATGGGTTTAAGGTCCCTGGGACAGGTACCTATGGGTTAGGTACCTTTTTAGCTCAAAATCAGGGGGTCAATCTCAAGATAGGGTACTCTTTTTTAGGCCTTAAAGAGGTTTGACGAAAATAAGGTTTGGGAAGTGGGATGGGGACTAGTCCCTTTCCAATCCCACTTCTCCATGTTGTCTTGGAAGTCTCCCAAGTCCTCACACATGTGTGAGGACACATGGGTGAGTGTGCTTGGGAGGGTGAATGGAAGGTTGACAATTGTCAGCTCCCTATTCAAAGGAATTAAAACTTGAGTTTCTATAAAGAAAACTCAAAACAAGGGTTAGGGCATTCTTTTGCATTCTTGATTTTGGTTGAATTTCAGGGGAGTTAGGATTTTCAAGAAAAATATTGGAAGAAGAGGAGTTTTGTGGATCCATCAAACCATCTTTCCTTGAGCTTGGTTTTAAGGTAGATTCACCACTTTTGTTTCTACTTCTTCATGTTTGTACTTGAAAGATTATATGTGTAGGTGAAAAAATGTGCTTGAAATTTTCTCTATTGTGTTTGATTTGTATGTTTATTTCAAATTTCTCTTGGAGCATATCTTCTTGTGTTTTTGATGTATTATGTGTTATGGGAAAAAGGGTTGTGTAGCGATAGGCTCACCCAAGTTGGGAAGAGCATCCCTTGTTGGGGATGGTATGGAGTAGGAACCTCAATGGGGAAGTTTAATCCCTCCTTAAGAGAAGAGGCTCAAAAAGGGTATGAGTACCCATATGTAATTCTGAAATGGTAGAAATGGTTTTGGTGGTATGGGTTTCAGAGAAAGAGAAGATATTAAAGAAGGATAGCAGGTGAAATGATGGGAGTATGATATTGAATTTTTCTTGTTGCTATTATTATAAGTCCCCATATGGAGTGCGTAGTCCACCCCCATCCCCCACTTTGGATTCTTGATGGAATCCTAAAGTTATGTGAAAATCCCTCTGGTGGGTGTCAAAATAATTTTATGTGTATCATGTTGTGTGTAAATATTGTATTGCTTGGGTTTGTTTGTACCTGGTTCCCTCGATTGCCTTCTAGCTCGGGGGTGGTTGGTTTTCCAATCAAAGGTTGGGAGGTAAGCTCCCCATTGGCCTATAGAAAAAGTGTTGTGTCTTGTTATGCGGGTTTGGAGGATACTGGTGATCTAAGAATAACTTGGAGTTAGTATGTTTCATTTCTATGAGCCACTTTTGGTTTTGGGAAATTTTGTGCAAAACTCATCTTGGGAGGGGGTTTTGAATGTTTTATCAATAATGTAATGGGTGAGAAACCTCTTATCGAACTTGTATCTTGTGTTTGGTTGGATTACTTATGTTATAAATGGATAATCTATATTATTTCCTTTTTAAAAGGAGAAATGTTCTTCTTGTGTGTAAAGTAAAGGGAGTATGTGTTTTAATTTGAAACTACAAATGTATTTTGAAAATAAAATTTCTTCATGCTACTCACTTTCTTAGGGAAATATAACATAATCGTTCATAAATAGGAATGGGTATTTGTAGATTACATTTTGTTGAATCAAAAATAAGTTCACATACATTGTTCTATGAAGTTAGGCATTCCTCATTAAAACGGGAAGCAATATTCTATAAAAGTTCTATGAATATTCTTGAGTGACGGGTTGATTAAAATCTTGAAGCACACTATAGTAGAACTCGTATGCATAAGGTGTGAGGGATTCATACTTCCCTGAATTTATAAGTCACTTTTTATGTTAAAATATATCTATATTATGTAGTTGATCAACTATCTAGAAAATTACTGAATAGGTCCTGTCATGATGCGCTACAAGTTTTAAGCTTACTATCACTAAACATATGCAATAATATTGCAAAGGAAAAAAAAAAATACTCCTGTCAATAATTTTTTCATATCTTCAATTTTAGAGAGTATACTAAGTGGTTGTAGTTGTTTCAGAAGTACCTATTTTAGGACAGAGATTCTCATTATCTTGTCTACATCTTATGGTGCATTTTCTTGTAGAGCTTTATACACTAGAGCTAAAGAGAAGAAAAAAAAGAAAAAGAAAATTGTTCAGGTTGTAAATAGTTGTATCTATTTGTTAAATTGAAGGCAAGGAGCGAAGAAAGATAAAACTAGATGCTAGCAATTAATTCCACTCTTTAGAGAGAAATTTAAGTTCTATACCTTAGTAAAAGAGAGAAAGCGAAATTTAGATTACACTCCTCCTCTATGTGAATAAAATGGTTGAAATGCAGTGTCACAAAATCCAATTGGAAAATATTTAGATACATATTGTTCTTATGCTTATCTCAAATGTAGGAGTTCTAGTTGCAAACGTATCAAGATGACAACATAGTATTTTTTGTTTCGTCTGATATAAATAAGAGACAATGAAGTTAAACCCTTCTATACCTCCTCTCTACTATTCACATCAGTGGACTTAAACTCTAACGGGCATATTCCTAGTACAAAATGGAAGGATACGACCTACAAATCCTTCCAAAGCTGAGGGTGAAATTAATGTAACAAAATATATGCATATAATACCAGATTGGATAATGGGGGTACATCCTATGAAGACAAGTGTTGCTCCCACTCTGCTTGATCAACAGCTTGGGAGGGGAAATGAACATTTTCAAATTTGGGAGGAAGTCCCATGTTCCTCCCACCTGTGTTGTCTACAATGTAAGGTAACAAACGGGGTTAGTATAAAATTACTTGTAAGCTGCTCGAACCTTCCCAATAGATCCTATGGAAGCAAAGGCATGAGAAAATAAAAGTAACTAGTAATAATAAATAAAGAATAATAACACTTGTTTAGGCACTGCGAGCCTCATCCCTTGGCTGGTGTAGTAGTCATGACCATTAGCCTAGTCCTCCAGGAGGTTTTCTTGAGAAATCCACCAAAGATTGCAGCGTCTCTAACTTATTTGCAAATTTCCATCTTGCTTGGGCATTAAATAGATGGGAGGAGATATGCAATGAATATGGATCAATCTATATATTCGAGCACCACATCATTAACTCCTTGATAGTGTTGAAAGAGTGTTGCCAGACCCATCTTGAGTGCTCATGTCTTCCATTTTCCATGTCTCGCAGTTATGAAGGTACAAGAGGAAAAAGTTTGAATTTGATGATAGAAGGCTAATGGAAACTGTGAGCCACTAGGTTGGTCACTTTCTAAAATCTTGTAGAGGTTGTCACAGGTGCTATTCTTGGGGACTGCCAAAAGTCACCATTGCATGGGACAGTCCTCACATATTGTCGTGGTGCCAGCATTGTCAGCTCGATAAGAGGGAATGGTTTTATGTGCATAAGCAGCATGAATAGAGATACAATTAGAATTCCTTGCAATTTGTACTAACGAGGAAGAAGCATCATAATTGATGTTGTTGCCTATGATGCGAAGCGAACAAAGAAAAACTTAGGTGTTCGTCTCTCTTCTTTTTAGGCACTGTGAATAATGGATTAAACAGGGTACTTGGATGTCAGATTTTGTGGGCACAATGTCAATTAATGTCTTTGCAATGATGATAAAATCCATGAAATATTAGGCTGAACGTGCACATTAATCTTGTCTTTGATTATACGTTTCGATCATGGATTGGCCTGACTCATGTTTCAAATCTTGTGTCTCAGATTGATGCAGCCGAGCATAATATATGTTAATAATTAGAATATTGTGTAAGCGGTTGTGTATAGATGAATCGTAATAAGATTCATGCCATAATTTTCACTTATCTGATGTACCTTCGAATAAAAAGAAATTATGAAGAGAGATATTAGGGGAGGATGGCTTGCCTACTATAAACTAAATTCTTAATAAATTTCAGATTTTATTCTTTTGTTTGTATCTTAAAAGTTTAAAAAGGAGATCCTTAATAAGACACAATTTTTAAATAGTTCCATTCACATTAAAATATTCCTTTTTAAAAGTTCTTAAGTTTAAGTTTAAGAAAGAAGAAGGAATCGTGAGATTCTCTTAAAAACTTAAAAGGTTTTAATTTATTTACTTTAGTATTAGCATGATATTTGCAAAGTAAGATTTAAAAAAAAAATACCTTTCATACATATAAATATATTAAATATCAGTTTAAAATATTTTATTTATTTTATTTTTAAGTGTCAATTTCTTTTGAAAGAATATTTTAGGAAAAATTAATTTTATTATAGTAATTGCAATAATCTTAAGGTTAAAGGGGACTTTAGTATCAATAATTAATCATCACATTAAGGCTATAGATAAAGAACTTAGTATGATGATAGTATAAAAGGTAGTATTAATACAAATGTCAAAGTCGTAATAGGACTAATGAGCTAATAATTACGAGACTTGTTGTGGCAATTGGGGTTTTAGGTAGTTTAGTATATATATATATAGGACAATATTAGTTTTAACATTATCTTAATCTTAAAAAAAAATAACACTATTGTTGGTAATAGGATTAACATTGGTATCATTGATTGATCTTAAACTTACATGGAAGAACAATATACACATTAGTAATATGTGGTAATATTACTTTAGTTGTGGAATTGCACTAGAAAACTATAGGTTGGAGTAATCGAGTGTGATTTATTGATACCATCATTATTAATAAACCCTAGTAAGATAATGTTATATATATGAATGTTAATATTAAAAATTAGGCTCCTTCTCATCATAGCTTGAGGGTCTACACAATGAACTCTACATAATCCCCCTTGTCCTTTAACCCCACTCGCTGCTCTCAAGTGATGAGTCGTTGATGACGTAGCAAGAGTATTGACATCCAATGAATATAGTTTAGTCACCATGTGGAACATGGTAAATTTTTGTTATGAATATTCATGGAATTAAACCAAAAAAAAATGTTAGTTGTGTTTTTTTCCCTAGTGTAAATTATGGGCATTACATTGTGCAAAACAATATCAATTGGATAACATTTACTATTTTATTCCATTCCAGCCATTGCCACAAAATATTTGTCGCAACAGTGACCCACATGGAACACCCTCAAAACACAAAAAACTTGTAGTAGCAAAGTGAATCAAATCCTCCACCACAAAATGTAAATGATTAATGAATCAATATTGTATAGGTGTATATATATATATATATTTATTTATATCTATATCTATATATATATGTATATATATATATCTGATAGTGAAGAATGTGTTTTGGATAACAATATAAACTGTATAATATTAATTATTTGATGATGCATTGCAAAGAGTGGAATATAGCCAAATCTTGTGATCAATAATTAGATTGTATTGTCAAGAACAATACAAACTATTTTAATATATTGCAACTATTTACACAAAACAGAAGCCATAAATGAGACAATATTAAATTTGGTTGTGTGTAGATTTGTATGTACATGTAAAATTAGATGTGAGCAATGTACATACGTACTCTTCCCAATGTTTATTGTTTTCTCAAAATAGTTATTTGTCTAAATCTTGGCATGGCATACTTCAAATGTTATACTTCATAGTAACTGTTATATACCTCATTGAAGCCTTTTTCCTAATTGTTTCTTTTCCTTTGTACTCTTGGTGCTTCTAGGGAATAAAAGGAGGGATTTTAAAATTGAAAAAGTGAACTTGGAATAAAAAATTGTATGTTAAGTATTATTTAAATCATTGCATCCCTTGTTATTATTAATCCTTTCCTGTCATATTGTTAATGCCTGTGTAAAAAAATTGAGTGCCCATGTTGTGTTTTGAAGTCATAGACCTTTTATCCAACCATCAACGTTGCAGCTCTTCAATTCTAAAAGAGTAGACGTAGCAATGTTGATGGCCTCTAACTCTTCTAAGGCTTGCGAAAAATCCTCAAGCAACAGTCCTATAAGTGTTTTTTTTTTTTAGTTTATTGCCACTACCAATTATCTTGACAGTCTCTCAAGTGCACCAAAAAAACCACTTGATAATATACTTCATTTGAATTAACAATTACTATGATATATGTTATAACTTATTTATATGTGAACTGTTTGTCTTGCTTGCCCTTCAATTTATTGGCCATGTTGGAGTAACTTATATGTTAGAGGGGAAAATGTCTAAGTTTCCAAATGTGTCAATATTACTGTTTTCTTTTAGAGTTGAGTCATCATTATAAATATCTCATTGTTGCCACTATGCTAAGTTTAATTGCCTTGTAGGATACAAATGTGAATCCAGCATTAACAAGAGATGCACTATGATTTATAGATGTTGGAGATGTTATCCCATCTCTAGTCCTCCAACTAATTTCATACCAAAAAATAGGAGGTGATCAAAGCCTAGTCAATCGGTACAAAGTCGTCCTGTCTGATGGAACCCACATGTAAATGGGAACTTTGCCTGCAAAATACAATGACCTTTAGTTTACAAGCAAATTGAAAATAGGTTCAATTGTGTGATTAACAAACTATTTGTATAGAAAGCTACAAGAATCGAGGTTTGATATAGTTTTTCCTTGCTTTTAGTTGTAGTTTCCTACTTCCTTGTTTATGGAGGCTTCTTTTTAAAGTATTTAATGTTCATTTCATTCCAAGGAAATTGTCATACTATCCCTAGATGTGAAGATGACAGATTTCCAGCTAATTGGAAAACCTAAATATTTGTTTAGATATCAAGAAGAACAAAAACTTGGCTACAAGTTACCCTCGCCATCCAAATGAGCCTCCACTTTTGGAATTAATACATCCCCAAGGCAGCAAGATTATCTTGCAAAAATCAAACCTATTAAAGGGTTGAATGTTTACCAAACCAAATGGATGATAAAAGGTTGTGTAACAACAAAGAGGGATATGCACCATTATAGCAAGCAAGGGGGTGAGGGGTGGGTATTCAGCTTTGATATCATTGATGATGAGGGAACATAAATATAGATTATGTTCTTTAATGACATTTTAGATTGCATTATGATAGGGTTGAGGTGGGACGTACTTATTATGTGTCAAAGGGATCGGTGAGACAAGCAGACAGAAAATTTAATAAGTTAAACGACCAAATGGAAATCATTATGGATCAAAGTTCAATGTTAAAATTTTGTGATGATGAGGCCTTTGTGCCAAAGAAGGTATTTAAGTTCACCCCATTAAATGAAATTTCAAATTGCACTAATAACAATTTAATTGATGTTATTGGCACTGTGGTGCATGTGGGAATGGTTTCAACTATACAAAGAAAGGATTGGTCTAAAACAATTTAGAGGACTGTTAAACTTAATGATTTTTCATCCATTTCAATTGATGTTAATTTGTGGGGCTCAAACTAGGAAGCAAAGGGTCATGAGTTGGAGAGGTTGTACACCTCTGTTTCAACTCTGATCCTACTGTTAAAAATGTACATGTTGGGTAATTCCATAGAGTTGTTCTAAACACAGCCATAGGGAATCTTCTATATAAAAATCTTGACATACCAGAAGCACAACCATTGATCGAAAGAGGATATATTGATCCACCTATTGTTGAGGCCCCTCGGGTAGTTCCTCAAAAGGTTGCTTTGGGAAATGGGAGAGTCACTATTGCATATATGTTTGACCACTTCCTTGGCTTGCCAAAGACTTTGCAAGCTACTCTCAAGGCAACAGTAAAATTTAAAAAAATCATGCATTGTGTTATGTTGCATGCTTGTTGGAGGTGAATGGTAGGCAATGCAAGAAAAAGTGTCAACAATCTGAGCAAAATACATGATTCTACCCAAAATGCTAGACAACAATAGCTAACTATGACTTTCAATATTTATTGTAACTAAAGATTGAAGAACACATAGGTGAGCTTTGGGCAACTGCTTTTGATGAGGCTACAACAAGCCTATTACAAATGTCATCAAAACATCTTTACATGTTGTAACATGAGTCTAACGCTAAAATGAGTGTTGAGTCTATTATCAATGTTGTCACCTACATGTCATTTGTTTTCACTATTCTAATCAAAACTTAGACTTATAATTTAGAAACAAGACTAAAAACAATAATAGTGAAGGTTGCAAAGCCTAACATTTAAGCTGAGTGCAAGCTCTTACTATCAGATTTGTCTACTATTTCTCATGTCATGTAGCAGTCTCCGAAGATAGTTGTTTTATTTCCTTGAACACCAAAACAACCATGGCTAATTGTGAGTTTGCATATTTCTTATAGTTCATGGTGGCTAGACATTTAGTTTGTTTTGCTCCCTCGCACTCCTTGTCGCATCAAAAATACCTTTCCTTTCTACTGTTATTGCTTTGTTTTTTGTTTGAGTGGTTACATATTAAGACAATGAAGTATAACTTATAATGTTTAAGTAAAAAATATTTAGTTGTTTTCTTTTCTATTATTCATGTTGCTTATAATTTCGTTACGTTTTAAGTGTATATTTTCTATTTAATTTTATACTATTTATTTATATAGATTTCTTGTCCTTTTTAGGAGATGTATCATTGTCTACACCTGCTCATATATCTACTTGTAGACATAGTTGTATGTATGTGTACATTTATGTATGCATATAGATAAATACACATGCTTGCAATTGATATATCCTTGTGTTATACAACTTCCTGGTACATATGTATGTAGATATTTGTTTGTGTGTAGGATATCTATGCATATATGCATACACAATTCAATATTTACAACTATTTATGAGTTGTTTTAAAGAGAATATTGTTTTCATCTTGTTTACAATGTTCTTAGTGCATAAAATATCTTGAGAGAGTTTTGTGTAGATATATGTGTCTATGATGTATTTGTCTATGTAACTATCATGTCTGGGTATCCATCTAATGCTTACTAAGTGTTCTTGTTACTTCTTTGTGATCCCTACTGATAGTGCCATGCTAGATGTGGATTTCATATGGTTCTTGGCTATAATGGTTGTTATGTATATTATGCAGCTCAATCCACAACCCAGTGCTAAATAATGTGTCATTGAAACTACCACAAAGTGCTCAATTAGTTTGGTGATTTTTAAATGAAAAGTATTATTGCAACCATTGGTAATATATGTAGCACATACATGAGCCAATGTTCACATGGTAAGTTGTACAAAGTGACGCTTGTTTCCTCTATGCATGCAAATCAAATAGCTCAAGTTATATAGATTGTCTTGTTTTCTACAAGGGAGATTTGATTGTTGTTCTTTGACTTAGGGTATATTTTTATCTTTTTGGTAAGGTTGTATTGGGAGAGACTATATTTTTTCATTCATACCAATATTTTTTCATTCATGGATTGACTTTTGCAGAGCATCCCCTGTGATAATTTTTTGCTAGTGCTTCTCTTCGAAAACAAGCCAGCAATTTGAATGGGCTTCTCAACATGAATTTATTTCTATGCTTATTTGTATGGCCTCAATTTCCAGGCTATGTTTTCAACAGAATAAAATTCTTAACATAATCCAGTTTTCTTTCTGTGGTCTATTGCTCACTACCCTGGCATTTTTTTACCCATTGGTTTGCCAGTCACAACTTTTTTGTGCTTTGTGAAATCAAAAATTTGTATACATGTGCCTCTTTAGAAAGGCTTAGATTTTTCTCAAAGGTTAGGCATACAAAAACATTGCACCAAATAGAAAGCAACTAAATTTCTCACTTGAACTATGTAGATCTGCCTTTGTATTTTGCTAGAAACTGCAGGATACATACCAACAATTATAGTGCACTGTAAATCAAACAAGATGATCTTCTCCAACAAAATTGTTCATTATCATCATCATCAAAAGTTTCTCTTATTTATGGTAAGTGAATTTCTTCTCCTTTCATCTTCACCTCTATGCATATAGAATCTGTGCCCTCTCTAAATTCACTTCATTATCATTTTTTATATGTGACATGTAATTTTCCTATTACATATATTTTTCTTATAAATTATATGGCCACTTAAATTTCATGTTTTAGATATTGCCTGCCAATCAAACATGTTCATGGTACAAAAGTTCACAATTTTCTTTTGTGTAGGTTTATCCCACTGAAATGATTTTAGATTACAACTACATTGTATTCATATAAAAGATGTAGGGCTTTGCAGAAATGCTAAATGGCTTTACGATTCCATATTTGGGTATGTATAGGATCATGATGGGCCAAAAAGTGGCAATATGTAAGTGATATGATGGTCCATGTGGCTGATGACTTTTTTCTTACCCAAAATTAATGAAATGAAAAGGGTTTTTAAAGGATATTTTTAGCTTTCCACCAATATAAATTATGATTTACTTTGAATTTAATAAGTAATTATTATTCATTTTATATTTAAATTATGACTAAAGTCCTAATTGATAGGCTAAGTGAAAAACATCTATAGCTTTCAAATGGTATCACATTTTTTGAATCTGAAACCTGTGCCACATTCTATGCTTCACATACTATAGGATTAAAAAAAGAAATAATGAATTTCATGAAATTTTGACCAAGTTATGGTGGTCAGACATATGAGTTTTTTATATTTTTTAAAAGTTGTAATAACAAATTCATAGTTAATTATTTACTTAGAAAAAAATTACAAAAAAATATGCATCACATCGGGACATGAGTCCTCTACTTATATCTAAAATATTATTAAAAAATATTATCATTTTATTGTGGTTAGGGTGGTTAGACAGACACCTACTTCTTATTTTTTCCCTGAAATTTAAGTACTATTGCATTGAAATTTCAAATTTTCACCAAATAGATTTTTTATTTTTTAAAATAAACCTAGTAGTTTAGAAACTACATTCAATTTTCTACAATTCTATTCTTACATATTTTTGAAATAATATAGATAACTTATTCAAATTTTTACGTCAAGTTGCCTAACTCTGATTTTTTTGAATTTTTCGCCACTTAAGGGCCTATTTTTTCCATGATGATCCTACACACACCCATTTGCATGTTGTACAACCTCCACCTGTATACCATCTAGGTATACAATGTAAACCTACACATATTTTTTTCCATTTCTCATTTCACAGCTTCATGTCAAATTATAAAAAATGTATAACATTGATTTCCACTTAACAGATATCCTCAGGTGCCAAAGCATTTCCTTCAACATTCACCAAAGTGGTGGAAAATTAATGTTACTGATCAGGGGTTTGGTCCTATCCAATGATGCTCCATGACCTGATATGGTAGGGTGGAGAGCAAGATCCCTTTTTTGTGTCCAAAATCCAATCCATTTTGTGCACAAGGCATTTCTATGGGTATGTGCAGGATCATGATGGGCCAAAAAGTGGCAATATGATGGGTATGTGGCTGATGACTATTTTTTTACCCAAAATTGATGAAATGAAAAGGGTTTCTAAAGGATATTATTAGCTTTCCACCAATATAAATCATGCTTTATTTTGAATGTAATAAGTAATTATTATTCATTTTTAATTCAAATTATGATAAAAGTTCTGATTGATAGGCTAATTGAAAAACATCTATAGCTTTCAAACAGTATCATATTTTTTGAATCCAAAACTTGTGTCACATTCTATGCTTCACACACTATAGGATTAAAAAAATAAAAAATAATTTCAAGAAGTTTTGACCAAGTTAAGGTGGTCAGACGTATGAGTTTTTATATTTTTAAAAAAGTTGCAATAAAAAATCATAATTAATTATTTACTTGGAAAAAAATTACAAAAAAATATGCATCACATCGGGGCATGAGTCCTCTACTTATATCTAAGATCTTATAAAAAAATTTAATCATTTTATTGTGGTTAGAGTTGTCAGACAGACACCTACTTATTTTTTCCCTGAAATTTAAGTACCACTACATTAAAATTTCAAATTTTTACCAAATAGATTTTTTCTTTTATTAAACAAACCTAGTAGTTTAGAAACTACATTCAATTTTCTACAGATTCTATTCTTACATATTTTTGAAATAATATAGATAACTTATTCAAATTTTTATGTCAAGTTGTCTAACTCTAATTTTTCTGAATATTTTGCCACTTAAGGGCCTATTTTTTCCATGATGATCCTGCACATACCCCTATATTTTATTTACTTACTTTTTTATACTGCAACTCCATTGCATCTCATTTGTAATTAATTCTATAATTCTTTATATTTTTTCATTTGTTTATTTTGTACCAACCAAAACAATTGTCCTTCGTAGGCCTTTCCATGTGATTAAATCTTGTATTGAGTCATTGGCAGTCAAAACATTTCTCTTGAACCATTGATCATAGTGGTGGACAATTTATTTTCTTCGTCGGGGGTTTGGTGAGAGGGCACGATGCTCCATGAGCCAATATGGTAGGGTGGAAATCGGGCCTTGTTTTGTTTTGTGCATACTTCACTTTGCCACACACACCAGGTATGGCTAAATAATAATCACTCCATTCATCCCTTTGAAAGTAGAGAGAAAATTATGTATTTTAAAATATACAACTTTGATATATTTTGATTTACATATTGTCTATCAATTAAGTGTGATCACTGGAGTAGAATTCACACTTTGTATATACATAGGTTGTATATGGTTTAACCTTTGCACTAAATTTTTTTCATAGGACTGTAGCTATGAGTTTGAGCTTTCCACCATGATGGCTATAATGGAATAAAATAGTCAATGTTATGTGGTTCATTCTATTTTTACATAATCACCACACTAAACTTTAGACTTTTTTGTTATTCTTGCGAACCATATTCTAGCCATAATGCAGTGTTTGATGAACTAAAGTGTTAGAAACAACCTTTCAGAATAATGATAGTGACTCGAAAATCAGTGACAATGGTCAAATAGAAAATCATATCCTCATGTACCCTATATTGATTATAATAATCAATATTCATTTCACCACTGATCAGAGTGGTGGGCAATGTATAATCTTGCCCAGGGGTTTGGTGAGAGCCCATGAGGCTCCATGACACAATATGGTAGGGTGTAGAGCAGGCCTTATTGTGTTGAGTTTTATTTTATAGTTTGCATGTATAGATTGCTATCATTCTCACATAGGATTCACACAAAAATTCAAATTTTTTAGGTTGTGTTTACAACGTACTAAAATAGTTGATCTTATACACTTTATGTTAGCTTGCATTGGCCATTGTTGATAATTGATCTCTTACTTAAGCTATATCATTTCATAGAGGAGGCCAGAAAAATAGCGTGGCTATATAGGAGGCCAACGAAATGTCATCAAGATTGATTTTTGTATGGTTTCCATGTAGTGGTGATCATGCAAGTAACATCTATTTTAAAGTCCTTAGAAGAAAAAAAAATGAATGTCTGTGCAATTATCGATTTCATATTTTTGGGTGAAATTCTCTAGATTTATGTTGTTGTTGAACGTAGTTGTGGAGGCTAGCAAAACAACATAAACATTAATTGTTGTATGGTTTTCATGTAGTATTGATGGTGCAAGTAACATTTTTTTTAAAGTCCTCAACAAACAAAATGAATTTTTGTGCAGTTATCGATAGCATATTGTTGGGTTTCATTCTCTAGGTTTCTGTCGTTGTTGAAGGTAGTTGTGAGTGAGGATGACAGTCTTCTTTGAGGTACAAGTGTGCTCATTGGATATGGAATCTTTGTGAAGGTGGTTGGATGCTATCTTGTGTTCTTTGCATGCATTCATGGTTGCAAAATTTGTGGGTTCTGATAAATTTGTGTTCATTTTTTGCAGGTGGTGGAGAAAGAACAAAGGGAACAAAAAGCAAGAAGGTAGAGATGTAATTGAAGGAACTAGAAGAGGTGAATATGTTTTTATTTATTTTCCCCCATCATCTAGTTTCTCTTAGTTAGTTCTATAATCTCTACATATTTGTAGTTGCTCAAAAAAACATGCTTCTCCCTTAGGAGAGAGAGTTTAAGAACTACGATGTTGATATTCCTGTATACATGCTAAACATATGAATGAGCTTTCAAACAACTGTGAAGATGAAGTGATTATAAGACTGGCTAAGAGAATGGGAACATTGATTTCACCATTCATCATAGTAGTGGCCACCCAATATTAGAGAGCAGGCCTCATTTTGTTCTCTTCCATTTTATATTTACTACATGTGCAACTGAATTGCTCACTTGAACAATACTATTCATTGGCATGGTCATGAAAATTTGTTGTAATTTATGGTAAGTAATTGCAGGGGTCTGGTAATAGCCAATGACGTTCCATGATCCAAAATGGTGGGATGGAGAGCATGGAACCTTTTGTGTGTCCAGACTTCAATGCATTACATCCAGAAGGTCTGACCTTTGCAGTAAATTTTTTGAATAGGAATGTGGGTATCAGTTTTTAGCTTTCTATTGTGATTGTTGTAATGGAATAAAATAGTTAATTTTATGCAGTTCATTCTATTTTTACATAATCAACATACTAACCTTCACACTTTTTTGTTATTCTTGCAGACCATATTCCAGCCATAATGCGGTATTTGATGGACTAATGTCTTACAAACAAACTTTCACAATAATGATAGTGGCTAGAAAATTAGTAACAATGGTCAATTACACAATCAAATCCTAATGTACTCTATATTGATTGTAATAAGTAATATTCATTTCACCACTGATTAGAGTGGTGGGAAATGTGTATTCTTGCTCAGGGGTTTGGTGAGAGTCCATGAGGCTCCATGACCCAATATGGTAGGGTGGAGAGCAGGCCTTATTGTGTTGAGTTTTATTTTATATTTTTTATGTAGAAATTGCTATCTTTCTAACATAGGATTCATAAAAAATTCATATGCTTTAGGTTATGCTTTCAACATAGTGAACTAGTTGATCTTATACACTTTATGTTAGATTCCATTGGGCATTGTTGATTATTATTCTCTTTCCTAAGCTATATCGTTCGATTATTGAGATGGTCTTGTCAAAAATGCTAGGTTGTTTCAATTTTTGATAGGGTTTTGTTGATTTGTTGTCAATTCCCTCCTGATCTCCCTTTATGCTTTATATTTTGTGCTGGTATTTTTAAATTACCTCATCGATCATCTGATTGCTCTTCTCCCTTGGGAGAGATGGTTCAAGAATTTGGGTGTTGATATCCAAGTTTATATGGTAAAAAAATGGACAACCTTTGGAAATGAAGTTCAAGCAACTGTGAAGATGAAGTGATTGTAACTATGGTTATGAATCAACATCCCAGTTCTTGAACTCTCTTTCCCAAGGGAGAATATTCGATGATGCTCCATGACCCAATATGGTAGGGTGGAGAGAAGACCTACTTTTGTATGTCCATACTTCAATCCATTCCCTATAGAAGGTATGCCTAGATTTTATTTACTTACTATGTTCTACTGTAACTATATTGAATCATCTTTGTAATTAACTATATGTCTTTATATTTTCTTATTTATTTATTGTGTACTAATGGTGCATGTTTATTAAACTAACACTTTTTTGTTATTCTTGCAGACCATGCTCCAGCAATAATGCGGTGTTTCATGAACTAATGTGTTACAAACAGCCTTCCCAAATAATGATAGTGACTATAAAATCAGAAACAATGGTCAAATAGACAATCATATCCTAATGTACTTTATATTGATTATAATATGCAATATTCATTTCACCACTAATCATAGTGGTGGCCAATCTATATTTTTTCTCAAGGGTTTGGTGAGTGTCCATGAGGCTCCATAACCCAATATGGTAGGGTGGAGAGTAGGCCTCATTGTGTTGACTTTTTCTTTATATTTTGTATGTACAAATCATTATCTTTATGACATAGGAATCAGAAAAAAATCATATGTTTAAGCTTATGGTTACAATGGAGTAAAATAGTTGATCTTATACAATTTATGTTAGATTCCATTGGGCATTGTTGATTATTCTTCTCTTTCTTATACTCTACATCACACAAATAATTAAATTGTTTTAACCAAAATTCATCTATGGTACTTTGTTGCTAGCTATGAAAAATTCCTTAGTTTGTATCATAAAGAATTGATCAATGCAATTTCCAAATTATGGGGTGTCCTTATATAATCATGAATTCAACTAGTAGTATGTCACAATTATTATTTACCATCTAAATACACATTAGTAATGTCATCAATTATTTAGACATTCAACCTTTTCCATAATAATATTATATTTTGATTAACTAATAAAACTTAATGATATTGTTATCATTTTTATATTATTTTAACTATAACTGATGTAGGGTTATTTGTTACTAGCTACGAAAAGATCCTTAGTTTGTATCATAATGAATTGATGGAGTGGCTAAATTATGGGGTGGACTTATATAATGATGAATTCAACTAATTTGATGTCAACATTATTATTTCCCAACTAAATGCACATTAGTAATGTCATCAATTTAGACATTGAAACCTATCCATAATAATATTATATTTTGACTAACTAATAAAACTTAATGATATTGGTATTACTTAACGAAATCATTTCAAATTTAATAATGATATTTTTCTTTAATTAACAACTTAACTACATAGTATTATTATTTACCCTACCAAACCAATTACCAATAATAAGGATGTTATCACCAAATAATTAACTGAATGTTAATACAATTTTTCTTTAACCTTACCTCTATATGTGTATATATATTCTACAAAGTTAATTTTTCACCAACTATTGCTTACACACTTTATCCTTTATATACATATCCTCCTTTCAACCCATTAGGGTTAACACCCTCCTTTAGACCCCATTATAATTTAAAATAAAATAATGATGCTAAACTGTAAGGTAAAAATGGGATACAATATTGTTTCCACTCAATCACTTTAATTATCGCCTATAATATATCTAGCGATCCATTGTATTTTTCATTGGATTCCCTAATGTGTAACTATATTATCTACATCTGCATATAGCTATTGTTCCCACTCATGCCATTCACATTCTAATGTTTTTCCATAGACACTCCTTTCACATCACTTTCCTTTCATGTCGCTCTCTACCTATCGGCTCATTGTTGTGTGTTACTACATGGAACTGCTAGTATACTCAAATTTATATCTTTCTTAGGGAATCATTTGAAATATTTTAAATTATTACACCCACATTTTTTTAGAATTGATAACAACAATTAGAGCTACTATCAAATGATCAATAGACATAAATATTTGTAATTTGTTAATCAAATACTATATTAATAAAAATCTAAAAGATATAAAATATAAAATATTTTTCTAATAAAAAGATAGATATTTATAATTGTAAAAAAAAATGAAATTCAACAAAACTAACATATATATACCACTTTACCATTAAAATTATATATAGTTTTATACATGATATATGTATATTAAGTACCCCAAAAAAAGCATATTCCATACTATGTTTTCAAGTAAACATGTACAATAGTTTCGCTTATTTTTCATAAACTAAACAAATTAGAAATATAAATATGAGCCACTACTTGTTTCATTCAAAAACAATGTCTCCAAATAAAGATAGTAAACCACATGATTAGCTCCTCTACTCTTCACAGACCATCTATTCATATGCTCCAATTAGTCTCCAAATAATTGCATAATAAATATGGAAACAATGTTTTGGTAGTACAGAATGAGCAAAATACTTCGCTCATTTAAAAGTACATATAAGAATGAAAATCACAATCATACACAAATGAAAGATTTTGTATTCAAAAAGAAATTTATATTTTGAGAAAGCATCTTTATCCTTACTCTTCAAGCTCTCAAAATTATGGGGTATTACCACGATAATGGTGGCACTCATAAATGCTACAATCATCCACAAGATTGAGATTAGCAAGGTCACCCCAAACATATTGAACAACTTATATGTATCTAGCAACCCCAAATTAGTGTTCTGAAACTTTTTTTTGTACTAACCACTCGATAACCACTGAGAGGGAAGTGATGAAGGTGGTAGTATCAAAGAATATACAATCTAAAATGTTTGGAAAATTCCACCTTCACAACTCATAGTGTACACTTTTTTTGGCATTGTGCCTAGCATTTGAAAGATGGCTGAAAATGTGATAGTGGCAATCACTGATGCCACTTCCATGTGTGTGTTTATCATATCTTTCGCTATCCCTTCCTTTCATTTTTTTTTTGGTTTCAGTAGCTTTACAATGATGGCAAAATTGGGGTTGTTTTGTGCTACTTTTGATGCTATGCCAAGTGCAGTCATGCCTTCATTATTTAGTGCATTCATGTCTACACCACAAAATGAGACAATATATTCCACTATCTACGCTCACAAAAAAACCACATTGTGTTATATCTCTAACCATTCCAATAGGATTTCTCACAAAGTCTCATGTTTGGAGATAATTTATGCATGAGCACATTTTTATATGAGTATGCATTAACAATCAATAATCGCACATAACCATTGGATGCATCATCAAACTCTCAATATCTTAGATATGTTTAACTGGCTAAGGAATGCACAAATTGAAGGGATTCTCCATAGATTTCAAACCCTGGTATATATTATAATGGTAAAAATTTAAAGTTCTATATCAATAAAAATATTCATATAGAGAAACATGAGTCAATGAGTTTGACTTGAAAAACTATATGGTTAAATCCTATTAACAACATCATAATATTATACTTGTATTCAAGACTATAATAAAAATAAAGTTTGAAATATTATTTTAATTTTTAATATACATGATATTCTCTAAAGGAGAACTCTTGTAATATAATTATTGTAGTGAAAACTATAACACAATCATCACTATGAGAAACATTATGGAACAAATTAGAGAAGTATATTAGATGCCAATTTTAAGAGCAATAAATTATAGAAACTTTTAAGTCAATAATATTATCAATCAAAACATTATACTGGAACCATAAGCAAAGGAAACCTATTGCAATTCTAAATAGATGAAATCATATTGAATGAACAAAAGATTATACATGAATATTGTTAGTAAAGATTTTTTATTAAATAATTATAAATCAAAAGATGAAAATATGATAATGAGTATTATTTGGGATAAATTTGGAGCTTTGTGATGGAACAATGAATGTCTATTAGTCATGATTGTGAAAAAATCATTATCAATGTCAATATGTGTATCATGCTTATATCAAAAATTCAAAATTATGAGGGGTAAATACTATAAACTTTGATTTACAAGAAAAATAAGGATTAAATAAATGTTACATAAAATAATGATCAATATCTAGTAGTGGTTCAACTTTATATAGGGGTTTTAGTTCAACATTATATAAAATCAATAAAAATATATTGAAGAAGATAGACATTTCAACATTAATTTATGTAGAAAAATTCAATATAGTGTTATATAATATTTGTATTGATTGTGAACACTAAAGACTAAAAAGCAACATATGAACAAGCTTTTCTACCAAGACTCTTTACTAGAAGAAATACTAGATCAACACAAATTTACATTAAATCCTTAACTTTTTTAAGAGTTTTTTTTGAATGAAAAAATTGCAAGGACCAAGGGCTTGAGAACACATATATTACCATTTAGCACAACAAATAATTAGATACTATGAAAACTCAAAATCCAACCTAGACAATAGGAAGGGAAGCACTTGCAGGTGTAGTTTATCATAAAATATAGAACAAAAATCAACATCAATATCATAGGCAATAATGATATTTGATGTTTTAAAAAACCAACAATAATAAACTACAATTAGTGTACAAGTAATATGCCTTGTGAACGTTCCATACTAATATGAAAACTAGATCAATCAATTAAAATTAGTTTCAAATTGATACCCATTACAAGGGCACTATATTTTTTATTAGATAAGGAAGGAAGGGCCCTAATCCCATACAAATCTTACCATTGAGTAGAACAACCCAACAAAATAGAATGGCTAAACACAAAAACTAGTCAGGAACAACAAAACAAGAATAGCAACAACAAAAAAACTAGTAGCAAGAATAGAGCCACCAACAGAAAACAAAATAGAGAAAAACAACCAAAGAGAAATAATTTAAGCTCCAAAGCTTGAAACCAACTACTTTGCCTCCAAAGGCATAACAACATAGATCTTTCTAGAAGTATATTTCCTCTTTTGTTGCACAACTATCCAAGGATTATTAGAAACAAGATTAGAAATAGTTTGATCAGAAGGGGCCTCAGGGGACGAAACACACACCTCAGAGGGAATAGCCAAGTTTTGAACTAGTGTTGTAGAAGCCACTAGAGAAACAACACCATCAACAATTTAGGAATCAAAGAGACAGGGGCCTCAAGCGAGGCAACACACATAGTAGATGAACAACCTTGTTTTAAACTAGTATATTACTATCCACTGAATAAACAACACCATCAACAATAGGATTATTTATTTGAGCAAAAAGAGAAGGAGGCTTGGAAACCTCACTATCAAAAGAAGATTTTGTATTAGGGCATGTGATTAGATGTTCTTAGAGAGTATTCTTCCACCAAGTGGAGGAAGAAGCGGGATGAGATTTATTGGGGAAATCACAATCCAAGTGCCTAGAAGCAAAAAAATGTATGCAACGGAAGGGGATACCTTCATAATCCACAAGTTGAGACCAAAACCAGCCATTAACCTCAAGCACCACCTCACCAAGTAAAGCTTGAGACAGATCTACCTCCACCAAGATCCAAGCAAAGGAGGTATGAGCAATTCTTAGAGGCTTGATCCTTTTTTATGAACCTACCAAGAGCATTACCAATTCCCTCATAAGCATAGGAGCACCAGAAGTGTAAGGGAAGATATAACAATTTATTACCCAATCATCCATTGCATCAATAGGTTCCTTTAAAGGTTTGACAGAATGGACCCAAGGCCTTACGGATAGGGGGTGCGTACAAGGGCATTATGTTGTAATTGAGGTAGATGTCGATATAATAATAAAAAAAATTCCCCAAAATAAATATAATGGGATAGATTAATTGTTTAAATAATTAAAAGAGCATCATATAGTAAAATATAAGAAGAAATTTTATTTTATTTTATTTAGAATCTCAAAATTTTGTATTAGACGAAGCTATGAAGTATAATTATTTGGAAATACTTAACTAAAGGAAGATATTTTTTAGTTAATCATTTATTAAATAATGATTAAAATAAAAGAAATAAAATATTGAAATAAAGATAAAGTAGTATTGAAAATTAAATTAAAATTAAAATGAATAAAATATAATTAATTTAAATAATTAAGACAATAGTGAAGTAATTAATTAAATGATTAGTTAAGTGATATTAGTTTTTTGTTAAAGTGTGGTCAAAATAAGTTATTCTTGAGAATATCATGGGTTGAATAGTAGTTATTTTCCTAAAATTAATCAATGACTTCCATTAGTAAATGTGTTACAAGAAAAATAATCTTTTATTTTATTAAATTTATCTTTAGTTAAGGAATAAGATAAATTATTTGACTACTTACATGCTCTTTGATTAAGAAGTTATGTCAAGAAAATGTTTTTTAATTATTTATAAATCATTTAGTGGAGATAACTCCTAGTACTTTAATAATAATTTAAATTAAAATAATATTTGTAGAAAAATAAAAGAAAAAAATAAAACTATAAATAAGAGAGGTCATAAAAAGGAATGTCAACAAGTATTAAAAATATGTACCCATATACTATAAATTTGTAGGGATAAAAAAAATGGCGAAACAGTGTAATTGAGCCAAAAATTTGTAGAAGGGACTCAAGCACTCGCGAGACTCCAAGCGGAAGGAAGATGGTGCCCCAAATGGCAAGGTATTGTCAGGCGAGATGGCCAGAGGTGGTCCTACAACCTAGGGCAAGGAAGTTACGATGTCAATCTCGGATAGATCGATTCAAGATTGAGCTAGACTGGAGGGTTGGCGTACCAACTAACACGGTCAATCAAAGCAAGATTACTCTCACAGAGCTAGGTCTAGGTGGTAGCAGCATAATCAAATCTCCTCTCCTTTTTGAATCAGAAGGTGTAAATCTCCAAAGGTCCATTGGCGGATTTTTTTAAAAAAAATTCAAATTCTGCTAATAGGTAGCATTCAAATTGAAGGAGAAAAGGAAACCCTAGGGCTAATAAATATCGCTGTGAGGATGATTTCGGATGCTCGGAATGGAAATCTATGGTACTAGGCTCAAATATTTTGACACCATTGATTAAACATCTTGAGCTTCATGGGTTAATTAAGAAATGGTTTGGGGCAAACGTGAATTGGGATGAATTGATTAGATGGTGGCAAGGTTGTTTGGGTCCATAAATGGGTTTCAATTACTTGGAAAATGGTTTTTTCCTAGTTGTTTTCTTGTCTCCCACAGTTCGTAAAGATATCCTAGAACGTGTGTGGATGATGCATGGTTTTTGTTTCTATATGAAATAATGTGAGGTTGGCTTCAATCCTCTTAAACACCAGTTATCATACATTTAGGACTTGTATATTCTTCCCGCCTCCCCTTTCAATTTTAGCAAGAAAATATTCTGGAAGATATTGGTAATAATTTGGGGAAATACATTTGTGCCAATGAGTGGACTAGGGAGGATGGTATAAGCACTTATGTGTGTATTTGTGTCAATAATTCTCCATCAAGCCTTAGATGGAAGGAAATTGAAATTCATACAAATTTGGAAATTTTGACTCAAACTTTGATCTTTAAACCAAGGCCCAAAGGCGGATGGAACATAACCTTGGGTTGGAGGTCCTCGGTGGATTCCACTATGGTGAAACAGAGTAATGTGGCTCCCAATCTGAAACCTTGTCTAGAAACTCATATTAATAATGCGCTAGGGGATGGGGTGCCTTCTGAGAAGATCTGTAATAGTCAGCTAGACCATGAGAATCTTGAGAATCCAATTGTTTTCAAGGATATGAGCCAACTCCTAAATGATAAGGTAAGTGATGCATTGGAAATGCTAAATAAATCCTTTAGAGAAGAGAATTTAGATTCCCTAATTATGGTGAGCAAGGAGATTGTGGAACTGGCGAAAGAGGCAAAGGCCACTTCCAATGACCAATTAGTTGGGGACATAGATTTGGAAGAGGAATGGTTGATAGATGCAGGTCTAGTGGAATTAAGGTAGTATCTAGTTGCAGATGGAAGTTTCCCAGAAGTGTTAGGCATTGGGGATTTGGGCATTATGCATAGAAAAGCGAGGAAGTCATTCCCGAATTGTGGAGAACATAAAAAAAGGGGCAAAACCCCAAATGTGGAGAAAATGAAAGTTGATGGAGAAGCTATTGGGCAGAAAAAAATCTCTAAGATGCTTAAATTAGGGAGGGTGGAGCCCTTTCCTAAAGAAAAATGAAAATATTAAGCTGGAATATTAGGGGCATTAATGCCCCTAACAAGCATTGTTTGGTGAAGGATCAAATTGAGTCTTCTCAGACAGATCTTTGTATTCTTCATGAAACAAAATTAAATCAAGAGGAGGTTGTAGCTTTTGAAAATAGAATGAGGTCATGGAAGTATTTGGAAATAGTTGCTTCAAGGGCTGCTAGATGACTGTTAACTTTGTGGCATTCTAACAAGGCTTCAGTGGAATTTATATCGGGAGGCAACAGATGGTTGGCTTGTAAAGTTAGGAGCTTCTCTTCAAATCTTTTCTTTTTACTAGTAAATGTTTATGGGCCAATCTCCTGCATCGACAAAAAAAGAACCTGGTTGGAAATTGAACAAGTTTGTGCAGCTACTAGTCTGGAACATTGCATTAAAGGAGGGTATGTGTAAAATCATCATGGAAAAAATAGGCCCTTAAGTGGCAAAAAATTCAAAAAAATTAGAGTTAGGCAACTTGACGTAAAAATTTAAATAAGTTATCTATATTATTTCAAAAATATGTAAGAATAGAATCTGTATCAAATTGAATGTTGTTTCTAAACTACTAGGTTTATTTTTTTAAATCTATTTGGTGAAAATTTCAAATTTCAATGTAGTAGTACTTAAATTTCAGGGAAAATAAGAAGTAGGTGTCTAACCATCCTAACCACAATAAAATGATAATATTTTTATAATATTTTACACATAAGTAGAGGACTCATATCCGGATGTGATGCATATTTTTTTGTAATTTTTTCCAAGTAAATAATTAATTATGATTTTTATTACAACTTTTAAAAAATATAAAAACTCATATGTCTAACACCTTAACTTGGTCAAAACTTGATGAAATTCAATTTTTAATTTTTAATCCTATAAGTATATAATGTGATGCATGTTCTGGATTCTAAAAATGTGATATCATTTGAAATCTATAGATTTTTTTCAATCAACCAATCAATCAGGACTTTAGTCATAATTAAAATAGAAAATGAATAATAATTATTTATTAAATTCAAAGTAAAACATAATTTATATTGGTGGAAAGCTAAGAATCTCCTTTAAAAACCATTTTCATTTCATCAATTTTGGGTAAAAAAAAATGTCGTCAACCACATACACTACAAACACCCATCATATTGCCACTTTTTGCCCCATCATGATCCTACACATACCCAGGAGGCGACTTCAATGTGATTTTACACTCCTTAGACAAGTGGGGAGGTGTTCTACACAAGCTACAATCTCATATTTATTTTGAAGCCTTTATGGAGAAAAATCATCTTTTTGAAATACCAACAGCTAACAGATCCTTCACATGGACCAATAGGCATTTGGGCTTCTGCTCTATTGCAAAAAAATTGGATAGATTCCTCCTCCAAGGTTATATGGGTTCTTTCCCTTTTTCTATGGAGTGTAAAATTCTTCCTTGCACAGGTTTAGATCATTTTCCTATCCTATTATAACTTGTTGTGGAATACAACCCTACAAGATGTCCTTTTAAATTTGAGGCAATGTGGATAAAGGATCCAAACTTTCTTTCCTTAATTTTGGTATGGTAAGAGGAAGGAGGTAATGTAGGTTCAAAAATGTTTAATTTGACCACTAAATTGAAATATGTGGAGAATAGGCTAAAAGAGTGGAATAAGTCTTGCTTCAAGAATATATTTGTAGAAAAATGTAGAATTGAAGGATAACGAGAGGTTTTTGAAGGAGAAAGAATTGTTGAAAGAACGAAACAAAATTTCTTATAAGGAAGAGATCTTTTGGAGATAGAATTCAAGGAAAGTTTGGTTGAGGGATGGTGATAAAAACACAAAATTATTTCACAATTCAACCAAGGCGAGGTGGCAAGTTAATCGTATTTCTCATATTATGTATGTTGATGGTAGACCTTTAGATGATCAGAGCCCAATTGTTGAGGAAGTTGTCTCCTTCTTTCATACTCTATTAAATAATTGGGAGGGGTCGAGACTTCATGAACAAAGGTATCTTTTGGAGTGTATTTCAAAATTTGTATCAGAGGAATAGAATCGAGCTCTCTAGAAAAAAATTTCGGAGGAAGAAATCTATGAAGCCCTCTTCCAGCTCGACCCAGATAAGTCTCCTGGGCCTGATGGATTCCCTGCTTCATTCTTTCAGCATTGTTGAAACATTGTTGGCCCAAATGTAGTAGCAACCATAGAAGATTCTAGGGACAATGGGAAAATCTTGAAATAACTGAATAATTCTTTCATTGCTTTAATTTTGAAAAAGGAGAAGCCAAATAGGATGGAGGAATTTCAACCAATTTCCCTCTGCAACACGGTTTACAAAATTTTGGTGAAAGCAGTTGCCAATTATCTTAAACCTTTGGTCCCAGGTCTAATTTCAAAGGAACAAATAGGATTTTTCCTAGGGGGCTCTATCTATGATAGTGTTATTATTGCCCAATAGGAAATTCATTCAATCATCAACACAAGGCCATGATAATGAAACTAGACATTAAAAAAGCATATGACAAGGTCAACAGGCATTTTCTATCTAAAGTATCAGAGTGCTTTGGTTTTCAAAAGACATGGTTTGATTGGATTTTTGGTTGGATTGCTAGCCCTAGGTTTTCAATTCTTGTTAATGGCTCGACATGTGGCTTCTTTGAGGTTTCTTGAGGACTTAGACAAGGAGATCCACTTTCTCCATTTCTCTTTATTCTTATGGTAGAAGCTTTCGGAAGATCTTTTAATAGGGCAGTGGCTCAAGGCGATCTTAAGGGGATACAAATCACTAGCTCTCTTCCTCTAGTTACTCATCAACAATTTGTTGATGATAATATGTTGCTCGGTAAATCATAAGTGAAGGAAGCGTGAATTTTCAAAAGAATTTAATCTAATTACTTCCGCACCTCATGTCAGGAGGTAAGCCTTGGTAAATCTGAATTTTTCTTTTTTTTCACTTACACTATGCTCGAAAAGTGCATTATTCAGATATTGCAGTTTAGTAAAGGAAATCTACCTTGCAAATATATGTGCCTTCCACTGGCTTTGGGGGTTCAATCTGGTAAAATTTGGGATTCATTAATAGCAAAAGTGGAGAATCAGCTCTCCTATTGGAAAGGAAGATGGTTGTCCTGGGCTAGGAGGTTGACACTTCTAAAGACCGTGATTATTGCTTTGCCAATCTACATGTTCTCTTGTCTTCCCCTAACTGGGTATGCCTCCCCCAGATCGAATCAAAAAATGAGAAATTTCTTCTGGTAGGGAAATTCAGATTAAAGGAAGTTTCCCTTGATCAAGTGGGAGAAAGTGTGTAACTAGTGCGCGTGAGTTGGCTGGAGTTGGCCTCAAAAATATTTCACAGCAAAATAAAGCTTTGGGGGCCAAACTAGCATGGCAGATGTATATGGGACAAAATCTTAAATGGGTAAATATCTTGAGGGTGAAGTATCTTAGCAAGGAAGAAACAAGCTTCTTCACGAGCAACCACCTCCCTAAGGGTTCAAAAGTCTAGAGCTTTATCTATGATTGTAGACCTCTCATCACGAACTCTCTTTCCTAGGATGTTAGAGACGGTTGTTCAACACTCTTTTGGGAAGATTCGTGGGGAAAATATGGTAAAATCGCAATGCATGAGAATTTGAGAAATGTCATGGAAGTCACTAAGAGGTTGTGGGGAAGTCGGGTGAAAGATTACTTCACTTCTTCTCAAGTTGATGGGACTCAAAGGTGGTCATGGACGAATCCTAACCATTTGCGTCTTAATATAGATAAAGTAAGGGATTTTGAGAAAATTCTAAAGAAGAGAACTATCCATGTAAGAGCTGGTAGAGACGTTCTAAAATGGTGTGGCTCAAATTCAGGCATTTATAAGGCCAAGGATGGTTATCGGAGGTTGGTTCAGGATTAGGTAGAAGTCCACGACCAGGTCTCGAGCATCCCTGAAAAACCATATTGGAATAGTAAATGTCTCTCCAAGGCATGTATTTTCTCCTGGGTAGCCATTCAAGAAAGAGTGCTAACAGCAGACAAGTTGGAAAAGTTAGGAATTCATGGGCCCTCGTGTTGCACTCTCTGCAAAGCTGCAGTAGAAATGGGTAATCATCTATTACTTAATTGTCCCTTTGCAAGCAATTGTTGGGAGTGGTTGTGTGCTAAGTTAAATTGGCTAATGGCTCAGCCTTTAAAAGTTTTGGATTGGTTTAAAGATTGGCCAACTCTGGGGGGTGACTCATTTTTTTGGCTATTTATGGTGGTTGTTTCCATCCATGGTAATCTGGGAAATATGGAAAGAATGGTATCATAGAATTTTCAAAGATGAGGCTTTAAGTTTTCCTTCCTTTTTAAATAAACTTGAGGCTTATATTGTTGAATTAGCCAATGCAAGGGTGATAGAAGCCGTAAATGACAAATCCTCTTTCACTAGTTGGGACTCGAGGATGATGTTGGCTTGGGCGGGACTGAAGGTTCCTAGCTTAATATCCTCAAGGACAAGTCCTAGTTCAGCATCAAAAGTTGAGGTGAAATGGTGTCCTCCGCCGTCGGGTTGGTATAAGGTCAACTTTGATGGGGCCTCCCGTGGAAATCTAGGGAAGTCAGGTGCAGGCTGCATTATAAGAGATTGGCACGGGTAGGTGGTTGGAAGATTGTCTTAGCCTTTGTGTCAAGGGACTAATAATGCTGCCGAACTTCAACCGGCAGACTTGGGAATTAAGTTTGGTAAAGAGGTGGGTGTGCACAAGATCATAGTTGAAAGTAACTCGTCAGTAATTATTAATGCATTGAGATCGAGCCTTATGAAGAACTGGAAGTTGAATGCACTTCTAGAATCCACTCTTTCCACTTTAAAGAGCTTCAAAAATTTTGACGTAAGCCATATCCTGTGCGAAGGTAATTCAAAAGCGGATGTTTTGGCAAACTTGGGTGCAGACAGTATAACCAAAAAAAAAAATTTTAAAGGCATGGGGATGTAGAGGGTGGCAGAGTGGGTGCTACCACATCCTTGGACGCTCCGATGTGGCTGGTCAGGTGGGATGGACGGGTACCGACGTGGCTTTTGTTCACATGAAGATTCTAGAAAGGGCTCTCTTTCATTATTATCTGTCGGCTCTTTCTGAGATCATGACTTTTAGATGGGTAGTTTGTGCATGGCAAAGGACGTGTGCAATCTTCAAAAGTCTTTATTTTTGGTGTGGAGGTTGTGTTTCATTCATTTCTTTCACGGTAGTTTGGTGTATATGGCCTATGAAGGGAATGAGTAGGTTTATTCTCATTGTCTCGGCAGAGGAGTTAGAAATGAGGGGACTGGTAATGCCTGTGGAGTTGAAGAGCTCCAAGCGACAGATAGCTTTCGAGGGGCATGTTTCTTCCTTGCGGCTTCATCATTTGGTCTGTCACCCTGATTACTTGGTGTTTGCTGCTATTAAGTGCCTAGTTGGGAAAGCCTTTATGGAGGATGCCGAGGGTTACCGCCTGGATTCAGATATATCTTCAAGGATTTTGGCTAGCTTGCTCGACATCGGTGTGGCGAAGGCGGATGCTCGTGTGATCATGAAGGGCCTTTTTCAAAATGATATCCTAGTTGGCTTAGACCATGCCTTGGCAGTGGCACGAATTGGTAAGGGTATGCCTCGGCCACGGGACTTGCACTTATTAGCAAACCCGGATGCACTAGTTCATTTTAACCCTTTCATTTTGGATGTGTCTAATGCGGAGCTTATGGAATTTAGGCGTCTGGCTTTGGTTGGTGCGGAGTACGTAAAAAATAAATGCCACTTGGTTCCTATTGCAGACTCAGCTTGGAAGAGAGAATTTCATATTTCCTCTCAACAGAATGTATCGTGAGATGGGTTTTGTTGGGTTTTGTTTTGGTCATGGGGTTTTTCTCCAGGGATTTGTTGGTAAGTCTGATGTTCTTTGTCTGGTGGTTCTATAAATGCCCGATGTAATAGTTTTTTTTGTAAAGTTTGGTCAAATGATGGTTGAGTCCATCCAGTATGTGGCTTCTAGTTTTAGTCTGAGTCGGTTAGTTCTGGTATAGTCATGGTGGATGCCAAGTTCGGGTCTGAACGATGTATTTTTTTTTTAATTTAATATAATTATCTTGCTTACCTATCAAAAAAAACATGTACCCATATGAAAGGAATCAAGGTATATGAATTTATTGAAATCATATTAGAAACAATTTTTTTATAAAAAATTTTACTTATCAATATTATTTTCTTTTATTATTAAGCTGGAATAGAAATATTCCACAATAACATTCCCATGATAAAAAAACATCACCACAACTTAACCATCAAACTGCCCCAATGTTAAGTTGAATTAATAATGCTGAATGACTTTGTTTTATGTTTCTTGTGATTATAGAAAAAAACTGCTCTTTTCTGAACTATGTTTATTTAAAATTATTTCTCAATTTTACTCTCCTAATTTTTTAGCTTTGTGGAAGATTGTAAGGTTTTACATTTTGTTAAAAAAATTGAATCTTATGACTCTCTTTTGACTATCTAATTTTCTATTTTAACTACAAGTTGTTAATTGAAAAATTAATTTAATTTAATTTGTATTTTATTTATTTTATATTACAATTATACATTTTACTTATTTTTATAAATATAAATAATAATCATAGATTAATTTTATATATATATATAATAGTTTTATAAAAAAATTAAATCAAAATTTCAAATAGTAAATAAATATATTATAAATACACATCAAAATAAATGTAAAACAATAAAGATAAATTTATAGAAACCACTATACATAAATATTTATACATCTAAGATATCATCAATATTATACATGATTTTAATCTAATCAAAACATTATACATGATTTTTCTCATATTATAATGCTAACTAGATTTACTAATTATCATATAGGTTAAATACATTAAAAAATACTAAAAAAATATTAGCATGTTTCAGATTATTAAGTTAGTTCTATGTGAAATCTCTTGACTATTTTCCCTACCCATTAATAATAAGGTTGTATGTCACTTTCCTCTATGCATTTATTTCTTCTATTATAGAGAAAATTATGATTATAAGATGTAAGGAATTGAACAATTGATTTATAATAATTGTATTTCAAATCATTAATTAAATTTTTTATTTTGAATATACATAATTAATAGATTTAACATAAAAATAAGATGTCATTAACATTTTTAAATTGATATATAATTAAAGGTTGAATCAATTCTTAAATCTTCATTATATTGTTGAGAAGATATTTTGTGTAAGTTCAATATATAATAAAATTAAATTATAAAATCTATATCATCTTATTATAATTTCTAAGCATTCTAATGCATATTCCTTCAAATTTAAATTATACTTTTATTTTTTAAAATTATAACAATTATGCCAAATAGTTATTTTGTTCCTTCTTGCCATTTTAGAATTACTTCTGTTGTTGTTGTTGTTGTTTATTATTATTATTATTATTATTATTATTATTATTATTATTATTATTATTATTATTATTATTATTATTATTGTTGCATTATTATTGTTATTATTATTATTATTATTATTATTGTTATTTTATTGTTTATTTATTATTATTGTTATTTATTGTTATATTGTTATTATTATTATTGTTATTATTATTATTGTTATTATTATTATTGTTATTATTATTATTATTATTATTATTATTAAGAAGGGAAGTTCCCTAAACTTGTAATAGAATAGAAACAACACAAAAACAACAAAGCATAGAGAAACAAATTGAAAGAAAAACTAGAGCTTGAATCCAACAAATTTGTCCCTAAGGGCTTGACATGTAAAATGGAGTCGATCTTAGGAAGATATTTCTTCCTCCATTGTAAAACTATCCAAGATGAGTCATCAACCAAATTTGCATCATTTATATGAGATGGGAGAGAGGCCCCCTCAGATTGTCTAACTAATGGAACAAAATCAATTAAAAAACAAGGTGGGGAAGAAGAAACACCATTCTCTAGAACCAGAGCATCAGGAACAACAAGAGAAACACAAGTTTTAGTATCAATATTATTAGTCATTAGAGTAGGAGGAAGAGACATAAAAGGCGAGTGAAGCTCCAAATCCTCACTAACAATAAAATAATCTTTAAGGTACATAGTAAGATGGTCTAAAAGAGCATTCTTCCACCAAGTGGTAGAAAACATCTTATGAGAACCACTGGGGAAATCACAAGCCAAGTGCCTAGTAGCAAAATAGTGCTTGCAATAAAATTGTATCACTTCATAATCCACAAGATAAGACCAATACCAACCATTAACCTATAGCACAACCTCTCTAGGTAATCCTTTTGACAAATAAACCTCCACCAAAATACGGACATAAGAGGTTTGGTTAAATTTCTTAGAAGCAAGACCCACTTTTGAGAACCTACCAAGAGCATTACCATTGGCCTCATAAGAAGAGGAAAACCAAAAGTGTAAGAAAAGATAAGGAAATCTCACCCAAATAGGTATAATATCAATGGATTCCTTGAAAAGGTTAAAGGAAGGAAGCCAAGGCTTAATAAGAAGAGTATGTGAATCCCATTCCCAGTTACCATTATCAAAAACATATATATATATTAGTTAATATTACATATAATATTAGATTATTAAATGACTAGTTAACATTTTATATTTTGTTTCATTCTATGTTGTTAAATTAGTTAATATCATTAAAATTTATATTGGTTGAATTTTTGAATCCAACAAATTCACACCCAAGGGCTTGACATGTAAAATGGAGTCCATCTTCGGAAGAAATTTCTTCCTTCATTGTACAACCATCCAAGAAGAGTCATCAATCAAATATATATCCTTTAGATAAGAAGGGAAAGAGGCCCACTTAGAGTGTCTAACTAATGGAATAAAACCAACAAAAGAATAAGGTGGAGAAGAAGAAACAACCTTATCTAGAACTAGAGAATTGAGAACAATAGGCGAAACAAAATTATTAGCAATAAGATTATTAGTCATTAGAGCAAGAGGAGGAGGAGAAAAAATGTGAGTGAAGCTCTAAATCCTCACAAAACAGTAATAAATTCTTTAGGTTACACAATAATATGGTTAGAAAGAGCATTTTTTCACCAAGTGGAAGAAGAACCCTTAGGTCACAACCTCTCAAGGTAATACTATTGACAAATAAACCTCGACCAAAATAAATGCATAAGAGGTGTTGGTAAAGTTCTTTGAATCAAGATCCACTTTCAAGAACCTACCAAGATCATTACCAATGGTCTCATAAGCAGATGAACACTAGAAATCTAAGGGGAGATAAGAAAATCTCACCCAAAACATGGCGTAAAAGGGCCCAAATACATCACTACATATCCTTCAAATAAAAATTAATTAACTAGGACCAACCATAGATGAAGGAAACAAGACTATCATCCCAATCAACATCAACACTCCCAAAACTACCAAATGTTCATTTTTACACCACCAGGGAGAAACCAAAAACATCATGTACAGAAAGATGTGAACATTGTAGTCTATGCATAATATCTCTTCAAGCTTCTCTTGAAGAATCTAATCATCATAAGCTAGTGCAATAAGATAAACATATTGAACTAATGAAAATAGAGCATCTCAAACAGACTGTAATACTTCAAAACATAGGATATTAAATTTTTGTACATCAAAACATCTAAAACTTTGAAGGATGAATCCATATACCTTTTTTAGTATGGGTATGTGCAAGATCATCATGGAAAAAATAGGCCCTTAAGTGGCAAAAAATTAAACAAATCAGAGTTAGGCAACTTGACTTAAAAATGTGAATAAGTTATCTATATTATTTCAAAAATATGTAAGAATAAAATATGTAGCCAGTTGAATGTAGTTTCTAAACTACTAGATTTGTTTAAAAAAAGAGAAATCTATTTGGTGAAATTTTGAAATTTCAATGCAATAGTACCTAAATTTTAGGGAAAAATAAGAAGTAGGTGTCTGTCTAACCACTCTAACCACAATAAAATGATAATATTTTTTATAATATTTTAGATATAAGTAGAGGACTCGTGTCTCGATGTGATGCATATTTTTTTGTAATTTTTTTCTAAGTAAATAATTAATTATGATTTTTTTATTACAAATTTTAAAAAATATAAAAAACTCGTATGTCTGACCACCTTAACTTGGTCGAAACTTCATGAAATTCAATTTTTTTTCTAATCCTATAGTATGTGAAGCATAGAGTGTGACACATGTTTTGGATTCAAAAAATGTGATACCGTTTCAATGCTATATATGTTTCAATCGGTCTATCAATTAGGACTTTAGTTGTAATTTGAATAGAAAATGAATAATAATTACTTATTAAATTCAAAGTAAAGCATAATTTATATTGGTGGAAAGCTGAGAATCTACTTTAAAAACCCTTTTCATTTCATCAATTTTGGGTAAGAAGAAAGTCGTTAGCCACATACCCATCATATTGCCACTTTTTGGCCCATCATGATCTTGCACATACCCGTATATTCCCAAGTCTGAGCAGCCCCACCCATCACTTTAGAGGAATGAGGAACATTCCAATAGGCCCTCATCAATACTTTACTCTACCAAAGCTCAGACCAAAACTCTATCACTTATAAATTTCACTATAGAAGGTGTAATGAATTGAATTATTGGATATAACACCTTCACATATCAACCATCTTATATTCTAAAACACAAGACAAAATCTTTCTCTATGGAAGGATGCAAATAAAAAACCATGACTTTTTCTTAGAGTATACACTATGAATTCCTTAGCAAATCTTTGGTAACTTATCTCAAAGTTTAGTATACCATATAGGAATTATATCAATGTAGGTATGCATGGAACATCTTATAACAAGCGTACCCACCTTCACACCATAGATAGGCATTAGAGTGGTCACCATTCTACCTCATACTGTACTACTGACTTGTACTAGATAATATCTATGTAGATCAACTATCTCTGGAGTATTACAATATTCACCACACACATTTGATATCAATGACAACACATCTTGAGTTAACATCAATGAAAACACATATTTCCAATAGAAAAAATTAGAATAAATAAATTAGAAAAAATGGAATAACATAAATAAGAATAACCATAGATTTTTGAATAGAAAATCCATAAAATTATTAGATCTAAGTAACATGAAACTGATACATGTGAGTACAAACAACCAAAGGAAGAATATTTCTAGGAACTCCAAGCCCATTTTTAGGCCAAATCCATAACCACCATCATGCACAAGCATATAGAGGATCTATGCTATTCCAAAATATTTTGAATCATCTAATGATCAAATCCATAACCTACATGCATTTAGGACTAATGAAATAGTTTCTTCAATTTTGAGGGATTGAAACCAAGAACCCAACATAAGCACATAAAACCATAGTTATGAAAACCCAAGCTTCTCCTATGACTAGGAAGCCAAGAATAGACACCCAAAACATTTATACTATGTTGCACATAACCCTAAAATAGAGCAACACCACCATGCATTAGGGTCATAATAAACTACAAACAAGAGCTCCAAATCAATATGACATCAAATGTAACCACATGATCAACTCCATAAAACTCCATCTCTCCATCCTTCAAAATGTTTAGATTATCTCCTAGAAATAAGATCAATTGCAAAAAATTCACTTAAACAAGGATTAACAATCATCCAATTCCTTCAAAATAGGTTCCCTCAAGCTTTCTAAGCTAAGAAGTCATATTAGAAGAAATACCCAAAACTTTAAATGCCATGAATTATTTACATTCAAAATAGTATGCAAGAACATGCAAGCAACATGCATGGTCATGAAAGTATATGAAAATAATATGCATGCACATGCAAGCACATGAAGAACAAAAAATTGAGCTCTGGTACCAATTTAAATGGAAAGATGAACCCTAAAAGACCTATAAGAACTAGTATGCACCTTTAGTATCTAATTTTTTAAAATCAAATTTCAACAACTTGATACAAGTACATACTACTATGTTATTAAAGTGGAAAAAACATAGCTGATTTCCTATCACATTAACCCTTGGAGGAAAGATAATGTAGTTTTCAAATCTAACTAAGTTTCAATAGCATAACAGCATGTAACTTAAAACTTTAAGAACATAAAAGAAGAATAGAAGAACAAAAACTAGAACGGAAGAAACAACAATATACATGTGGAAAACCCTTTTCTGTAAGAAAACCCACACTCTAAAGAATCAAACCAATTTATTAATCTACAAAAAGTACTATTTCAATACACTTGTAGGCTCTAAGCCATAATATTCAAATTTACATATTTCTCTTCTCTTGAGAAAATTTGATAGCATAACCCTATAATAAAAAATTCTCCTCTCAACTCCTCAACAAAACTCTCATATTTTTAGAGTTTCAAGATGGATTCCTAAAAGAGAATCATCATCTTTTTCATATTCAATATTTATAAAAGCTCAGAAAACATGATCTTTAACTCAACCTACTAATCCAAAAACAACCTTATCCTCATCTTGGGAACCCATATTTAGGAAAACATCTTATGCATATCTTGTTTATCTTATCCATATCTTGGGCACCTAAAGCAAATAAAGCTTTTTCTTTTTGTATTCCTCTTAATTTTTGATATAGAAACTGCTAACTAATAATCTCAAGTCAACATAGGAAGTTATAGAAATAGTTATATCACCAATATAGATATGTGTGACATCATCATCCTAAAAAATAGGACCTCCTATAGTGAGCTCCAACTTCCTAAAAATAGATATCTTCCCATATGTCATCACTTGCCATGTCGAATGCTATCTCAACAATAGGGCCTAGAAATTGAATGACAACTTAGGAAGTTTAATATAGTAGGATAAATTAATATGCACCTAATAATAAATTAATTAATGTTAGGAATTTCAAATTGTGAGACACCTTAATCCATAAAAAATTGCAATATTTTTCTTTAGTAGATGCACAAATAGAAACTAGTACCACAATATGTAAGACTAAATGTATCTCCTATTATACACCATCAGACATGCAAAATAGTGCTAATAACCATGATGCACATTTGTGCATAATTGCTTGTGTTGTTTGTCATCCATGGTCCCATGTCATTTAATTAATAAATTATCCCTTAAACCTGAATATGCATTGACTTACATCATGTATCATCTACATATTAATAATTATCATAGAATGCACATTTTATTAGTAATTATGTCTACATTTCATGCCACAATTGGGTATGTGTAGGATCATGATGGGCCAAAAAGTGGCGATATGATGGGTATGTGTAGGGTATGTGGTTGGCAACTTTCTTTTTACCCAAAATTGATGAAACAAAAAGGGGTTTTAAAGGATATTCTCAACTTTCCACCAATATAAATTATGCTTTACTTTGAATTTACTAAATAATTATTATTCATTTTCTATTTGAATTACAACTAAAGTCTTGATTGATAGGCCGGTTGAAAAACATATATAACTTTCAAACGGTATCACAATTTTTGAATTTGAAACATGCATCACATTCTATGCTTCACATACTATAAGATTAAAAATTTAAAAATTGAATTTCCTAAAGTTTTGACCAAGTTAAGATGGTCAGACATACGAGTTTTTATATTTTTTAAAAGTTGTAATAAAAAAATCATAATTAATTATTTACTTGGAAAAAAATTACGAAAAAATATGCATCACATCGAGACATGACTCCTCCACTTATATCTAAAATATTATCATTTTATTATGGTTAGGGTGGTCAGACAGACACCTACTGCTTCTTTTTTTCTTTGAAATTTAAGTACTACTACATTGAAATTTCAAATTTTCAACAAATAGATTTAAAAAAAAATAAACCTAGTAGTTTAGAAACTATATTTAATTTGCTATAGATTCTATTCTTACATATTTTTGAAATAATATAGATAAGCTATTCAAATTTTTACATCAAGTTGCCTAACTCTGATTTTTCTGATTTTTTCACTACTTAAGGGCCTGTTTTTTCCATGTTGATCCTGCACATACCCAATTGCACCCTCACACATTAGCATATATAACAAATCTAGTTTGGAATGCAACATGAATCACAACATAATCCCGTGTATCTTCTAAAGTAATTTTATGGAATTCTATATTTTTCCTTAGTTCACATCCAAAATCTTAATTATCAAAAGGTGAAAAGTCACCAATGAGATGCCAAAAAACTCAACTTTAGTAATGACCTTTTCCTTCATGATCTTATAAATTATAATTTATTTACATCTATATCATGAGAAGATAGGTATTATGTATAAATGTACATCTACAACATAAACACATAGGTATTCTTAGAGAAATTTTATACAATAGATAGGAGTAAATACACAACTTGACATCTTCATGAATTATTTACATGTATAACATGCATTTATTAATAAAAAATTATGTAACCGTTATCATATTATTCTTTTTTTAATCCTATTATGTCCATATTGCTTACACTTTATAACAAATACAACTAGTTCCTCATCTAGATAATTTCCATATGTAACACCTAGGATTTAGATCATAAGTCAAAGTGAAAATGGACCTTAGAGTAATAATTAATAATTCATTTTAATTTTCTGAATGCTAAAATGAACACATTGATGATTATGTTATTTGATTTAAGTTTGTGTTAAAATTTATCACTCACTTATGTGAATTTTTTTTCAAAAAATCTTTATTAATAGAATCACTAGACCAATTTAAGTGATGTAATTAAATGTTTTTCCATCTTTCATGAATTTATGTACACATGTTTAAACTATAGAATATAAATTATTAGAAATAAATTATTTCATGTATTTATCCTCCAATAAAAATATTGTTCTATCCTTCAAAGTATCAAAAGTTCGACAAATTTTCAAATGGTAATGACACGTGACATAAAGTGTTCAATCAACTTTCTAGCATTTACATTTTTCCTTCATTCAAACCAAATGCATCTAGGAATTTTAATGAAATGGAAGCTCTTTTTTATTATTTTCTTTAAACTCTATTGAATTATAAATTACTTACAATCCCCTTTTTCCATCCACTACATCCCAAAAACCATTTCCTAGAACATATAACAATAAAAAAAATTATAATTATATCACCTAGGGAAATGGACATTAAACTCAATCTTGAATAGAGTGTAATAGTAAGGTATGATATCCAATTAACAATGGTGCAATTAAAGTTGATTGAAGGGGTTAATAATAATGGTAATCCATCCATTACAATTACTAATATTCAATTGTAATTTTACATAAATTATTTCTCACATAATTCAAACAGTGATGTTGCAGTTGATATGAAGGATAATGTAAATGATGATAATAAAGATATATCATGTATTATCAGAGCCAAGGTTTGTTAACACTAGGTTCTCTAGGTAGTTTGAGTCTGTTAGGAAACCTTTGTGTTTAACTCTTGATCTCACATATACCCTACAATTGATGTGCAGGATCATGCCTCAAGGTAGAGGTCGTGGCCAAGGAAGAGGTCAGGATGGTGGCCATGGGGCCGACTTCCAAATTCCATCACCTCCAAGTTTCCATGGTTTAAAGTGTGAGGAATGACAGAGTTCCCAAAACAATCCGATAGGTGGTGGCTAGAACTCAAAACAGTTGGGTCTGGATGGCTAGCTGCAACACCTACTTGAGGAGATACTAGACCATTTAGGCCCTAGGCAAGTGGAAGAACAAAGGTTGGAAAGGGAAAGGGAGATATCACCAAGACGTGGGGAAATAACAATAGAGAAGGATGTAGTGGTGGTAGGTCACATGAGAGACCTGTTGAGAGCACCTCCTCCTACATTTGATGGTTCTGGTGAGTGTCTTGAGGCAGAGCCATGGATGATCGATCTAAATAGATTCTTTTCTCTGCATCCCTATGGCAGTAATACCAAGGCAAGGTGCACCATCATGCACCTTAGAGGCTTTGCATCCACTTGGTGGTGATTGGAAGAATATAAATTACATATTGATATTAGCATGGTGACTTGGGAATTGTTTATGGAGAGGTTCAAGGCCCTTTTCCTTTCTGATCACTAGAGGCAACACAAAGAAAATGAATTCATGAGTTAAGGAAAATAGAAATGTCTGTTGAGCAATATGAGCATCATTTTTATGAGCTCAAGCAGTATGCAGGGATTGGTAATGATGAGGCAATGCTCATGCAGCACTTTGTCAAGGGCTTAAATGCCTAAATCAATGGTGGAGTTAGAGTCTTTGAGCCAAAGACAATGGAGGTAGCTATTCAGAAGGCTCATCTAGTAGAAGGAAAATTGGAAATGGCATTGGGAGGTCACATAGTAGTTCAGATCGGCAGTGCCCCAGCATTAGGTTTTGGTTCTAGAGGTGGACAACCTCAAGCTGCAGGGTCTCCCAAGAATTTTCAGGCACCCTCTAAGGGTGGTCCACAGCAGCAGTAGTAGCAGTCACAACCCAAACAAAATAAATCATATTCTCAGCAGGGAGACAGATCTCAGAGTAGGAAGAATCGAAGTTGGCAGCGAATTAGATAGGATCATTTTGAGTAGCCTAAACAAAGCACATAGTCGACACCTTCTCAAGGAATTTTTCAGTAGTCGAGTGCACCATCTAGTGTCAAAGGTTTTGGATGAGGTACAGGTTGTTTATTTTGTGGGAAATAGGGACATATTTCTAGATAGTGTCCATAGAGGAGCACTACAAGATTTAGTCAGAGACCAGCTACTTCTGAGCCGACAATGGGCAATTCAGGTAGAGCACATCAGTTATTTGCAGCAATGGATAATCGTCAAGTTGAACATCAGGGCACTATAATTGAGACATTAGGTGTGTTACATGGCACTAGAATTTCCATTCTATTTGATTCTGAAGCATTAGATTCATTCATTTGTCCTTCAATAGTAGAGCGTTGTAGACTGGTGGTAGCAAGGCAAGGCGTTAAGTGGTAAGTCGAGTTGGCCTCTAGGGCAAAGGTAGTAGTTGAGTCACTAGTTCAATGTTGTAATTTGCAAATTGGATCATTCCTGACTACTGTAGTGTCCCTCTAGTTTCGACATTCTATTTAGTTTGATTTTGCTTGATAGATGCTTTAGTTAATTATGATACTATGTTGTTTCTTTTCAGAGGTGATTTTTTGATATTATGTTGTTTTGTATTTCATGGATGATACATTGACATCCTAATTATCTAGTTGTGTTCGTGTGATGATACTGAGATAGACACATATGTGATATGGTTTATTTGCATATGAATTTTCACGTGGTTATCATGTTGAGATGATTACTTATGATTTATCTTGCTCGTTTGTGTCGGTGAAGAAGATAGTGTAGCATCACTCATTCATGAGTACCCTACTATGTTGTAATTCTTCTTCACGGTGTGTTTTCTGATATAAGTATATACGTTTTAACATTGATGTTTCCTATAGATACAGGTACTGGGTAACGAATTCACATGCTTGATAGGTCTGAGCGTACCCTAATTCAATAAAATTATGTTGATTGGAGGTATTGACAGGTCCTTTTTGAACCATCATTCTTTATTGAACGAGTACCTATTTGTTACCCCTTGTTGTTGTCCAGTTTATTTTGTTGTGTCATGTTCTTTGTATTGTTTTCTGTTTGGGAATTAATATTTAAGTTTAATGAATATCTGTTAATGAATTTATTAATGTTTATGGTTATGTTTGTGATTTAATTTATTAATTTAAATTAATTAAGTTATTGATTTTTTTAAAAAGTGAGTTATTTTCTTTGCAAATGAATTTAATTAAATATTTATTTTTTATTTATTTGTGCAAACCTTATTTTTGAGGAAATAGATATTTTTAAGAAAAGATTTTTTCAACATGATATGAATCTTTGATTTCTAGTTGAAAATCTGATTTTATATTAAAAGTGGAAGTTGAACTGATTGATTTATTTTTGAATGCATAATGATCTATCAATTAATTTTTTGTGATTGAGAGATAATTGAATGCATGAATATCTTTTGGGGGTTGCAATTTTTCATTCACGAGAAGAATCTAGAAAAAATTTTATGGCAACTGTTTTTAGAAAATTTTGCACGACAATCGTTTCAGAAAAAACTTTATCTTAAGAATTAGTTTACAAGCATAATTGAGAAGCTATAGTGGTTCAAATTTCATCGTTGAAGCTTGGTGATTTGATAGCAAAATTGACAGAAGTTTCAGAGATCCATTTCCAGTCAATCATCAATCTTTAAAGAGGTTTTCTTCTGTAATTTTAATTCTTGTGCTGAATTTTTTGGAATTTAATGTTGAAATTTATTGTTCAATAAAGAAATTGTTTTGTTGAACCTACACAAACCACAAAGAAACAGATTAGAAGAGTATTTGAACTTTAAAGTAGAAAAGAATAAAAAAAAATCTACAATTAAAGTATACTAGATCTGATGTCCTTAATCTAGCTGTTAAATGAATGAAATGGCATGAATTCGAGATATTCAGAAAAGAATGAAGATTTTCCTTTTTTTTCAAAAGTAGATATAAATAAATACCTAATTTGAGTAATTAAGTGGTTGTAGATTAAACCTTGGTAGCATTATGTTTATAGTTTATTGTGTTAAGGATTATAAACTTTCTGATTTCAGAAGAGCATTCTTTTGTCATTGATATTACTCTATAGCTATTCTTTAATTCGTACTTAAACTGTATAACTTCAAATTTATCTCTATATATGGCGTGCTTAGGAATATAGGATGATTATATTATTAAACTATAAAATACTCGCCATACTTTGGAACTTATGTATATAACATTGCCAGTACGTATTAAATATGTTGGTATTTCCATTTATTATCGTCTGTATGTTCATAACATTTAGTTTTAATATAATCTGTCCACCATGATTGTACGCAGCCTTCTCCTAAGCTGTAAATTTTGGCTTTGTAATTGACATTCTTGTTGGAGAGAAGAATTTTGTTTATATACCATAAATTTTCCTACCAATAAATCTCATAACTTGCTATGCAAGCTTATGCGCAGCCTAATGTTCTCATATTGTGCCTTCGATGTTTTGTTGATGCTACCAGCATAGTTTTCTTTGGGTATTGCTTAGTCTGTTTTCTTATGCTGAAAACAAATTCTTACATCAGTCATTGCTTAGCTCAAGTTTGACAGATGGCTGAAACCCCTTTAAGAACGATATAAAGAAAATTGTCCCTCCCATCTATTCCTCGCAGTCTTTTGTCTTGTTAAGTTATTGTCTTCTACCAAGTAGTCCATCTGTGTGACCTATCTATTTAGACGTCTTCCATATTAGTATTTATCATTGAATCAGATTTAAACAACTTTTTGTAGTTCATTGCAAAAGCGGTTAGTATTATAAAATCATCTTGGCATCGTCGGCTTTATTCACTTTAGTCCCCAGCAATTTTTTGAACCAGTCAACATGGCTTACGATTAGCTTCCGAGTTCTGTAATATGTCGATGTCTTTAGGAAATTATATTATTCTTGCATTATTATAGTTTCTAGCTACCAATAGTATTTTCCATGTCATATTATATAGTTAGCCTCTGTTTGAGTTATCGGCTCACAGTTCGATTAAGATTGCATGGCATGTTTAACGCATATCTTTTGTTGAGTATTTCTCGCTTAAAATAGCAAACTTTTAGATCGTTGTAGATTACTATGTACATGTGTCATGGAATATATATATGCATTTTTTTTTTCAACTTAATTATGAATCGACGGTGATAAAAGGTTGACCTTGTTAATTAGTTGAAGTTGGTTAAACTTTAAATAGGAGTAATGTTTTTGTAGTGATTTCTGGTTAAGAAGTAGTTGATGACTTTGCATGGTGTATTTACTACCACTCATAGTATGTTATTTACTCTTAACTATTATTCTATACTTTATGGTGTAGAACCTCCCTGTATGGCATGCTAGTTGCATGTTTTGTAATTTGATTCTTTTTAGAATGGAATAAAACAAATGTCTCTTATATTGCTATTGATTTATTTATTTCTTTAATAAATTGTATTTATTTTAAATGATTAAATTATGAATGTAAAGGATATTAATCATTCATACTGAATTATAATATTAGATGTATCTTCTTTAAAATTATAAGACATTTGATTATGTCAAAAGATTGTCTATTATGAACTTTTAATCCATGAAGATTGAATGATTGTATTTATTGAGTTTTGTTTCATTCCTCCAAAGGCTAGGAAGTGAATATAATGTAAGCTTTTAATGCATAAACTCTGATGTGTTTGTTTTTATACCTTGATCTATTTTGGGACTTTGCCATGCTAGAGTAATTGCCACATTTGAGGTGTTTAAATTGTTCAATGATTGGGATAAGAACGGGATATACATGTTGGAAATCCTCGATGTTTTGTTATTGAGTCATATTATAGAAAGAGTGGCTTGCGGTAGGGGCCGAAATCCTAAGAGATTGTATGGGTAACCTATCATAGGTGTGTTAATTCAGTGAAAACCTAACTAATATATTAGGGGTTGGGTAGAACTAAATAGTAACTCAGATTAAAGTTTTTCTCACCTACTTTCTTAATGCTCATTTAGATTGAGAAAAGGCTAAGAAGGCCTAGAATGGAAAGTCGCCGATCTTGTCTTCTTGAAAGATGTAGTGACTCCAAATTAGTCTACATAGGGGCCAAGAATTGGTAGAGACTTCTAGGGTAACTCTTGGAGAGGGCAGGTAGTCTAGGAAGATTCACTAGGGTAACCTAGCTCGATAGTGTGATGACACTCTTTGTCTATTCCATGATTGTGATCCTTATGTTGAGTTATCTATAGTTGTGTTTTTGTTACTGGGAGTTTATTTGTTATGATTTTTTATCGTTATGTCGTAATGTGTATGTAAGCCACGTAAATGTAATGTTTTGTATTCTTGTTTGTGGACCTGTCATTGTCTCCTAGCACGAAGGGAGTGGACCTTCGGGTTTCACATGGTTGGGAGGAAACCGTGCTATACATTCCTTGGATTTTCATGCAATTGATGCTATACTCACAGCTGGTTCCAATTACTTCATTGTCTGTGACAATAGATGCGGAACATGTTCATGGATATGATGTTTGATATGATGTAATCATTATCCTCTTTGTATATTTACATCTTGTATAAGAGTGTTTCCACTGTATCATCATTTTTATTTATTGAGATTAATTGAAATCTCACATGTTGTAATCTGGCCATATTGATATTCGATTGTATTAAGTTTCATAAACTGGATCATTCATGGCGTTAAATTTGTACTTATGTTTATGATAATGTGTTAATTTTATTTAATAGGTTTAAGTAACATCGTCTTGGAAACCTTATGACAGTTGTGTAATTAAATCTCCTTTAAAAAAAAAAATTGGTTAATTTGTTCTTTAGACTTTGTTTTAATGGTAACCAAGGCGGGGCGTTACAACTACGATGGATCTCTAAATCCTACCTCTTGGTTCATATGATGTGGTTCTAGGTAGGATTGGTTGAGTGCCCACCATGCCATAATTGATTGTCAACACAAGGTTGAGTGTTGTGTTGATTATTCAGGTAATGAGGTTGAGATCATTGGTATTCAAAGACCTATCTCACTACGTTTGATCTCAGCCATGCAATTAAAAAGGTGCTTTAGACAAGGGTGTCAGTTGTGTACCGTGTCTGTTAATGACTTGGAATTGGAAGAGTCAAGAGATTTTATTGGATGACTACCCTCTTCTTAAGGAATATTCTGATGTTTTTCCAAGTGAAATTCCAAGGATGCCACCAAAGCATGACATCAACTTCAGAATCAACCCTGTACCTAGAGTTGAGCCTATATCTTGGACTCCATACCAGATGACAACATAGGAATTGTAGGAGCTCTATTTGCAATTGGAGGAACTTTTAGAAAAAGGATTAATCTATCCTAGTGTTTCCCCTTGGGGAGCACCGATTATATTTGTGAAAAAGGATGGTTCACTCTGATTATGCATTGACTATAGGCAACTCAAAAAAGTGACGATCAAGAATCGGTGTCCTTTGCAGAGAATTGATGACTTGTTCAATTAGAAAAAAGGAGCTCAGGTTTTCTCCAAGATTGATCTTAATTCTGGCTATCATCAGTTGTGTATAGGCAAAGCTAATATACATAAAACTACATTTCGCACTTGTTACAAGCTTTATGAATTCACTGTTATGTCGTTCGAGTTGACAAATGCACCATCAATTTTTATGAGCTTGATGAATGGAGTCATCCGAACCTATTTGGATAGGTTTATACTTTTGTTTCTCGATGACATCCTAGTTTACTCCAAATCAATGGAGGAGCATGAGGAACCTTTCAAATAGGTACTTCAATGCTTGAGGGACAATCAGTTGTTTGCCAACTTGGATAAGTGTGAGTTCTACAAAATAGAAGTGAAATACTTGGGGCATTTCATCTCAAGTATAGGTATCGTAGTGGATCCATCAAAGATCCAAGCCATTTTTGATTGGCCAACACCCAAGAATGTTCCAGAGATTCATAATTTCATGGGGTTAGTGGGATATAATCTATGGTTTGTATAGGGCTTTTCAAGGATCGCATATCCCATCACTTCCCTTCAGAGCAAAGGGAAGAAGTTCATTTGGTCAGATCAGTTCTAGTCAGCATTTGAAACTCTTAAGGATAGGTTGACTAGTGCACCTATATTGGCTATTCTTGATCCTACTGGGGATTTCGTGGTGTGTATATATGCTTCCTTGGAGGGCTTAGGAGTTGTCTTGATGCAAGAAGGTCATGTAATTGCTTATGAATCCTGCAAGCTCAAGGATCATGAGCCAAATTACCCCGCGCATGACTTGGAGTTAGCCATAGTGGTTCATGCCCTTGTGAGATAGAGACATTTCTAATTAGGTCATAGGTTCAAGCTTCACAGTGATCATCGCAGTTTGCAATACATTTTTATGCAACCGAACCTAAATGCCAGTCAGAGGAGATGGATGGAATTCCTCCGTGAATATGATTTTAAGGTCAAGTATGTTCAGGGAAAGGAAAATATAGTGTTGGATGTTCTGAGTCGGCGGAGACATGATATTTTTGTAGTGGCTCTCGAGGTAGATTTGAGGAGTTAGATCCTCGTAGCACTTCCCACAGATAGCTGGTATTAGAAAGTGAAGTCAGAAATTGAATCAAGTAGAACTTTGGAAGGAAATTTTGCAGGTTACTCACTAGAGTCTAATGGTCTTCTGAGGTATTTGGGCTGCATGTACATGCCTTTGGCTAAGGCTCTTCAGACTCTAATTATGACTAAGGCACACCAAGCTCCCTACTCTACTCGCCTGGGAGTTAAGAAGATGTATGTAGATCTTCATGCACTGTACTTTTGGGTTGGCATGAAGACGGATATTGTTGATTTGGTGGCTAGATTTTTGGAATTTCAAAGGGTAAAGGCAGTACACCAACATCCCACAGGCCTTTTATAGACTCATCTCATTCCAAAATGGAAGTGGGACATAATTTCAGTAGACTTGATTGTGGGATTTCCTATGACTTCTCGATGTCATAATGCTATCATGGTCACGATTGACAAATTGACCAAGGTGGCACACTTCTCCCTCATTCGATCATCTTACACTTCTTCTTCAGTTGCTAGAATTTTCATGGAAGACATTGTTCGTCTACATGGTATTCCGTGGAGAATCATTTCCAATAGAGATCTAGTGTTCACATCTGCATTGTGGACATCATTGTAGCATGCCTTAGGAACCCAACTGAATTTCACCTCTACTTACCATCCTAAAACAGATGGTCAAATAGAGAGAGTTAATCAGTTTCTTGAGGACATGCTTTATATGTATGTGATGGATCAACAGTCATGATGGGAGGACTTTGCATCTGGTGGAGTTTTCCTGCAATAATGGATATCATAGCTCGATTGGTATGGCTCCCTTTTAGGCACTATATGGTCATCCCTACAGGACTCCATTAAGTTGGGAACATCTTGAGGAGCGATTTCTCCTAGGTCTCGAAATGCTTCAAGACATGGAGTAGCAGGTAGTTTGTATCAAAGATCATCTTGTGGGAGCACATGATAAGCAAAATAAATATGCTAATGCACATAGAGTTGACCATCAGTTCTCTATTGGTGATTGAGTTTTTCTAAGAGTGCGACCACGAAAGAGCCCAATCCATTATGGAAAGGGTTCCAAGCTCACACCTCATTTTCTAGGACCATTTGAAGTTCTGGAGAGGATTGGCCCCATTGCTTATCACCTAGCATTGTTGCCCAATCTAACTTAGATTCACGATGTGTTTCATGTTTTTTTTAACTTAGGCCATATTATCCAGATGTTTCTCATGTACTTGATTGGAATGCTCTATAGGTTGAGGATGGGTCGCTAGCACTCGAGCCCATGGTCGTGCTACAGCATTGCAGACTTACTCTCAAGGGCAGAGATATTGAACATGTGTGGGTTCAGAGGGATCCGAATGATGAGAATTCAGCAACATGGGAGGATGCATGTTGTATTAGAGAGGCTTACCCTTACTTGTTTAGTGGCTTCCAGGAGTAAGCCATGTTCTAGGGGGGAGGATGTAATACCCCTCATCTTGTTGATACTTTTAGATACTCTTTTGTGTTGGTTTTGTACTTGGGTTTGGGATGGTGATTATTTCACCAGTTTGGTTTGTGTGTGTGTGTGGATTCATAGTTTAGTTGGTTGATGCACATGTTACTATTTATGATGTTTGATGATACATTATATGGTGATCATATTATTTGGATATGTTATGACTTTCTTTAATAAGATGTGGTAATGTTGTGGTTTAATGTTGCTATGGATTTTGATGTGTTTTCTAGTGGGTCTTAGTGAAAGTACGAAGTAGCATCACTTAATCGTGAGTGCCCTACTACCCCACGATTACCTTTACGGTGTGTTTATATTGCAGATTTATATGCTACTTGACATTTTTTTCTATGCAGGATGCAGGTACATGACACCGAATCCACCTGCTTGATAGGTTTGAGTGTGTCTGATAAACCCAACGAGTATGATGTTGAAAAAGGGAGTTGATAAGGAGGTGTCCCCATCCCAAGTTCATCACCCCAATGTGAGTCTGACGGTGTCATTGTCCGCGACCTCATCTTTGTTTCTATATTGGTTGGTGTTGGTTATTTATTTTAAATTGTGAATATTTTTTATTTAAGTAATCTCGATTTTATGTGTGATTTAATTAATTTTTATACTTGATAATTCTTAATAGAGTAATAATGTTATTTATTGATATAATTAATTGTTAGATTTAAAATATTGTAATTTAAAAGATTGTTAAATTAAAAGTTGTTTAATTAATCTAAAAGGGGTAAATAAATAATTTTTTTGATAATTATAAATTATTATTTGCAAAAATTAAAATTATAAAATTTAATGATATTATTCATGTTGAGGATAAATATTGAAATAAGGGAATTTTTAATTAATTTTGAGGGATAATTGTGAGCTTTAAAATCAAAAAAAGATAAAAGAAAAAGAACCAATGTATGTTGTGGATTTGTTTTTTTTAAAGGAAGAGGTTTATTTTATTTTATTATTGTGAAATAGAAGAAGGCTTCTTCAAGGGAATGGTGTGTTTTTTTTTTGGAAGTAACCAGAGTTTTTGAAAAAAAATTATTATTGTGCTTCTCTCTCTTTTCTTTGTAAAAGAAAATAATGATTTAGAATTTAGCTTGAAAATAAGAGATTGGGGAAGAATTTGCAGAGGGAGGAAGGAGTTTGTGAAGACTATATTCAAAAGACGAAGAAGAGTTGTCATGCTCGTGGTTTCAACATCAAATGCAGGACTCTAGGTTCCTTTCTTGCCATTTAATTCTTTTTTTTTCTTTATGAAAAAAGAACATCTTTTCCTTGGTGTTTGAACTGGTGATCATAAATAAACAATTTTTTTTGTCTATAAAATTTTAATTTGTTTGAAAAAAAAATTGTGAGGGTGTGGAAATTTGTTTGAAAGGTTTTGGCTTAATCTAATACTCGATTTTCAAACGTATGTAAAAGCTTGTATTTTTCTAATTGTAGAAGAAACCCTCTTGTTCTTCTCTAATATATTTTACCTGTTTAAATACCTAATTGGAGAATTTACTATTCTTCTGGAGAAAAATAAATTTATGCTATTGTTAAAATAGATATATCCAAATTTGTATATTGCTGAGAAAATGTTATTTTTTATTTAAATACATGTATATATGTATACTTATGTTGGTTGTAACTGTATATCTTGTTCTTTTAAACAAATTTATGTGTCAAAATTTAGTGCAACAAGGTAGGTTTTTTCTGTTTTTTCATTTTAAAGAAAATAAATATAAAAAATTATTTTAAAAAAAAAAATATTAAAATTGGGTGGGGGCTACCCCCACAACCTCTTCCCCATAGGGGAGGCATTGTTGTGGAGGAAACGTCCAACACTGCTTTCTACAACAGTGACCTCCATATGGGGGTCGGTTGTGGGCAGTCCCCTCACAACCTCTATTGCTGTATTTTATGACCTGCATGCAATTTCTTTATAAAAAAAAATTACTTTATTGAATTTAAATTTGTTTAAATTAAATTTTATTTATTTGATGTTCAATTTAATATATATATATATATATTATAAATATATATATGTATGTACATGTATATATATACATATATATTTATATGTATATATATATGCATATTAGAGTGTATATATATATATGTATATTTTTGTATATGTTGAAATTATAGAAAAGTTAGATGATGTTAAATTACAATGCTTGATGTTATGGTGTGATCGACTAAATTAAAAATAAGCAATTTTAATTAAGTTGAATGATTTTTGGGTGAATCGATTATTTACATTTCTTGGTAAAATTGTGCAATGAGATATGTTAAATTGTGTTTGTTGAATTGTAGAATACTTGTGTACGTAATTGTTTAACTCTTGAATTATCATTAAGTTAATTGTTGTTTCACTTAATTGGGTTATGGTCATGTGGGAAACCCTTAAGTTAGTTTATCCTTCTATAGGAATTTAAGTTGTTGTTTAAGACTTCCAGAGGCATGGGAAAATGGTGGTATATTATATGGTCTTTTAATTTGATACTTGTCCCTATTTTGACTATAATTGTGATTTTAAGTTACACTTGGGTTGTACCCATCTTTATGGTTGTCTGTTCATATGATTCTTGGTGAGATGATTTTTTCCTCACAGATGTTCCATTTTGTGATTCAGTTTTCTTATGTTGGTACAACCCCTTGGAGTTTGATTTTGTGTTTTGGGTTTCTAGGGACAGTGGCTCTACGTGGGTGTCGGTGCACAAAGCGGTTGTCAGGATAACCCACGTTAGAGTTAAAGTAACAAGTTCCTAATTAATTGATTAGGGGGTTGTGTAGTAAAAAATTAACAAGATAATTATGGATGTCTCGTCCACCTGTTAGGGATTTCATAGACTAAGGGTGGCCCGAGAAGGTTGTGGTTGGCAAGATCTTTACCTCATCTCCACAAGAGGTTAATGATTCCACACGAGTCACCCTATGGGGCCAATGCCTAGAGAGGTTGTTAAGATAACCATAGATGGGGGTCGACGCCTAGAGAAAGGCAGTCAAGACAACCCATGTAGGACTGTGTGATGATACTCTCCTCTAGCATTCCCTTGTTGGTTATTGTTGCTAGCCTTTGGAAGTGGTCTTTTGATGTTATGTTTCTTTTGTGTTCTATTGATTTTCATGTTGGTGTTAGTCTTGTGTTTTTTGTTTGGATGTTCTTGGTCAGGGATCCTTCCTTATTTACTCCTAGCACAGGGGTGGTCAGGTGACATGCTACGCACCCTGTTGGGTCCACTATCATGTAGTTGTACCTTTCAATGTAGATTTTTTGCAGATACAGCTTGATTCAGGGTTCGCATGTTACTAGATGTATACTTGTACTTCAGTTATACTTTGTGTCTTGATGTATTACTCCCAGATGTGTTGGGGATACTTATGATGTAATCTTATATAATTACACACTTTCATCTTGATTAATCTTTTATCTAGCATGACGATATAATATACATATTATAAAAAAATTATTTGAATATTAATGGTTAAAAGTATACACATCATGGGATGTTATTGATGACTAATACCATGTTGATCAATACATTGGGATGTATAATTTTAAAATTTAGAGTGACAGCTAAATAGTTAACACTATTATGTCATGTCATACCATCTTAAAACTTATTTGTTGTAATACATGGTAGTTATTGGATTGAGTAATGAAATTTTCTAACTTCCACTCTACATCAATGTGTTAAATTTGTACACAGAAGGAAAAATGATAAATATTTAAATAGCTAGTAACACAATAATATAATTATATTCACTTCACATTAGAATCATGTGCAAAGACACATAATGTTCTACATTATGAGAGAAATTATACTATACATGATTTATACAAGATACACTTTAGTGAAATAGAAAGAAGAAAAAGAAGATTGATGGGAGAAGATTATCCTACAAATATTGATGAATATGAAATTGCATGACCAAAGGTTGATATTCACATGGATTTTGATATACCAATTTCTTCTAAAGATCATATGAACAACAAATTACTCATGTGCCAAGAGAAAAAAATTAAGAATGAACAAAAACTAGAATCAAAATCTACGTTAATCAAATACTCAAATTTTATGCATAATAGGCTATTTGGAAACTAAAGAAGAATTTTGTAATACACTAAATTCTTATCTTTCTAGGGATCATATTGGAAGGGCTCAAGATCACCAAGGATTGTAATATTGATTTTGTTGTATGGTAATTTAAGGAATTAATGGTATGTGGATGGTATGGCTTTCATGGCATGAATCCATGGTTGGCCTAGGTCAAGGTTGTGTGGAAGGTCAAGGTCCAAGACTTGAAAAGTGGTGTCCATGACTGTAGGACCAACTATAATAGGTAGTGTTATGATTCCTTTAGATGATCATTGTTCATCATCATATTCCTTGATAATAATTCTCTTAGTAGTGTCTACACATGCTTCTGAGAAGCCTAACATCTTAACCAATTTTAAGGTACAAATGTTTAACCCTACTCCACCATCTACCAAGACTCATTTGACTTTGGTTTTATGGACAAGGACTTCAAGGTGTAAAGGGTGATTATGGTTTTTCTTTTCAGTTGAATAGTCTTGTTCAGAAAAAGGTGGCATGATGGGAATTGGTTAAATATCCTACCATCTCTTGGAAATGATTGATGTCAAGGTTCGTGGGGATGGTTGTGTTTTGTAAGGGTTTGTCAAGTGATATACGCAATAACTCTAAGATAGAGATCTATGTGAGAGTCTTCCCCAATTTATCAAGCAAGTTGTATTGGGACTTTGGTGGTTGGTGTTACTATGGAGGAGGACCTTGAATGGTTACCTTAGTTCAACGAGTGTTGATGACACATTTAGGAGATTTCTTAATGGTAATGGTATTCACATGTTCATCGATAGCTCGAATGTGATTTATGATAGTGGTATGGTTATTGACATATTTGGCATTAGTGTAATTGGTTGAATTTTTATTGGTCTTATTTCCCGAACTGGAGGCCTTTCCTTTTCCATGGTCATGTAAAGGATCAGTGAAAAATTTATTGTCACTATTAGATGACTATTTTTTTTGTTTTCCATTAACTTCAATAGTTCCATTTTCCACAAGGTCTTCTATGATGTTATGTAATTGTCGACACTATGATAAGTTGTGTCCTTTGGTTCAATGGTAATCACAAAATGCATTGTCATCCCACCAAGATGGTTTTAACTGTCTAGGATCATATTGTTTTGGTTTAGGAAATTGTATGGAATTATGTTGTAAGAGTTGTTAAAAGACCAATTCAATCGACTCTCCTAGAGGAGTGTATTGTCATCTTGGGAACTTCCTTTGGGTTCTCAGTTGTTGTGTATTTTGAACCGCATTGGTAGTTTGGTCATGTGTTCTTGGTGCATTGTTGGATGTGTTATACCTGCTAGTGTAATAGTAGGACCTGTATATGCAGTCTTAGCATCAACAACCCCATCATTAGTCAAATTCTTGTTTCAGGCCTAATGTTTGCTCTTGTCATTCGAGTTGTTTTGAGTGTCAGTGTTTTTTTTGGGCATCTTGATCTCTCCTTTGTTAATTAAATCCTTTTCAAGGATAATGAATTTTTCCACTAGGACAAAAAATGAAGTGCAACATTGCATCCTTAGTTCATGTCTCAAGTGGGAGTTAAGGTTCTCTATGAAAATGACAACCTTTTTTTTTCTAGTATCTTTACTAGGCATCAACTAGAAAAACTTATCCATTGTTGGAAGAAGGTGAAAAAAATTTCTCCTTCATCTTGTGTGGTATGACATAAAGTTTAAATCATTATTTTGTTTTCTATGTTAAAGGAAAAGTGTTAAACAATTTTTTCTGCTAGTTCACCCCATGTGACAAAGTTTTCTTATGCCTATAGTACTTCATGGAAATAGTCTCATGAGGCATGTGGGATCATATGCAATGTCTATACATGCTATGGAAAAATATCTTATGTGTTCAATTTGATTGCTCCTCCCTTTGTACTTAGGAAAGTTTGGTACAACATAGTCATGTGGGAAGGGTGGCATGTATAGATTCTTATCAAATGGATAAGGGCATAAATCCTTGGTTGAGTAGGTCTTATTGTTAGACATTTACATTTTTTCCATCTATTGTTGCAAGGAAAGCATTTGAGTTTGTAAGACATCCACTTGAGTCAATGACATGTTTTGTGTATTACGAGGGTCTATATTGGAATTTTGCAATCCAATGTTATGAGGTGGGTTTTGGTTTGGTATATGTGTAAATGACAGGTTTTTGTTTTGTGTTTGGGACATGTATGATAGATTTTTATTTGGTATAGTTTGATTTGGTGTGGGATATGAGTGTTATGAAGTGAATTGGATGGTATATGCCATGAGTTTGTAAAAGTTTGACCATATGGATTTTGATTGCTATAGTGTGGAAAAGGTCCTTGGTTACAATGTGGCATGAAGGAGCCTTGATTTCCTAATTGTGTGTTTTACAGAATGGAGACTTGGGTATTGTATTGTGTATGTCCATGAGGCATATGCCCTGGTTGTGACGAGTGTTGACAAGCCCCTATATTTGGTATGGCATTTTATTTGGAGTCTTGTTTATTGCAATTCTAGGTCTCTTGATGGTATTTTTTGTGCCAAATCAATTTAAGGATGATGCCCCTATGGTATTAGATGTAGTAAAGGTGGTACCAAAGGTTTTTTACATGGGTTGTGTCATGTTTTATGTCATGCTTTGTTTTATGGATTGTGTCATGCCTTGTGTGCCAGATAGGGAAGTATGAATGGTTGTAGCATCTTCTGTAGTTCCTCCTAATGGTATAGATGTATTAACTTGGGGAATAGAGACACTAGAGCTAGGTATGGTATGTCCTTGTGTTTGGTTATTTGATGTAGGTATAGCTTGCTAGGTGTTAACATAAAAACCATGTGGTATAGTGGCTCCTTTCGATAAAAGTATATGGTTAAAAAGTGTTGAGGATCTAGGGCCATGATTTTATCTACAAAGGAGGCCACTTAAGGATCTTGTGAGGCTGCCTCTATTTTTTATATGGTGACATTGCCTTGTGGATCTCTAAGGATGAACTTTTTAAATGGATTAGGTATTTTTCTTTGTGGTATAGGTGGTCCTTGGGAAATATTTCCAAATGAGTTGACAAATCCATCATCTTATGGAAAGGCCATTTCTTTTCTTTTCCTTTGCAACCTAGTCTTGACCATAAAAGACTTATAGGAAAAGGAATGGATGTGAGAGTGACTAAGGTTTCTTATGCAAGAGTATAGAATTGTGTCTAATAAAATGATGCCAAGGTATAGATTCAAAGTGACAAAATGTCAAGATGTCAAGATGTCAAGAAGATCATGTCACAATGAGGTCCAAACTTATGGTAATGTCTATGCAAAATGACTATTTATTTTTATTTTTAAGGTATATATGATATCTAAGGGTAATGTCAAGACAAGGAACCAAAGTGACAATAGTCAAATGTCAAGAGTGCCACAATGAGATCAAATTCTTGAACAATGTATAAGGTATTCCAAATGGAATGCAAGTGTGAAGCAATGGTAGTATGACCTAAAGTGATGACTAAAGGTATGACTTCTAAGCACCTTGTGGTAAAGCCAAAGTAAAGGTTGCTTGACCAAACTAAAATAGCCAAAGTTAAAAATCTAGTTTATCAAGACTTCAATGATGATGATGAATAAAGGACAAGGTTTGAAAAAGGTGGTCTGAAACTAGCCTTGTGAGTTGAGGACCAACCGAGATGGAAAAAGGACTAAAGTGATGGAAGGAGATTGAAGTCAAGAAAAATATAATTTGGTCACTATGGACTAGTCTCAAGTCTGATAAGTTTTCCATGACTAAGGTCTACAACAAGGTATATGCAACTAAAGGATGCCCTAATCTTTTGCCTATGGTCAAAGCAAGGAGTCCAATGATGGATAGGTGAATGAATGATGTATGAAAATTCTAGAAAATTTTGTAAGTCTATGATCAAAGAATCAAGTAGTGCTCAGGATTGATCAGAAAATGGCTTTGTTTTGGTTTCTCCTTAGAAAATTTATGGTGATAGGAAAATTGTATCATTTAAATTATTAGTTGCAGTTTAGGAAAATCACTTGCATCATTCTAAAAATGGTGATTGTGGTTTTCAATGTCATGGTTGTGGTTAAGGATAGCCAATTCTAGTTTATATGTATGTTGCTTGGATTTGACTAAGCTTTGACCAAATTTGAGGTGATTTTGTGAAGTCCAATTTTGGAAAACATAGAAAAACATTTGAAAACACTTGTCTTTAACTAGTTTGAATATATAAAATGTTTAAATGTATAAGAAGACACTTATAGACAATGCACAACCTAGGCTTCTCAAGAGATACCACTCACTAGATCCCCACTTGGGTTTCTCCAGCTAACCAAACAAGGCGGACAACTAGAGACTTGGTGGCACTAGCTCCCCCTTACATGACACTCACTTCTTAGGCACACAAAGTCTCATTCCTCAAAGAGGAATTTCTGCCTCTACACATGAATAGTGAATATGTAGGGTAGCTTCAAAATGACCATTCTTGCACTAGCAAGTGAAAGGGATTTTGGCCACCAAAACAAAGGTTCTTAATTTATGTTTTGGGGTGAATACACGGTGCCTATGCATGAGGTGAGATTAGCTCCAAAAAGAGGCCACCCAGTCCCTTTGTTAGAAAGGATTTTGATGTATCACACAAATACTGAGGGTGACACTTGTCTACATAGGACATCCACATTGGGTGATTAAACACTTTCCTAAATGGGGTTTTCCTTGAGATCTTTTCAACTCTTATTCACATGCAAATCTACACATACACAAAGAGGGAAGATTTGTTTTCCTAAATGGGGTTTTCCTTGGTTAAACCTGAAGTTTGGTAATTAAACCTTGATAGAAAGATAATTGCATTTGATAAATGGAAGGAATGATGAATGAAAACTTTCTTGCTACAACTCACCAAACCTTTAATGGATTCCCTTAGAAGACTTATCACAAAAACATCACTCAAAGGATTGGGTCTTGCTTGAATTTACTTGATTGATTACTTAATTTGATACTTAAGTGCTTGAAACCTACATCAAAATGTTAGCTCCAAAACATTATATGAGCACACATAAGATTGAACATGATTATAGGATCTTGAATGTTGTTGTAGATGACTATTAAATTTACTCTTGAATTCTCTTGAAAATAATATTTTCTCTTAGGATTGATCTCAAAAAGTCTTAGATTTTAGCAATGATAAAATAACTATGTATTTATAGGTGTTTATCTAATTTCCCAAAAATTAGATTCCAAAAGACAATAATTGCATATGAAATTTGAATCATTAAAAGACTTCCAAAAACATATTAAATTTTGGGATTTAGGACCTAAGGAGGACCCATTTTCCCATGGGAAAATGGGTCCTAGCTCAAAATTATAGGACACACAAGCTCCAATGTGTTTATTTATTAATTTCAACAATTAAATGTTATTTCCCCATCTGGAAAATGAAAAAAATAAGGCTTTGGAATGCATAAATTGGTAAATTAAAAGCTTAATTAAGTATAATTAATTAAGGGATGCAAACATAGTGTGAAATTGTAAGGACTGTATAAAATTTCCTACAATAAATTTATCCCCCACTTTAGTGAGAGTATCAGCCCACACTCAAATTCACACTCAAGTAGACAAATATGTGTCAAGAGAGGTCTACTTATACAAATGTTGGAAAGATAAGATGATAAATGATAAAGTATTTGTCCAAGGCCCCAAGATCTAAGATCCCATTGAAAACCAACATAAGGAAAAAGGGACAAACAAGATATGTAAGATATATGCAACAAGACAAGATATGCAAACATATAATGTTAAAGCTAATGCAAGAAAGAATGAACTAGCAAGTTGCATTATGCAACATCCATGAAATACACTCAAAATGATTTAAAATAATTTATGAACACATGGCTCCACTGGTGAGAAAGTTGTACTATGCTAGGTGGCCATGAAATATTCTTACAAGGGCTAGTGTAATTCTGATTTACACTAGGTGAGCCCTAAAAGATGAGAAACACACACTAGTTCTACAAGGTGTGCACTCATAAAAAGAGGTGGCAGATGGAAAAGTCATGCCAGGTCTATGGCCTTCCATATGCAAACCATACTAAAATTTATACTCCCTAACAACTTTGATATAGTACCACAACATGATCAAGATACTATGTCAATGCTACACTAAGTTCAAGCTTTGTGAATAAAGTAAAGCAAGAAATTTCAATGCTATAATGAAGCAACACCAAATTAATAATGCCAATGTATGCCCCCAGTTTAAAGGAATCACTAAACACCATGTTGTGAGAAATTACTTTAAAATAGAATATAATATATGCTAATTGATAACAAGGGCCATGAGAGCTTATTTGGAAAGCCTTATGTAAATCATATGTTTCCAAATAAATCCACATCATGAAAAAGGAGGTTTCCCCTCATGCAATATAAAGATAACACATAAGGGATCCACAGATTTGGGTTCATTACATGTCTTTGCTATAATGATATAATAGATCTTGAAACTATCATCATTCCCTAAATATCTCATGGAACAAGGAGCACAAAGGAGGAATGACACATTAGAGAGTGAAAACAAAGAGAATATTTTGGGTCAATATGGAAGAGACCTGAATGTCTCAATGCCTTGCATCATCCCCAAAATAAAAACACAAGACAAAGGATAAAAAACAATGTTTATGACATATGGAAGAATGTAGATACAAATTGAAGAATGTCACAATAGATGCGCTTGCTTTGTATCCTTGCACCAATAGAGTAACAAGGGTCATCCAAAAAAAGCTCAAAAATAAAAAGACACACCAAGCATCAAGATACAGGGGATCACATTACATACATGCACTCATAAAGAACATATAAAGGAAAAGCTAGTATAACACACGTGATCCAACCTATAGCAAGTCATCTGCATCCCAATCTTGTGTACCATATATGGAAAGTGGATAACAATACAAAGGGCCAATGACAAGTGCCATACCAGGAAAAGGCTACCTAACTCCTTTCCCCCCAAATGTAGGACAATGATGAGATAAGATGAATGGTGAGATAGTGCCCCTTGCAAAATGGAAAAATGATTTACATAAAGTGCAATTCAAGTAATAGTAAGTATGCTATGATTCTACAACTATTACATGGAAAGGAGCAAAGTGTGCATACTATCCTTGGAATTTAATCCTTAGAGGTCCCAAATTTTCTTAATAGCTCCTACAAGTGAGTATAATTATATGTATGGTGTCTAAACATTCTATCATATGCACAATATGATCCCATTGTATCTCTTTGTTTTCTAGTTAGTCGGTGCAGTTTAGGGGGTAATTTAAATAATCCACAATATAAAAGTGTGTAGAAATCATGCTTAGTTTTGGATTCATATAATAGGGGATTTAAGTTTTCAAGGGAATCATGGACTATAGGCTTCTTGCAATGTTTATGGTTTTTTGTTAGTTGGGCAATGGTTGGGTGTAAAGGTGGAGGATCAAAGGTGACCTTGTTATTTACATCCTTATAATTTATTTTATTGTATTTTGAAATAACTCTATAAGGGTATGTGTAGGATCATCATGGAAAACATAGGCCCTTAAGTAGTGAAAAATTTAGAAAAATCAAAGGTAGGCAACTTGAAGTAAAAATTTAAATAAGTTATCTATATTATTTCAAAACTATGTAAGAATAGAATCTGTAGAAAATTGAATGTAGTTTCAAAACTACTAGGTTTATCTTTAAAAAAAAATCTATTTGGTGAAAATTTGAAATTTCAATGTAGTAGTACTTAAATTTCAAGGAAAAAATAAGAAGTAGGTGTATGTTTGACCACCCTTACCACAATAAAATGATAATATTTTTTTATAATATTTTAGATATAAGTATAGGACTCATGTTCTTATGTGATGCATATTTTTTTGTATTTTTTTTCCAAGTAAATAATTAATTATGAATTTTTTATTAAAACTTTTAAAAAATATAAAAACTCGTATGTCTGACCACCGTAACTTGACCAAAATTTCATTAAATTCATCTTTTTTTTAATCCTATAGTATGTGAAGCATAGAATGTGATGCATGTTTTGGATTCAAAAAATGTGATACCATTTGAAAGCTATAGATATTTCTCAATCAACCTATCAATCAAGACTTTAGTCGTAATTCAAATAGAAAATGAATAATAATTATTTATTAAATTCAAAGTAAAGCATAATTTATATTGGTGGAAAGCTGAGAATCTCAATTAAAAACCCTTTTTGTTTCATCAATTTTGGGTAAAAAAAAAAGTCGTCAACCACATACCCATCGTATCGCCATTTTTTGGCCTATCATGATCCTACACATACCCATAAAATATTTTATCTCCTTGTTCCATATCATCTTTCCTACTAGGAGAGGTGGTGGGGGGAGATAGGCATATTTAACACAAATGAGGGAGGTTTTAGGGTAAATGTTGGAAAGTGAATGAATCTTAGGCAAAGTGGACTTAAGGAATGTTTCAATGATCTTATCTTATTTTGCAATGATGTCTTCCCAAGTAGGATAATAATTAAGAGTGGTACAAAAAATATTCTCATGACATTGATCCAGGGGGATACTTTTTCAGTGAAAATTGAAGTGTCCCCAATGCTCCAGAATTTAGCACCATTAGAAAGAGATTAAAATTATGATTCCAATGCAACTTGAACGAAGTCAAAAGGAGCCTGTATGCTCAAGTTATGGCTCATCAAACCTCGGTCAAACTGGTACTTGAGGCCATCTGAAAAGAAAAAAAAAATGGTTGACTTAAAATCAATCGAAATCAGTGTCAAGTCAAAGAGCTCATCGAGACCTTTCCAACTACATTCATTTTGTCGAATTTTGAGTTCGTATGCCCAAGATATCACGAGTCAAAGTTGCAATTGACTAGTGTGGACTAGTGGTATGACTGACGACGCCATCACAGTGACTCAATAGTTTATATGTACAAACGATGAAGTAGACCAATCTTGGACTAACATGTGTCTGTCTGTAGAGCCGACAAAGCAGGTGACGTGGACGTTCATATAGGCTATACACTGAGGTGGACCAATCTGAGAACAACACGTGGCAAGTATGGAATCCAACATAGATAACGAAGCATCAATGTGGCATCAATGTGATCGGATCAAAAAACTAGAGGGTACCATGTGGCATCACCACTAGAAGCCACATGGCACCCCTTCCTCTCTCCCACCGAACATTTTTTTTACAAGGTAACCAAAAGAAGTTGGTGGGGGTCGAATGCCCCACCTCATTGCTTCGAGTTCCACAGCCCACCGATGCACTATGTGGCATGCACTTTACCTAATATTGTGGCCAATTTTTTTTTTCATTTTAAACATTGGAATGTAGTTTTTAAAATGGATGGTGGCAAGGGTCGACCTCCCAACCACCCCGCCACCAAAACTCATAATCGCCAACAAGCCATTGAATGGATTTGGTAAAATAATGGTGTTGATTTTTATTAACTAAGAGAGGAAAACTGATTACCCCTTATTTTAAATAATTTCCCTCTAGAATTAAACAAACTAATCTCCTAATACTTTTAAAATATTAAAAATAAATCTCCCAATATTAAAGAAGCCCGAGAATGAAAAAAATTGAAGGGCCCAAATAAATTTTACTTTATATTGAGGGGATTTTCAAATGATTTTATTTTGTAAATAAGGGAGATTTGTGAAACTACATGATGTAAATAGGGGGATATGTTATGATTTTGTAATCATATTGTTATAGGCTAGATTGGGCCAATCTTTTGTATAAAAAGGGGTGAAAATGGGAGAGTTAGGCATCTAGGTGATGAGTAGGGAGAGAATGATCAGATACTTTTGTGTCCATTTATGTACAATGGAAGAATGTTTTTGTTGTGTTCGAAGGAAATGGAGTTGTAGTGATGTTGAAGCCTTGTATTCCTGATTTTGGAGCATAATAGGACTGGTCACTTTATTTAGCCATTTAGGCATTTATACTGTAGGATTCAAGGCCTAGTAGAAGATGCTTCTAGGATCCATTTAGCCACTCTCTGGTTGGGAGGTACAGTTGTCACCTGATGGGAGAGTAGGACTCGAAAAGAAATTGCTCACCATGGTAAGGTTAATATGATTTTGATGGAATTTGTTGCTGCCCTTAAAAAATAGTTTTACCCTTTAGGTTATATGTAGCAATTAACAATGAATTGGAAAACCTTTACCTGCAAGGTAAGGGTCAGTCTATCCAAGATTACACCCATGAGTTTAGACAATGGGCTATTGCTTTAAATATTACATTGTATACTCAGGATACACTACTTAAGTACATAGGTGGTTTGCATTCTTACCTAAGACATGCTAGTCTAATGTTGAGTCCTAGTAATCTAGATGAAGTGTCAGTCCAAGCTACTCATTTAGAGTCAAGGGGTAAGAACACTTTCAATGATAATTTCTCAAAGAAACCATCTAAGTTTGAGAGGAAGTCTAAGGGTAAAGACATAGACAAAGATAAAGGAAAAGGGAAGAAGACATCTATAGTTAAGGAGGGTGATAATCCCACATGCTCCCATTGCAAGAAAGAGGGGTATGATGATTCAAAGTGTTGGAAGTTGCATCCAATATTAAGTTTGAAAATATATGGAGACAATAAAGGCAAGCAAAAGACTGATGCAGTGATTCAACAAGATCTTGGATCCGACTCTGGAGATGAAACACATATTGTTGTTGTTGGGGTCCAAGGTAAAGGGAAAGGTATAACTCTCTCTTCTTATGCAAATTTTTCAAATGCAAGTACAAGTAAAGTATCTAATCCTCCTAAAGCTAATAAATAACATAATGAATTATTTCATATTTGAGTTGTAACTAAGCACACTAAGATTGATACACTATTTGATACATGTTCTCAATTCAACTTAATATCAAAAGAGGTGGTAAAGAAACTTAATCTAGCTACAACACCTCATCCAAATCCAAATCCGCTTGGATGGGATTGCAATGATGCTCAACTATAGGGAACAAAACAATGTAAATTGAGGGGTATGTGCAGGATCATCATGGAAAAAATAGGCCCTTAAGTGGCAAAAAATTCAGAAAAATCAGAGTTAGGCAACTTGACATAAAAATTTGAATAACTTTTCTATATTATTTCAAAAATATGTAAGAATAGAATTTCTAGAAAATTGAATGTATTTTCTAAACTACTAGGTTTTTTTTTTTTAAATAATCTATTTGGTGAAAATTTGAAATTTCAATGCAATAGTACTTAAATTTCAGGGGAAAAATAAGAAGTAGGTGATTTTCAAACCACCCTAACCACAATAAAATATAATATTTTTTATAATATTTTAGATATATGTAGAGGACTCATGTCCCGATCGATACATATTTTTTTGTAATTTTTTCCAAGTAAATAATTAATTATGATTTTTTTATTACAACTTTAAAAAAAAAAAATTATGTCTAACCACCTAAACTTGGTCAAAACTTCATGAAATTCATTTCTTTTTTTTAATCTTATAGTATGTGAAGCATAGAATGTGACGCATGTTTCGGATTCAAAAAATGTAATACTGTTTGAAAGATATAGATGTTTTTCAATCAGCCTATCAATTAGGACTTTTGTTGTAATTCAAGTAGAAAATAAATAATAATTGTTTATTAAATTCAAATTAAAGCATAATTTATATTGGTGGAAAGTTGAGAATCTCCTTTAAAAACCCTTTTTATTACATCAATTTTGGGTAAAAAATAAAGTCGTCAGCCACATACCCTACAAAAACCCATCATATTGCCATGTTTTGGCCCATCATGATCCTACACATACCCTGAGATTTTCTATCACTACAAACTTAGTTGATGAGGTAGAGTTAGATGTTGTTCCTTTGGATATTTGTGGGCTTGTGTTATGGATTTTGTATCTATATGACAAAAAAGAAATGTTTTATAGGGGGGAGAATAAGTATCATATTTTTAAGGATGGGATAGAATACATTGTACGTGCACAAAAAGTTAAGACTAATATTGCAATAGTTAATGCTAGTCAGATGAAAAGGTTGGTCAATTCTAGTAAGAAATTTATATTAATGCTTGTAAAACCCAAAGAGGATGAAAAATATGAAGCATTTAAGGGGTGTGATCCAAAGCATAAAACTAAGATGGTCAAAATAGTTTCTACTTATGATGACTTATTTCAGGAGCCAAAGGGGTTGCCACCTAAGAGAGAGATACAACATGAAATCCACTTACAGTAGGATGTGCCTCTTCCAAAAATTGGCATGTACCACTTATCTTTTTCATAGAATGAAGAAATCAGAAAGAAAGTTCAGGAGTTGGTTGAAAAAGGAGTCATCCATCCTAGTACATCTCCTTGTGGTTCTCAAATTATGTTGGTTCTGAAGAAGTATGGGTCTTAGAGAATGTGCATTGAATATCAAGCCCTGAACAAGATAACAATAAAGAACATGTATCCTCTTCCCTGTATTGATGATTTACTTAATCAATTAAAACATACAGTTTATTTCACTAGAAGTTAGACTTGCATAGTGGATATCATCAGATAAGAATTTCAGAAGATGACATTTGGAAAACTGTATTTAAGACAAAATAGGGACTGTTCGAGTGGTTGGTCATGCCCTTCAGGCTTTACAATTCACTAGCTACATTTATGAGAGTCATGAATGATGTCTTTCATCCTTTTGTTGATGATTTTTTCATAGTCTATCTAGATGATATTCTTATATTTAGTCAAACTTGGGAAGATCATGTAAGTCATGTAAAGAAAGTTTTTGATGTATTGAGAAAATAAAAACTCTAAGATGTCTAAATTTGAATTCTCTAATACATACTTAGTGTACTTAGTCTATGTCGTAGGTGGTGTTCAATTGAAAGTAGACCTTGCAAAGGTTGAAGTTATTGTAAAATGGCCTAAGCCAATTACAATCACTAAAGTCAGAATTTTCTTAGTTATAGTCCAGTACTGGAGAAAGTTCATTGCAAACTTCTCCTATATTGCATCACCATTCCATGCATTGACCAGTACGAAGGAAAAATTTTAGTGGAGAGGTCCATGATAGAAAGCCTTCAACACTTTGAAGGAAAAGTTGAGCATAGCACCAGTTCTGGCTTTACTAGATTTACACCAACTATTCAAGATCGAGACAAATGAGAGTGGATTTTCCATGGTAGGAGTGCTAATGCAAGGAGGTAAACCAATTTGATATCACTCTAAGACATTTACAGGTGTAGCAATTGATACTTATGATAAGGAACTTTATGGATTAGTTCAGAGTGTTAAAAAATGGAAACACTACTTAATGGGGAAAGAAACTGTAATCCACACTAATCACCAACCACTTCCATACTTGCACTCACAGTCCAAGCTGCAACAAAGTAGGTACTTTAGGTAGATGGGTTTTCTTCAACAGTTTCATTTGGTAACTAAGTACAAGAAAGGTGTCCATAACAAAGTAGAAAAAATGTTCTCTAGGCCTCCTATTATGAATGCTTTGATTATCGTTAAAGGTAGTTCCATGGTACATGAATTTTTTCTGGAATAGTATGCTAATGATGAAGACTTTAAGGAAATCTATTCAGCTCTAATTGTAGGAAAACATGTAGAAGAGAAAGATTACTATGTGTAGGATAAATTTTTGTATCACTTGGGAAATTTATGCATTCCAAAAGATGAACAAGCATAGGTAATCAGAGAAGCACACACCTCATTGATTGTAGGACATTTTAGGGTAAGCAAGAAAATCACTCAACTACATAAGTATTGTTAGTAGCCTCATATGCAAGAAATTGTAACTAAATATATTAGAGGTTGTGTCATGTGTGCAACAAGTAAACCTACTAACAAGAAATTGGGTTTTGCACACCTCTACCTGTACCATCCCATCCATGGGAAAGTGTTTCAATGGATTTTGTCGAGGGTTTATTTATGTCTAGGAAGGGACCTGATTATTTGTATGTAGTAGTTGATCAGTTTAGAAAAATGTTTATTCTAATGTGTTGTAAGAAATAGGTCACTGTTGAACTAATAGCTTAGATGTACTTTCAATCTGTATGGGTTCATTTTGGGTTACCTACTTCTATTGTATTGGATTGAGATTGAGATTCCTAGGGGAATTTTGGTCAGCTTTATGGAGACTCATAGACACCAAACTAAAGAAGAGTACAAGCTTCCATCCGCAGACCAACGGATAGACGGAGGTAGTAAACATGATAGTTGTGTATCTACTTAGAGGTTATTGCAGTAAACATCCCAAGTTTTTGGAAAAGAGTCTTCATTATGTGTATCATGCTTACAACCATGTGGCACACTCTTCTACAAAGAGGTCTCCTTTTTGAGACTTGCTTCAGTTATGTGCCGAAAACACCGATGGATTTTTCTTTTGGGAAAGATGGTGTTGAAGATGGATGCCATGATGCATAGAAGCCTTTAAAGTTCATCCATAAACTCCAAGCAATTCATCAGGAAGTGGAAGCACAGTTGGAGAAGAGCCAAGTCAAATATAATACTCGACATGATAACCATCATATCGATCATCATTTCCATGTCGGAGACAAATTTTGGTTACATATCAACAAGGAAAGAATGCATGGTGAAGGAAGCTCAAGCCGATTTGATATGATCCCTTTGAAATCTTGGAAAATATTGGAACCAATGCCTTCCACCTTAATCTTCCTCCATACATGCACATATATTTAGTTGTCAATGTTGAGAGTCTAAAGTTGTACGAGCCTCCAATGATATTGGATGAATACATAGACATTCAGGTTCCATCAGTTGATGATCTTTCACTGGAGTGCATGTCAGAGTTGCCAGAGGATGTCATCTTAGATAGGAAAATTGGGACTTCATGAAGAGGCGTAGTTGAGTATCTTAGAGTGGGATTGAAGGGGATGAATCCAAGCAAGGAAAAATAGATGGAGATTGGTAAAGTGAGGGAATTCTACCCTCACTTGCTTTATAAGTAATCAAGCTTTCAAAGGTCCAAAATCTCTCTAGTGGGGAGGACTAAGCCAGTGGGAAACTTTTTTAGTGAAAATTGAAGTGTCCCCAATGCTCTAGAATTCAGCAACATCAGAAAGAGCTCAAAATCCTAAATCGAACACAACTTGAAAAAAATTGAAAGGAGCCTGTATGCTCAAGTTATGGTTGATCAAACCTCAGTCAAACTGGTACCTAAGGCCCTCAGAAAAGTGAAAAAAATGGTAGACTTTGAATTGGTCAAAATTAGCATCAAGTCAAAGAGCTCATCGAGACCTTTCCAACGATGTTTATTTCAGCATGACATCAGCATGGTGAATCAGTAGTCCATACAGTACAGACAATGAAGAGGAAAATCTTGGACTAACACATTTCTATCCATACAACCAATAGAGTAGGTGGTGTGGATGTCCATATAGGTCATAGACTGAGGTGGACACATTTGAGCATGACACGTGGCAAGTACGAAATCCAACATAGCTAACAAAGCATCGACATGGCATTGACATGATCAAATCAGTGAATTAGAGGGCACCATGTGGCATCACCACTGGAAGCCATTTGGAACTCCCTTCCTCTCTCCCACCAAATGGTTTGTTTACAAGTTAACCAAAAAAAGTTGGTGGGGGTCGAATCCCCCACCTCATTGCTCCAAGTTCCATGGCCCACTGGTGCACTGTGTAGCATGCGCTTTACCTAAGATGGCAGCTAGTTTATTTTTCCATTTTAAACATTTGAATATAGTTTTTAAAATGGATGGTTGTGGTGGTTGACCTCCCAACCACCCCACCACCAAAACTCATACATGCCAACAAGCCATTAAATGGATTTGGTGAAATAATGGCAATGATTTTTATTAACTAAGAGAGGAAAACCAATTACCCCTTATTTTAAATAATTTCCCTCTAACACTAAACAAACTAATCTCCTAATACTTTTAAAAGATTAAAAAATAAATCTCCCAAGATTAAAGAAGCCCAATAATGAAAAAATTTGAAGGGCCCAAATAATTTTTACTTTATATTGAAGGGATTTTCAAATGATTTTATTTTGTAAATAAGGGAGATTTGTGAAACTACATGATATAAATAGGGTGATATGTTATGATTTTGTAATCATATTGTTATAGGCCAAATTGGGCCAATTTTTTGTATAAAAGGGGTGAAAACGGGAGAGTTAGGCATCCAGGTCATGAGTAGGGAGAGAATGATTAGAGACTTTTGTTTCAATTTATGTGCAACAAGAGAATTTTTTCATTGTGTTGGAAGGAAATAGAGTTGTAATGTTGTTGAAGCCTTGTATTCCTGATTTTGGAGCATAATAGGATTGGTCACTCTATTGGAGAGGGGCTCGAAGATTTAGCTGATTCGGTGAACTGCATTATCAACTGGCATTTTTTCTTCTTCCTCTTCCATTTTGTTCATCACATTTCTTATGCTTTGTTTATTTAAGCATTTTAGTTACATTAATTAGTTTTTGTATCTTTGATTAATCATTGTAATCGTTAAGCATTCAAATAGCAATTTTCGTAGATCCTAATTCAGATCAAACACTCAATGATTGATTCTTAAAACACCAAAGCACCTTCCTCACAAGGAGGAGGGGTATTGAGAGAAGGATTATTATGATTTTCATGATTTTCCATGATTTCCTTCTCTTGCATTATAACATTCATACTAATGGAAGATAGTTTAGGAGGGTAATTAACATGTTTGTCAAAGGTTTCATTTCCTTTGCTCAAAATATTCTCATAAGTAGAGAGATGAGAATCATACAAGCTAAGTGGAACCTTATGAAAACTGTATGTTTGAAAAGGAAATATGTTTGTAAATTTTAGATCTAAAAATGTTTATTGACTGATTTTAAATGTAGACATCTAAAAATGATTAATTTTGGATGAAATTTTTTTATTCTACACAATGCACTATCTTTCAACAATTGAACTAAATACAAATAATTACAAAAATATGCAATTTCAAAAATTGAAATAGAGATATGAAGGTACAACGAACTGAAGCAAACAGACACAAATAAATGTGAAATTTTTTGGAAAATTATTTGTATGAGGATAGGTTTTCCCTAGGGTGAATGTGTCCTTGGACAAGGGTCTATGAAATTAATTTATGAATATTTAGTTTGATATTTAAGCCCACTATTCCCAGTTGCAAACAAATACTTCAATGATAGTATTTCCAAAAACTACTCTCACCTCTTAATGAAAGACATAGTTTCTTTTTGGGTGGTAAATGGGGAAGTTAGATGAACTTAGTAACACACCACTTGCTTTGTTTAAGCCTAAGAATAGACCAAGCAGAGACTTCTTAAGTTCAAATAACCAAGCAAACCACTTCCCATGTGTTTGAATAAGCATGGGATGTTACAAGGTGGGCACACGGGAAGTTACAGCAACTTAGCAAATCAATTCCCGAGTTATACCAAACCCTCAAAACACCCCCAATACATTAATTAGCCAAATTTTGAAAGATAAACATGAATTTTGAAAGGGGGGCCCAAAAATTAGATAACACTTATTATAGTTTGTACTAATTTGTAATGAATAAGTGTGATTATTTTCTTGTACAGGAGATGTGTTTTTAAATGCATTTCATCGTAATCACCTTCCCTAATTTCCCATTATCATATATAATTTTATTTATATTATCTACAATATTGGTATGATACCATCTCTTTGTGTTTTCTCTAATAAATTCAACATATTTCTGAAAGGATATCAATACACTACTTATGATAAGTCACCAAAAAAATTTGAAAGTTGGGATGTTTACATTTTAATACTTAGAATTTTAATAACGTAATATGCATTTAGCTTGAATTTGAATATGCTCAATGGTGTTTTTTGTCATGAATTGAAATTTAGCCTAGGCAATTCCACGGATATTAGCATATCTATATCCTCAATATTTTAACATTTTTATGGTTAATGTGATTCCTCCATTTCTAATTATGATTTTGGTTGACCTATCTCTACGATTAATGAAAATTATAATTTTATTTGGAAGGTACAATAAGACACTAAATTTTGAGTAAATAATTTTAGTTAATTTTTTTGTATTATTTTATAATACTGATTTTTACCAAATGTAGTATTTATTTTATAACCTACAATAATTAGTTTGATTTACTCTTTTTAAATAGAATAATATAGACCTATTTAGTTATTTATCTTGGAAAGAATAATAGATATAGTAACTTAGAGTCAACAAAAGGATTTTTAAATAGAAATAGTCATCAATAAATATCGTAAAATGCAAATCCAAGGAGGTTTTTTAATATTCTACGATCTTAAAGAGAAAAATAAGAACCCAACTAAACATGCAGTCCAAAATAAGAAGAAGAAATAAGGATTGAGAGACATCATTTATGGATAAGTTGAAGAAATCGTGATGATTTTTTAGTACAGAACAACTTCCATTCCATGAAATTCTATTTATGATTAACATTAAAGTCCCACTTACCCAAGCAATTCATGCAACATTTGACTCCCAAATAATAAAATACTATGATGCAAACATCTGACAAGACTCATGAAGCATCTATTTATTTAGAAAATACTGTGATCAAAAATTTCATCTCACAAATAATATTTTTTCAACCTAACACACAAGCTATCTCAAGTGTTGCAAATGATAGCTTCGTGTCCACTATTATTAATGCCAAAACCCATAACATAATATAAAAATAAATGAACAAAACCATCACTATCATGTGCAGCCCCACCAATACCAACAACACTTGAGTTGCCTTTATAAGTACCATTAGTATTATTTTTTTTAAATCACAGTCAAGGAGGACATCATTTACCTACCCTACCCTCCTTACTCACAAATATAATTACCTTGAGAACTAAATATCTTAAGGAGTTCTCAATTCATCAAAACTACACTTACCTACACAAGTTTCTTTAGCTAAGCTCAACATCTTCTACCAATAATACCTAATAAGACATTGGTAACCTTGTAAGATCCAAATATTCCACTCCAACAAAATTTTAAAAAGGATAACTATAAGACCAATATACAATGCTACTAAGATGAAAGAAGAAAGAGGAGGATACCCTAGACTAGCCAAGAAAATAGGTAAATAAATAGAATGAACAATGGTTTTCTTCTAAGTTTTCCATCACTACACCTTAGAAAAGGGACATTGAAAGGAAATATGAACCACATGTATTCCTCATTAGAGCCATAGAGATTTGATGGCTATATACATAAACAATATCTATTTGGATGTCTTTTATCTCCTATTATTTGTATGCATATATTTTTTAAAAAAATTAATGGATAATAATGAGGGTAATGATTATACTATGACTTGACATACATTACAATTTATTGAATAAATTTATAAAATAAAATTTTGAGAAAGTAATATATGTGAAGTTAAATTTATTAGTGACAAGATTTTTAGTATTCATTTACTAATTAGAAAAAAACTTAGTGGTCCAAATTAGTATAAACTAATTCATTTTTATCATTTTTTGTGTATTTAGAAAGAAAATAGGTGGACTATGATTTTGAGAGTGGTGTATTTAATAGAAATAACATTAAACGATCATAAATAATATATTTTATGTTTATATTTAAAGCATCTATTAAATCTCAAATATACAAGACTAAAAAAAAGTGATTTTTTTAGCTTTTTTAATTAAACAAATTTCAAGACTTTAATTATAAGTACAATAAAAAATTAACCTAAACCTAAGAGTGTGGCATTTGAAACCCAAAATATAGAATATGTTTCCTTAAAAATAAGGGATAAAATGTATTGTTATATGAAACTAGATACTTCCAAAATATTTTCAAATAATTTCATTGAGAATATACTTCTCATTTCCAACATACCTTGTTACATCATAAAACAAGCTTATGACACACAAATCAAAGACATTGTAATAGTGTATTGAAAATGATAGATTCAATGTAAATCATATAAATTTTTTAGACAAATGGCATATATTATAACCACCTCACTTATTGGTCACCTTAGATAATTAAAATAGACCTTATAAGTGATATTCACCTAAGTTAAAAAATAAAATCTCTAAGTGTTATATATTCTTAGATTTGATTCTAACTACTTCTATTCAAATCACAAGTTATGGCTTAGAACATGAGAAAAACATTTTTTCATGATTGTATTATAGTAAAACTATATAATAATGAATTTTCATAATAAAGAAATAATAAAATTTCAAATACATTCAAGATATACATGGAAATATCAAATATGACACTAAAAAAGATAATTTTATGATTTATGTTAAATTGTATGGTTATTACATTTAACATTATTTTGTATATAATGTGTGTTTAGACAACAACAAAATTTTACTTGAAAAGTTCATGTCATAAAAATATTATGAATTTGTCTTTCTTATAGTTAATACTTCAAATATTATTCTTCAATATATTTAGAAATGATCGGTAATGTTAAATAACTATAATACTTTCAAATTTGTATCTTTCTTAAAGAATCTTTTGAATCATTATACCCACAAATTTTTGAGATTCATAATACTTAAAACTATTAGCAAATAATCAATAGACATAAATATTTATAGTTACTTAACCAAGAATTATACTAAACAATTCTAAAAGCATAAATATAAAATGTTTGGCTAATAGAACTATAAATATTTGTAACTACTAATCATTTAAAAACACTTTTGAATATTACTACATTGTACTAAAACATTTTAGCAAAATAAATTTGAAATTAAATAAAACTTCACATATATATAAATTTCAACATTACACATATGTAATTTTAATCTTAACATATATTTGTAATAAATGCAAATTATAGAAAAAAAATTCACACTAAATTTTCAATTAATTATACACAACAGATTCAATTTTTATATTATTTTTTCACAAACCAAAAAATATATAATTATAAATATGAGCCACTACTTGTTTTATTAGAAACAATTGCTCTAAATAAGATACCCAATTCAATTAAATTATAAAACTGAATTGATTGACACTTTCTCCAAATAAAGATAATGAACTGTCCATGTAAACTACACAATTAGCTCCTCTCCTCTACAGAGACCATCTTTGTGTATGCTCCAATTAGTCTCCAAATAAGTGCATGATATATATAGAAACAATGTTGTTGACAGTAAAGAACGAGCAAAATAGTTCGCTCATTTAAAAGTACATATAAGAATGAAAATCGTGATCATACACAAATGAAAAAGCACGCCTCGGCTAGGAGTAGTGTCAAATTTCAGCCTCTTTGTAAACATTTGAAATGCAAAAGCAAGTGTGCTGGCAACCAAATAAGATGTTATGATTGCGAGAAAGATTTCGTGTTCCAAAAGCAATTTATATTTAAAGAAAACAGCTTTATCCTTACTCTTCAAGCTCTCAAATTTATGGGGTATTACCACGATAATGGTGGCACTCATAAATGCTACTATCGTCCACAAGATGGAGATTAGCAAGGTCACCCCAGACATATCGGACAACTTATATGTATCTAGCCACCCTAAATAAGTGTTCTGAAACTTTTGTTGTACTAACCACTCCACAACCACTGAGAGGGAAGTGATGAAGGCCGCAGTGTCAGAGAATATGAACAATCTGAAAAGTTTAGCAAATGCCAGCTTGGCCGCTCCATAGTGTACACTTTTTTTGTCATCCTCTATTCCACCTGGGACTTGGAAGATGGCTGCAAAAGTGATGGTGGAAATCAGTGATGCCACTACCATGTGTGTATTTATCATATCTTTGTCTATCCCTTCCTTCAATTTTCGTTTCGGTTTCAGTAGCTTTACAATGATGGCAGAATTGGGGTTGTCTTGTGCAACTTTTGATGCTATGCCAACTGTAGTCATGCCTTCATTGTTCAGGGCATTCACGTCTACACCAGGAAATGAGACAAGGTACTTCACTATCTGCGAGCTCACAATAAAACCTCATTGTGTTACATATCTAACCATTCCAATAGGCTTTCTTACAAAGTCTCAAGTTTGGAGATGATTTATACGTGAGAGAAATTTTTCTATGAATAGGTGTTAATAGTCAATAATCGCACATAACCAGTGGATGCATCATCAAACTCTCAATATCTGAGTTATGTTGTGTTGTCTCTAAAAAGGGATTCACAAATTGGAGAGCTTCTCCATAGATTTCAAATCATGGTATATATTATAATTGTGAAAATTTAAAGTTCTATATCAATAAAAATATTTATATAGAGAAACATGGGTCAATGAGTTTGATTCAAAAAATTATATGATATAAATTTTGATAACAATATCATAATATTATACTTATATTCAAAATTTGAAATATTATTTTACTTTTTAATATACATGATATTCTCTAATATTGCTAAGAAGGTCTCTTGTGATACAATTATTGTAGTGAAAACTACATAATCATCACTATAATAATTATTGTAGTGAAAACTACAACATAATCATCACTATAAACAAACATTATAGAACAAATGAAAGAAGTATATTACATGCCAATATTAGGAGCAATCAATTATAGAGACTTTTAAGTGAATAATATTGTCAATAAAAACATTATACTGAAGCATAAGCAAAGGAAATCTATTGCAATTCTAAACAGATGACATCATATTGAATGAGTAACAAAAGATTATACATGAATATTGTTAGTAAATATTTTTTATCAAACAATTATAAATGAAAAGTTGAAAATCTTGCAATTCTAAATAGATGGCACATTATCGAATGAGTAACGAAAGATTATATACATGAATATTGTTAGTAAATATTTTTTATCAAACAATTATAAATGAAAAGCTGAAAATATTTTCAATGAATGATAATGAGTATTATTTGGGAGAACTTTGGAGCTTTGGGATGGAACAATGAATGTCTATTAGTCATGGTTGTAATAAAATCATTACCAATGTTAATATGTGTATCATGCTAATATCAAAACTTCAAATTTATGAGAGGTAAATACTATAAACTTTGATTTACAAGAAAAATGAGGATTAAATAAATGTTACATAAAAGAATGGTCAAAATCTAGTAGTGGTTCAACCTTATACAAGGGTTTTAGTTCAACATTATAGAAAATCAATAATAATATATTGAACAAGATAGACATTTCAACATTAATTTATGTAGAGAAATTCGATAGAGTGATATAAAATTAAGGTATTGATTGTGAACACTAAAAATTAAAAAGCAATATATGAAGCTTGTCTACCAAGACTCTTTACTAGAATAAATATTGGATCAGCACACATTTACATTAAATCCTTAGCTTTTCAGAGTTACTTTTAAATGGAAAAATTACAAGGATTGAGGGCTTGAGAACACATATATTACCATTTAGACCAACAAATAATTAGATGATATGAAAACTCAAAATCCCACCTAGAAAATAGGAAGGGAAGCACTTATAGGTATAGTTTATCATAAAAGATAGAACAAAAATCAACATCAATATCATAGGCAATAATGATATTGATGTTTTAAAAACCCCAATAATAATAAACTACAATTAGTGTACACGTAATATCCCTCATGAAAGTTTCATACTAATATCAAAACTAGGTCAATCAATTAAAATCAACTTCAAATTGATACCCATTACAATGTCATTATGTTTTTATTTGATAAGCAGGGAAGGTCCCTAATCCCATACAAAGCTTACAACCAAGCAAAACATCCCAACAAAATAGACTGGTTAAACACATCAACCAGTTAGGAATAGGAAAAGAACAACAACAAAAAACAAATTAGTAGCAAGAATAGAGCCACCAACAGAAAACAAAGACAGAGAACCAGAGAGAAACAATTTAAGCTCTAGAGCTTGAAACCAGCAATATTGCCTCTGGAAAGGCATGTCAATAGAGACCTTTTTAGAAGTACATTTCTTCTTCCATTGCATAATTTTCCAAGGAGTGTTAGAAAAACATATTAGAAATAGTTTGATCAAGAGGGGCCTTAGGGGAGGCAACACACACCTCAAAGGGAACAGCCAAGTTTTGAACTAGTGTTGCAAAATCCACCAGAGAAACAACACCATCAACAATAGGAATCAAAGAAACATGGGCCCCTCAAGGGAGGCAACACAGAGAAAATGGAACAACCTTGTTTTGAACTAGTACAATCTAAAATCCACTTGAGAAACAACACCATCAGCAACAGGATTATTTGTTTGACCAGAAAGAGGAGGCTTAGAAACTCGCTATTAGAAGAAGAGTCTGCATAAGGTTATATGGTTAGATGTTCGCAGAGAGCATTCTTCCACCAAGTGGATGAAGAAACAAGACAAGAGCCATTAGGGTAGTCACGATCCAAGTGTCCAATAGCAAAACAACATCTGCAGTAGAGGGGGATACCTTCATAATCCATAAGTTGAGACCAAGACCATTCATTAACCTCAAGCACCACGTCACCAAGTAAATCTTGAGACAAATCTACCTCCACCAAAAATCTGAGCAAAGGATGTATGAGTAAAATTCTTGGAGGCCTGATCCACTTTTACGAACCTACCAAGAGCATTACCAATACCCTCATAAGTAGAGGAGCACTAGAACTACAAGGGAAGATATAAAAATCTTACCCAAACAAGCATTACATTAATAGATTCCTTCATAGGGTTGAAAGAATGGACCCAAGGCCTCATGGACAAGGGGTGAGTACAACTATATTATGTTGTAATTGAAGTAGATGCAAATATAATAATAAAAAAAATTCCCTAAAATAAATATAATGGGAGAGGTTAATTGTTTGAATAATTATAAGGGCATCATCTAGTAAAATATAAGAAGAAATTTGAGATTATTTAATTTCAAATCTTAGAATTTTGTATTAGAGGAAGCTATGAAATATAATTATTTGGTAATACTTAATTAAAGGAAACTTTTTTTAGTAAATTCATTTATTAAATAATGATTAAAATAATAGAAATAAAATATTGAAATAAAGATTAAAATATTAATGAAAAATAAATTAAAACTAAAATGTATAAAATATAATTAATTTAAATAATTAAGACAACTGTGAAGTAATTAATTAAATGATTATTAATTTTGTTAGATGGTAATTAAGTGATTAATTAAGTGAAATTATTTTTGTGTTAAAGTGTAGTCAAATTAAGTTATTTTTGAGAATATCATGGGTTAAATAGTAGTTATTTTCCTAAAATTAATTAATGACTTCCATTAATAAATGTGTTACATAGAAAGAAAAAAAATTATTTTGTTAAATTTATCCTTACTTAGTTGAGGAAGAAAATAACTTCTTCTAGTTAAATTCTAAGGCATCCTCTTTGATTAAGTAGTTATGTGAAGAAAATATTTTTTAATTATTTATAAATCATTTGTTCCCACCATGTAATGGCCTTAATTGGTGGAGATAATTTCTCATTCTAGTACTTTAATAATAATTTAAATTAAAATAATATTTGTAGGAAAATAATGAAAGAAAAATAAAACTATAAATAAGAGAGGATAAAAAAGAAATATCAACAAGTATTCAAAAAGATGTACCCATATGAAAGGAATCAAGGTTATAAGGTCAATATCAAGTATATAAATTTATTGGAATCATACTACTACCATTTAGATTAGAAACAAAAGTTCTATAAAAAAATTTACCTATCAATGTTATCTTTAATTCTATTACTAAGCTATTTTTTTTTCTCATGGGTGGAACATAAATATTCCACAATAACATTCCAGTGGGGTTTGAACCTTGATAAAAAAAAAAAAAATGACCACAACTTAACCACCACAGTGCACCAATGTTAAGTTGAATTAATAATGTTAAATGACCTTGTTTTATGTTTGTTGTGATTATATAAAATATTGCTCTTATATGAGTTATATTTATTTAAAATTATTTGTGAATTTTACTCTCCTATTTTTTAGCTTTATGAAAGATTGTAAGGTTTTAAATTTTGTTTAAAAAATTGAATGCTATGACTCTCTTTTGATTATCTAATTTTCTATTTCAACTACAAATTATTAGTTGAAAAATTAATTTAATTTAATTTGTGTTTCATTTCTTTTATATTACAATTATACATTTTACTTATTTTTATAAATATAAATCATAATCATAAATTATATATATAATAATTCAATAGTTTTATAAACAAATTAAATTAAAATAATAAATAATAAATAAATATATTATAAATACACATCAAAATAAATGTAAAACAATCATTTTACAAAGATAAATTTATAGCAAACAATATACATAGATATTTATACATCTAATATATCATCAACGTTATACATGATTTTTCTCATATTATAATGCTAACTAGAGTTACTAATTATCATATAAATTAAATACATTAAAAAATACTGAAAAATCTTAGGTGCTTGAGATTATTTAATAAGTTCTATGCAAAATTTATTGACCATTTTCGCTACCCATTAATAATTAAGCTGTATGTCACTTTCCTCTATGCATTGGTTTCTTCTATTCTAGAGAAAATTATGATTATAAGGCGTAGAAATTCAACAATTGATTTATAATAAAAAAATTTAAATAATTAATTATGATTTGGGGTAGGGGTTTGAGGGAATCTCAGAGAATCACGGAGACCTCTTCGGGTTCCTAAGAAAGTAAGAATGCAGTTCTGTGAAAAGGGACATCCCACAAAAGAATCTAGAGTGGATCCGGTGGAAAGGATGGGACTTATACGTTTCCCAAAGCATGATGAAATGTCCAGAAAAGGGATGAAAAAGATGTCGTGGACTTCCGTTGTTTGGCTTTAAGCCAAATGAAAAAGCATCTTTCCCCTATGTGAAACCTTTAGAGCGAGGTGCCTCTGTATCCGGATAGAAATCACTTGAATCATAATATTGCTAAGATTTGGGCATGTTTGGTGGGAAAATTTTGAGTCCTAGACCTAATATCTCGAAGTAGTAAGGGGAGTTTGTTAAGAATAAATGGAAAACCAGTGGTATGGTGTGAGTGGTGGCCCTCCCAAGAGGTTTTTTTTCTTTTCAGATCACTTGAAAAGAGGATTTCAGGGCTGTTTGAAGCGGTGGTCCTTGGATTATCGAAAAGTCTTCCTTGGCCCTGAAGAAATGGTCTTCTAGGGTAGATCTATCTGATTCAATCTTTGAAATGGTGTCGGTCTAGGCCTGATTGCCTGGTCTCCCCCTGGAGTATTGGAATACGGATATCTTCAATGGGATTGCTAGTTCTTTTAGAGAACTTATGTCCATTGACTCAATGACCATGGCTAGAAAGCGTCTGGTCTTTGCTAGAATCTGTGTTGGGGTTTCTCAAAATGCTGACCTCCACTCTTCGATTGACATCCAATCCAAGTTGGGGGTGTGGAAGCAAGATATTGAATTTGAGACCACACCCTTTGTTTGTTTCAAATGCCAAAAATCTGGACATTGGGCGAAAAACTGCCCGCTAAACAATAAAAGTGAAAAGGAGAAAGTAGCCAACCCTAAAAATTTTTGGAAAAACAAATAAGAGGAGGAGAAGCATTTGCCTGTCCCAAATGCGAAGGAGAATCTTGAAAGACACACCTTTCCACAAGATCTGAAGGAGAACCATAAATGCTTGAATAAGGATGCTTGCCCTGAGTCAGATAGCACTTGTTCTCGGGTTCCTAAGGATCCTAAATACTTGTTCTCACCTCTTGAGGATAGAAAGAAAGACAATCCTTCTGTGGAGGGAGCCCGGGAAACTCTGAAGAAGGATGTAACTAGAAATGAAGATACAAGTTTTTTTCCGTCCTCACCTCTGATGACAGCTGGATGTATGAATGTTCCTGGTCTGGAGGAAATACCCATTGTGGGTTTGTCCTTGGAGATAGGAATTCCTGTCCCCTTTCATTCTCCTTATGATAACCCTTGCTCTAATGGGGTACAGGATTATGAGAATGCCACTTTGGAAGTGGTGAAGGATACTTATGAGACCCAAAGCATGAATTTGAAAACACCTAATGTCAATACTTCAGAAGCCAAGAATGGTTTAATGGATACCCTCCCTTGGGAACAGAGGTTGTTCTCTGAGAAGGATGGGGAATCAGGCAGAAAGCTGGAAAGCCAAGATGAAACTAAGTGGGAGGAGGTTATATCACATTCAAAGTCAAAAAAAGAAAAGAAGAAGAAGAAGGAAACTTCAAGTGGTATGGTCACCAGAACTAGAGCCAAGGCGGATTGTGGGAGTACCAAGCCTTGCCTGGGAAGGAAATCAGAAAAATGGAAAAGGGAGCAAGGCAGCCTTC
>VDFB02271358.1:758907831-758920487 GCA_007258455.2 Sequoia sempervirens
AAGAATGTGTTCTTGTTGGTGAAGGGATATCTGTTCACAATCCTTTTGATATTATCTCATCTAAAAATGGGATTGATCTCACCCCTAGGTCTTTCAGCCACTTGCCTTCCTCGAAGTTGGATGTGTCAGTTAAGGGTCCTCAATCCTCTCCCTTAAAAAAAGGCTGGAAACTTAAGAATTCAAAGGTTACACCACTTGACTTGTCTCAATTAAAGGCAAATCAGATTACTCCTATATCTCAAAAGGGTTCTGGGTCTTTCATTGGGAACTTCATTTCTTCCTCTTCTGTGACCTTTCCAAATCCTCATCTGGGGGTTCCTATTTCTTCAAACATGTCAACATGTGACAAGTTGTCCTTAAGTGACATAATTGATAAATCTGGTCATAAAACCCCTAAATCGGTCCTTGTGCACACTCCTATTCTAAATGGGGAGTGTGTGAGTCTTTTGAACCGATCAAAGGCATCGATGTCTTTCCTTGAACAATTTGGGTGCCTTTCATAGAAATGTCATAAGGACTTGGTTGAACCTATGGGCTTAAAAAGAAAAAAGTAGTCTAGCTCAGATCTAGTAGGTTTGCTTGTTGTTTCGGGCTCAATTTGTGAATCCCTGAATTTTTTTTCGATGGATCAACAATTGATTGACGAAATTCAGAAGATCATCTTAGATTCCAAGGTAAACTTTAATACGGTTGCTCAGGAAAAAGTTCTATCAGCAATTGACTATGACTTTGCTCAAATTGAAAAAGATCTCCCTTTATCCCATCCCAAGGACTCTTTTAAGAAAATTTCCTCTATTTCACCAATGTAGTATGTTGGGAAAGTTAATCAGTTTTTAAGCCCACTTCCTAAAAATATGTTTCCTATCTCTCAATCTCCCTTATCCCCTTCTGGTCCCACAACTTCTTCATCAAAAAGGGGGCATAAGCCAAAGCATGTGAAGACTCAGGTTGAAATTGATGCAGGTATTAAAACAACTTTAATATCTCCTGTTAATAAAAAGAGGATGTTTAGTCCTCCTATGACAAGATCTGGTGCTGCAAAAAGGAATTTGCAATTAGAGTTTACTGCTAGGATTCCCTCCCAAAAAAAAGCGTAGGGGAAGAGGGGAGATAGCTCCCCTCGAGAACAATGAAGGTTCTTTCATGGAACGTTAGGGGCTTAAATTCCCCTAACAAACGGTGCCTAATTGGATGCCAACTAGAGGTAGCAAACTGTGATATTGTTTTACTACAAGAAACTAAAATGCATTCGGGTTCTGCTAAGTCCCTCTTCTCAAAATGGTCCCCCTAGAAGTTCTTTTCTCAATCTGCTCTTGGTGATTCTGGGGGTCTTGCTATTCTTTGGAATGAAAACTCTGTGATGTTAAAGGTAATTTGCTCCTTTTCTAATTGGGGGCTTTTCCTAGTTAAAAGAAAATTTTTAGATATCAAGTTTTGGCTTTTTAATGTTTATGGGCCAATCTCTGCAATTGCTAAACAACATTTATGGGCTACTCTTTCTTCAATTTTACAAGTCCTATCTAAATCCTTGGTTGTTGTCGAAGGTGACTTTAATGCTATATCTGATCCCTCTGAGAAGGTTGGTGGTATCATCCCCAACAAGAGGATTATGGAGGATTTTGGCATCTTTGTTTTGGGAAATAATTTGTTTGATTGTAAACCTCAAAATGGGTGCTTCACTTGGTCTAATAGAAGAAAGGATTTCTATCAAATCGCTGAAAGGCTAGATCAGTTTTTACTTTCTTCACTTTGGTTGGAATCAAGCCTAGATATATTTTCTTTAGTTCTTGGTCTTCCTAGGTCAGATCATTTTCTGATAACTTTTAATATTATTGAGAATCAGGCCCCTAACAAGTCCCCTTTTAAGTTTGAACCAATGTGGTTTTCATCAAATTCTGGTGGCAAAATGCTCCTTTTTTCCCTGGTTCTCGTATGTTCCAAATGGCCAAGAAATTGAAGTTCCTAAAAGGCAAAATAAAGTTATGGAATCAACAACATTTCAAAAATATCTTCTCAGAGAAACTGAGACTTCAGAAAGAGATTGAAGAGCTAAATGATTGTATTATTTCCAAGGGTATGACACCTGCTTTGTATGAAAGGCAGAAATCCTTGTTATCTGACTTTGAAGAGGTTCTCTATTGGGAAGAGTGTTTTTGGAGGCAAAAATCTAGGGATACCTGGTTGTCTGAAGGGGATAGAAATACTAAATTCTTCCATGCTTCAGCCAAATTAAAGAGGCACAAAAATAGAATTTCTCAAATTACAAACAGTGAAGGTATTCTCTTAGTGGATGACATCAGCATTACTAAAGAAGCCACCTCTTTCTTTAAATCCTTGATGTCATCAGAACCAGTGACAATAAATAATGCAATCTTAGAGGCTATCCCTTCTCTTCTTACTCAAAATGACAATGCACGGCTAATGGCCCCCTTTTCTCTTGATGAAGTAAAAGCTGTTGTTTTCGAAATGTCTCCTGAGAAGGCTCCGGGCCTTGATGGTTATAATGTCCTTTTCTACCATAAATGTTGGGATATAGTTGGGGCTGATGTTTGGCGAGCTCTAGAAGAAGCTAGGAGAAATAGAACTATCATGAAAGAGCTCAATACTACTTTTTTATGTATCATTCTTAAAATAGATCCCCCCATCACTTTTGCTGATTTCAGACCAATCTCGTTGTGTAATACCATTTACAAAATCTTCACTAAAGTTATTTCTATATGCCTTTCTAAGATCATCCCTTCAATTATTTTCGAAGAGCAAGGTGGTTTTGTCCCAGGGAGGGAAACTTTTGAGGGTGCAATCGTGGCCCATGAAATTTTGCATTTGATTAAGGTACTCAAGCTACCTGCCATGATTCTAAAGCTTGACAAATGAAAGCTTATGACAGGGTGAATTGGGATTTTCTTCTCGCTGTCTTGCGAAAGTTGGGTTTTTCAGAAAGTTGGGTTAAATGGATTCATTCCTGCATCTCCTCAACAAGGTTTTTAGTTTTGATAAATAGTTCCTCTTGTGGCTTCTTCTCTTCTTCGAGGGGTATTAGGAAGGGGGATCCACTGTCTCCCTTCCTTTTTATCCTTATGGCTGAAGACTTAAGTTGGTTAATAAAAAAGGAAAATTAGTTAAATCTCTGGAAAGGTATAAGAATTCCAAATCTACAGACCTCACAAACCTATGGCCTTTTTGCTTATGATACTTTGCTTTATGGTCATGCATCTATTCCTGAAGCTAAGGTAGTCAAGAGCATCCTAAATGATTTCTCATTGGCCTCTGGCCAAAAAATCAATCTAGCTAAATCCAAAATATTTTTGCTAAATGTTCCATATTTTATTGAAAATAAGCTAATCAAATTTTGGGGCTTCTCTATGGGCTCCTTACCCTATGCTTACCTTGGAATTCCTTTCTTTACTGGTAACATCCTTAGTGTATTTTGGGAAGGAGTTTGCAAGTTAATTGAGGACAATATTTCTCTTTAGAAACATAAGGAGCTCTTCCTTGCTAGTAAAATTTAAATGATCAAATCTGCCCTAAATGCAGTTCCAATTTATATGATTTTAGTGTTAAAGGCTCCTTGTTCCATCTTAAATCAGCTGAAATCTATTCTATGTTCTTTCTTGTGGAATGACAATGTGGGAGGCAAAGAAAAACTCCCCCTTATTGCTTGGGAGAAAGTTTGTTTGCCTAAGTACCTAGGTGGCACTAGTATCCGAAATCTCAAGATTCAGAACGCTACCCTTGGTGCCAAGTTCACTTGGAAATTATATCAAAATCTAGATTCTAGATGGGGGAAGTTAATGTTTTCCAAATACTTGTATACCCCCATCCCAGGGAGTGCATTTTTAGGGCATCCTCCCTCCCTAGTGGATCGGCAATGTGGAATTTTATATCTTCATGTAGGTCGGTGATCCTTCCTCACCTCTCCTGGTTGATTCAAAATGGTAGGAAAGCAAAATTTTGGGAGGATGTCTGGAATTGGTATCTCGCTTTGTCTTATTTTTCAGATTGAGGTATTTTAATGTCTCTTCTTAAAAATTCTTGGGGCTCTTATGTGGCTGACTACTTTAGTGTTGTCCTCATAGACTCCATTTATGTTGTTTCATGGAAATCAGTTGACAATTTTGACATTCCTCAATCTGTAAAGGAAGCCTTTAAAAAAGAATTGGACAAAAGGTGCATTGTTTTTTCTGAGAAAGATGATATACTAATTTTGACAAAAACAAAGTTAGGAAATTACTCTATCAAAGAGGGTTATAACTCTCTTTTGGAATCGCAAAACTATTGTGATCTCCCCCATGTTCTCTTCTGGGATGATTCCTACCTCCCTAAGGCATGTGCCTTTGCATGGATTACAGTAAATGAGAGAGTCTTGACAGCGGAAAGACTTGATAGACTGGGCCTTGTGACGGCCTTCCCCTATGTTTTTTGTGGTTATTTCATTGAATCTGTAGACCACCTCTTCACTCGGTGTCCTTTTGCAGTGCAATGTTGGTATTGGGATTATGCAAAGTTGGGCTGGTGCTCATTGGTTTGTCCTTCCTTAACTTTGCAATTTAAATATTGGCCTTTATTGAATGGCTCCTCTTTTTTTCACTATCTCTAGAGAGTAACTCCTTCCTTAATCATCTGGAAAATTTGGATTGAGAGGAACAATAGAATTTTTTCGAACAAAGGCTCTTCTTTAGATGAAATGCTTCAAAACCTTGAACTCTCAATTTTAGAAGTGGCAAAATCCTATATCTTTAAAAAAATGGAAAGCTTAAAATTTTTCTCAAGTTGGGATGGTTTTGTCATCATAAATTGGTCCCTTCTCAAATCTTTTCCCTTTCATGGGTCTTTTACTGGCAAGGTGGATAAAGTATTGGCATGTAGAAAAGATAAATGGGAGCCTCCTCCTTCTAATGTTTTCAAAATAAATTATGATGGGGCTTCAAGGGGCAACCCTGGTAAGTCTGGGGCTGGCGTAGTAATATTGGACTCAAATGGCAACATTATCAAAGCTGCTTGTAAGGCCCTTCCCCCTAGCACTAACAATAAGGCTGAATTGGAGGCCTTGAGTCTAGGCTTGGACCTCGCAAGGGCCCTCCTTTTGGACTCACTAATTGTTGAGGGTGATTTTATGGTTATCTTTCATGCAATTATTAATCAAAAGTCTCAGGTTTGGCATCTACACTACTTGTTAGATAAAGTTCTTCTACAATTGAACTGGTTCAAATTCTATTTTGTATCCCATGTGTATAGAGAAGTAAATCACTTGGAAAATTGGTTAGCTAATAAGGCAATTGATGAGCAGATTTGGTATAAAGATTTCAATAAAGAAACCCTTCCTGTAATACATTAATCTATCATGTGGGTTTGATATTGGCTTTGTTGTGTCTTTTGCTTATTTTTTGGGCCCTTGTCTTTGGTTGGAATTTTCTCCTAAGTCCCATGCCTCTGATTTTGCATCCTTTAACTCTTTTAATGCCAATATTTACATGGATGTCAGTTTAATGTCACTTGGAAAAGATTTGGTTTTTCTTCCATGGGATTTATTGGGGTTTTTCTTTGGGAATTTTTTTTTGAATTTGTAGCTTATAGCTCTGTTTTTACCTTCTCCGATTGTTGTATTGGTTGTTTGTGGTGCTTCAAAAGTTGACCTGATTTTAGGGATTCAGTTTTGTGGTTTTCCCTTTCTGCACATGTTGTTTTGTGCCTTTCTACACATGTTGTTTGTGCCTACAGTGGTTGATTAGACTATTGCATTTTTGGAAAACTTGGATGTTGGTCGCAGTGTTGATTCTCCTTCATTTATCTTGATTGAGTGAAAAATTGCTGATGGTAGAATTATTTGCCAAGTCATTATGTCTTTGGGAAAAGCTTAGAATTTGTTAGCATACTGCTCAGCTGTCTCCTTCTCTGACTGGTGTAATGGCTAAATGTGGTGCTACGCATGAAGACCAAAGCTTGGGGGTTCTTTTTTATGTATACATATTCTACCCTTGTGTTTTCTGTCTTTTTATAAGCTTCCTATGGGCTTATACCTGCATACTCCCATTTTGCCTCCCTTGATTATGTCCCATCTGTTCTTAATCTCTAAAGTATTTATTAGTTACTTTGTTCTAGCTTTTGTCTTGTTGTCCTAACATAAAGTTTCAAAAATATAATGGTAATTAGCCTTCAGTGGTCATTTTCTATCAGTTGAATTTTGGAATACATGGATGATGATCGTTGTGTTGTGTCTCCTTCATTTATGTTGCATGGGTGAAAGATGATCACTTTTTTGAATCTCCTTCATTTATGTTGTATGGATTACTCTACATGGGCAGAGGGCTACTCATGCAATCAAAAGTTATAATGATGCATGTTGGATCTTTACTTTGTGGTACCCACTAGATATTAATTTCTTTTGGTTTCTCTCGCCTCCTAATTTGTTGAGGCTCTACTCTGCTCACTGGTTGCATTTATCTTCTCACTGTCAATGCTCCATGTGCTTTTGCCTTATCATTTTTTGTCTCTATGGAAGCAAATCCCTTGGCTGACTCATTGGCTAAGAAAAAAATTTTAATCATGAAAAATTACAGTGAACTGTTATAGAAAAAATGTAGAGCATTGTAATAATTTGGTGTGCTTGAGTCCTGTGCATCTAGTTCTTTTGGATTCATGTATTTTGTTGTCTTATTTTCATGCCAAGCTCATTCAATTATGATTGTCTTTGGTGGTATTTCGGGACAGCTTTATCGGCCTTTGGATTTCCATAGTTGGTGCTTTGGTACTTCTATTTGGTTTCCCTTCTCTCCACTACAAGGATGGTTCAAAAGTGAAATATCATATTTTTTTCTGTGGCTTTCTTTTTTGGGGCCACATGTTTCGGGTTTTTTGGATTTATAAAGGTATCACTGGCTAATTCCAGTTCTTTGCTCTATTTTATGCCTCTGGCTGCTTGGTAGTGGTTTGAAGGGATCGAACTGCCTTTGCACCTCCATGTGAATGTGTTTCTTGGTGTATATTTTGGGGTTGTTCTTACTCTGTTACTACCTATGCACACCCTTTTCTATGGTTTGGCCGGCTTCCCCTTCTTCTTGATTCTACATCTGTTTGATTCTTCATGAAGCATCTAAATTGGCACTATTTTGTTCTTTCCCCATTGAAGATTTTCTTATATTAATGTATTTCTTTCTAGCAATTATTTTTGGAGATCTTATATCTAGTTTTCAGGTCAGGTTTACATGTGTTTTCTTTTGAGGAAACTATTTCAGGGTGTTTCCTGCGCTTGGACAACCTTCCTCCTGTGACTCAGTCCACTGGTGTTAACTTTTTTTCTAGCATTGCATTGTTGGCTTGATGAAGCTGTTTAGTTTTTTCAATGGTGACACTTCCTCCTCTGAAGAAAGAAGACAAATTCTCGTTGGATCTTGGATCATCTTCTACCACTATCTTTCTATGTTGGTTGGTTCTGTCTGTTTTAGAGTAATGTTTTGCTTTGGTCTCTAGTACCAAGATATTGTATCTTGCTCGGGGTCTTTTTTTGTGGGGGGATTCTATGGGGGTTAAATGATATTATTGTATTTGGGGTATCTGTCTGGGTCTAGTAATAGTTCTAGGCTAGCCTTTTGTCTTTTTTTTGCTATAACCAGAGGTTTTCTTCCCTAGTTCTTTCTTGCCGGTATGCTCCTTTTGAACTAGGGTTTTGTAAACTTTGCTTTTCAATCAATAAATTTTTAGTGGCATAGCCACTTTTATTTTAAATATATATATATATATATATATATATATATATATATATATATATATATATATATATATATATATATATATATATATATATATATATATTATAAATACACATCAAAATAAATGTAAAACAATCATTTTACAAAGATAAATTTATAGCAAACAATATACATAGATATTTATACATCTAATATATCATCAACGTTATACATGATTTTTCTCATATTATAATGCTAACTAGAGTTACTAATTATCATATAAATTAAATACATTAAAAAATACTGAAAAATCTTAGGTGCTTGAGATTATTTAATAAGTTCTATGCAAAATTTATTGACCATTTTCGCTACCCATTAATAATTAAGCTGTATGTCACTTTCCTCTATGCATTGGTTTCTTCTATTCTAGAGAAAATTATGATTATAAGATGTAGGGAATTGAACAATAGATTTATAATAATTGTTTTTTTAAATAATTAATTAAAATTTTCATTTTGAATATACATAATTAATAGATTTAACATAAAAATAAGATTTCATTAACATTTTTAAGTTGATATGTAATTAAAGGTTGAAACAATCTTTAAATCTTAATTATATTGTTGAGAATATATTTTGTGTATGTTTAATATATGATAAAATTAAATTTAAAAATCCATATCTATTCAAGTTTAAAGATATGATATAATATTAGTAATCTCTTTTGGATATAATTTTTAAGCATTCTAATGCATATTCCTTCAAGTTTAAAATATACTTTTATTTTTAAGAATTATAACAATTATATGTCAAATAGTTATTTCATTCCTTCCTGTCATTTTAGAATTACTTCCTATGTGATGTAGCTTTTTTATTTTTTTATTAAATTAAACAATGCCCTAAACTTATAATAGAATAGAAACAACACAGAAACAACAAAGCATAGAGAAATGTATTGAAAGAAAAACTAGACCTTGAATCCAACAACTTCCCCAAGGGCTTGACATGTAAAAAGGAGTCCTTAGGAAGACATTTCTCCCTTTATTGTACAACTATCCAATATGAGTCATCAACCAAATCTGCATCCTTTAGACAAGATGTGAGAGAGGCCCCCTCAAAGTGTCTAACTAATAGAACAAAATCAATAGAAGAACAAGGTGGAGAAGGAGAAACACCCTTGTCTAGAACTAGAGATTCAAGAACAACAAGAGAAACATAATTTTAAGTATCAAGATTATTAGTTATTAGAGTAGGAGCGGGAGACATAAAAGGAAAGTGAAGCTCCAAATACTCACTAACAGTTCAATATAATCTTCTAGGTACATAGTAATATTTCCTGAAAGAGCATTCTTCCACCAAGTCCTCACTAATAACAATATAACCTTCAAGGTGTCTGAAGAAGACACCTTACGAGAACCACTAGGGAAAACACAAGCTAAGTGCTTGGTAGCAAAATAGTGCTTGCAATAAAATTTTATCCCTTTATAATCCACAAGATGAGACCAAGACCAACCATTAACCTATAGCACAACCTCTCTAGGTAATGCTTTTGACAAATCAACCTCCACCAAAATACACGCATAAGAGGTTTGGTTAAAGTTCTTAGAAGCAAGACCCACTTTTAAGAACCTACAAAGAGCATTACCAATGGCCTCATAAGAAGAGGAAAACCCAAAATGTAAGCAAAGATGAAGAAATATCACCCAAATAGGTAGAATATCAATGGATTCCTTCAAAGAGTTAAAGGAAGGAGCCCAAGGCTGAATCAAAAGAGGATGTGAATCCCATTCCTAGTTACCATCTTAAAATTTATTTGTTGTAATACATGGTAGTTATTGGATTGATTAATGAAAATTCCTAACTTCTATTCTACATCAATGTGTTAAATTTGTACACAAAAGGAAAAATGATAAATATTGAAATAGCTAGTAACACAATAATATAATTCTATTCACTTCACATTAGAATCATGTGCAAAGACACATGATGTTCTACCTTATGAGAGACATTATTCTATACAGGATTTATAAAAGATAAACTTTAGTTAAATAGAAAGAACACAAAGAAGATTGATGGGAAAAGATTATCCTACAAATATCAATGAATGTCAAGTTGTGTGACCAAAGGTTGATATTCACAAGGATTTTGATATATCAATGTCTTCTAAAGATCATATAAACAAAAAATTACTCATGTACCAAGAGAAAACATTGAGAATGAACAAAAACTAGAATTAAAATCTAAAGTTACTCAAATACTCAAATTTTATGCATGATATGCTATTTGGAAACTAAAGAAGGAAGTTGTGATACTCTAAATTTCTATCTTTCCAAAACAGTCATGAGTAATAAGCAATAATGAATAAGAAAAATAATGACTAATGCTACATGTATTGAACATGTGTTCATATGTAGAATGAGGAAATATTAAGAACAAACACATCATTGTTAAAAAAGAAAGCAAAGAGAAACAACTAAGAAAAGAACAAGAAAACAAATTGGATGGATGCTTTTAGGACAATCATGATCTCATGGATGATAAAATGATTACATTGTCAAAAGTGATACCTAAGAAGTTTGTTCCATGATTAATGAGCATCACTATATCATCATTCTACTTAAACATTACACTCTTCAATGGTCAAATAATCAATAGTAATTTTTCACCTCATTCTTATTTAAAATTGGTAAATAATTGTCTTACTTTTACTAACCAAAGTTTACTTTTGACCATTAAACTAGATGATATTTAAGAATAACCTCATAACATATCCATATATATCTATAAGTTCCATTACACCTTCAAATTTCATATTTTCCTATTTATTTCTTACTTTGACCCTTTTTATTAATTTTTTTTTCCTTATTTAATTTTATACTTGATCTCCCCCACATGAAGGGTGTTGTTAATTTCCATTCGTCCTTTGCCTCCTACATCCTTTTTCGGCCTATAATATACCTACATTGTCTTTTACTTTTGATTGCCCATTAGCTTGCTTGCCATTGTTTCTCCTTTTTGTCTTCTATACTTATCTGGCTCTTGCCTTTATTCACCACAAGTACCATAGAAGTCAAATTTGTGAAATTGTTTATACTATAAGACATGATGGAAAATATTTCCCGTTTCTTTAGACGTCTTTGTTTTCAGCCAATTTTAAAAGGGCAATATTAGTGAGAAATAAGATTTAAAAAATAGAAAATAGAATTTTCAGATGTTTCCAGATCGTAGAATATACTAGACACTATCAAAAACTTTAAGATGTTAAGAAATTTCTGAACTTAGCTAATTTTTTAGATGAAACATACATTTATAAAAAGGAGTGATATGACCTTTTAGAAGTAATGACAAAATCAGTCATAAAAGAAGTTAAAGTGTAACCTGAATTTCTGAGTTGGAACTTGGATCTATGATTTTTAATTTTTCTCTTTAATATTCTCATTTTTTTTTAATGATATCACAGTTTTCTGTACTGTTTTAATTAAAAGTCATTTTACTAGAATATTATAAAAAACATAAAATATTACTTTCAAATTCTTTTCGATAAGAAATAATGGTTTATATAGCCATACGCTTGAACAGATAATCCATTTTTCTAGTCTACCCTTGAACAATGTATAGAATAAGCAGGTGAAAATGAATGAGAGGAATAAGAAAATCAAGATGGATAAATGCGTCTATATAGCCATACCCTTAATCGGTTTTTCCAGCCTACCTTTGAACAATGTATAGAATAAGCAAGGAAAAATGAATGAAAGGAATAAGAAAAACAAGAAGATGGACAGAGCTAAGAATGTCACACCTGGGGATCCACTGAATTTTTTGCTGCCAAATGTAGTGCTGTATTGTAATCAAGGTCGTGATCGCGGCTCACCAATTCCGCTACTTTCTTCGCCTTTTTACCTTCTAATAGATTCCTCACTATCTCAAATTGATTACATTCCACGGCAAAATGTAGAACAGATTTGTATTGCCTGAACTGCGAATTTCCGACTGATCTGGCTTCAGGACACCCAGGCCACACTAAGTATGTAATTGGGGCGGCGCCTTTCATTGCTGCCTGTGAACTGCGCGCTGGCACTTTCATCCTTCTACCATTATGTCGTTATACCAGAAAGCTTTACGTCGTGAGTATTGCAACAACCTCAGGACTTTTCCTCCATGCACGGCTGCATGTAGATGGCAGATCGCACCTGTATCCAACTCAACCCAATTTATTCCAATGAACTTTTATTATATATTTCCAACTTGAACAAATACTTGTAAATTTCTTACCTCCCCAATAAGTTGCCTCTCTAGGAGATTCATGGGTTTCTATAGTATCGTCATACGGCATTGCCTCCAACAAAGATCTAACTGCTTGCACGTTGCCATACTTGCAAGCTATTGTAAGAGGTGTCTCTCTAAACTTATTCAAGTAGGAGGCACAACACCCATAATTGTGCTGAAGGAGAACTTCAACAATATCTCGATTACCGCTTTTAGCAGCCTCGTGCAGTGGCGTATTATCATCCTTATTTCGAGCTCCAGCCAAAGAGGGTTTCATTTGAAGTATCCACTCAACAATATGTTGATGGCCTTCCCTTGCAGCAATGTGCAGAGCACTATCTCCTTCGAAAGTAACATCATCAAGAACATGCGAGAACTGTCGATGAAAATCTTGGAGGGTTGGAACAGCACCACTTTCCAAGGCAAGGAAGAGTTTTTTATTCATACTATTCTCGTTTTCCGAACAAAAGTTTGCCACAAAACTAATGGGATGGGGATTCTCTAGGAAAACTGGGCAGCAAAGAGCATCCGATGCAATTATTGTAGAGGAGAGAAAGCTGTTAAAGTAAACAAAATAGCAAGCTTGCTAAGGGTAAAGCTGTACACATGATTATGGATGTCATTTTCAACATTGAATATCGAGGTATAAGGACAATCCCAATAGTTTTAGACACCATATTGATCAGCTGCTTTGTCTTTTACTTT
>VDFB02271358.1:758920587-758954345 GCA_007258455.2 Sequoia sempervirens
TGAGGGTGATTTTATGGTTATCTTTCATGCAATTATTAATCAAAAGTCTCAGGTTTGGCATCTACACTACTTGTTAGATAAAGTTCTTCTACAATTGAACTGGTTCAAATTCTATTTTGTATCCCATGTGTATAGAGAAGTAAATCACTTGGAAAATTGGTTAGCTAATAAGGCAATTGATGAGCAGATTTGGTATAAAGATTTCAATAAAGAAACCCTTCCTGTAATACATTAATCTATCATGTGGGTTTGATATTGGCTTTGTTGTGTCTTTTGCTTATTTTTTGGGCCCTTGTCTTTGGTTGGAATTTTCTCCTAAGTCCCATGCCTCTGATTTTGCATCCTTTAACTCTTTTAATGCCAATATTTACATGGATGTCAGTTTAATGTCACTTGGAAAAGATTTGGTTTTTCTTCCATGGGATTTATTGGGGTTTTTCTTTGGGAATTTTTTTTTGAATTTGTAGCTTATAGCTCTGTTTTTACCTTCTCCGATTGTTGTATTGGTTGTTTGTGGTGCTTCAAAAGTTGACCTGATTTTAGGGATTCAGTTTTGTGGTTTTCCCTTTCTGCACATGTTGTTTTGTGCCTTTCTACACATGTTGTTTGTGCCTACAGTGGTTGATTAGACTATTGCATTTTTGGAAAACTTGGATGTTGGTCGCAGTGTTGATTCTCCTTCATTTATCTTGATTGAGTGAAAAATTGCTGATGGTAGAATTATTTGCCAAGTCATTATGTCTTTGGGAAAAGCTTAGAATTTGTTAGCATACTGCTCAGCTGTCTCCTTCTCTGACTGGTGTAATGGCTAAATGTGGTGCTACGCATGAAGACCAAAGCTTGGGGGTTCTTTTTTATGTATACATATTCTACCCTTGTGTTTTCTGTCTTTTTATAAGCTTCCTATGGGCTTATACCTGCATACTCCCATTTTGCCTCCCTTGATTATGTCCCATCTGTTCTTAATCTCTAAAGTATTTATTAGTTACTTTGTTCTAGCTTTTGTCTTGTTGTCCTAACATAAAGTTTCAAAAATATAATGGTAATTAGCCTTCAGTGGTCATTTTCTATCAGTTGAATTTTGGAATACATGGATGATGATCGTTGTGTTGTGTCTCCTTCATTTATGTTGCATGGGTGAAAGATGATCACTTTTTTGAATCTCCTTCATTTATGTTGTATGGATTACTCTACATGGGCAGAGGGCTACTCATGCAATCAAAAGTTATAATGATGCATGTTGGATCTTTACTTTGTGGTACCCACTAGATATTAATTTCTTTTGGTTTCTCTCGCCTCCTAATTTGTTGAGGCTCTACTCTGCTCACTGGTTGCATTTATCTTCTCACTGTCAATGCTCCATGTGCTTTTGCCTTATCATTTTTTGTCTCTATGGAAGCAAATCCCTTGGCTGACTCATTGGCTAAGAAAAAAATTTTAATCATGAAAAATTACAGTGAACTGTTATAGAAAAAATGTAGAGCATTGTAATAATTTGGTGTGCTTGAGTCCTGTGCATCTAGTTCTTTTGGATTCATGTATTTTGTTGTCTTATTTTCATGCCAAGCTCATTCAATTATGATTGTCTTTGGTGGTATTTCGGGACAGCTTTATCGGCCTTTGGATTTCCATAGTTGGTGCTTTGGTACTTCTATTTGGTTTCCCTTCTCTCCACTACAAGGATGGTTCAAAAGTGAAATATCATATTTTTTTCTGTGGCTTTCTTTTTTGGGGCCACATGTTTCGGGTTTTTTGGATTTATAAAGGTATCACTGGCTAATTCCAGTTCTTTGCTCTATTTTATGCCTCTGGCTGCTTGGTAGTGGTTTGAAGGGATCGAACTGCCTTTGCACCTCCATGTGAATGTGTTTCTTGGTGTATATTTTGGGGTTGTTCTTACTCTGTTACTACCTATGCACACCCTTTTCTATGGTTTGGCCGGCTTCCCCTTCTTCTTGATTCTACATCTGTTTGATTCTTCATGAAGCATCTAAATTGGCACTATTTTGTTCTTTCCCCATTGAAGATTTTCTTATATTAATGTATTTCTTTCTAGCAATTATTTTTGGAGATCTTATATCTAGTTTTCAGGTCAGGTTTACATGTGTTTTCTTTTGAGGAAACTATTTCAGGGTGTTTCCTGCGCTTGGACAACCTTCCTCCTGTGACTCAGTCCACTGGTGTTAACTTTTTTTCTAGCATTGCATTGTTGGCTTGATGAAGCTGTTTAGTTTTTTCAATGGTGACACTTCCTCCTCTGAAGAAAGAAGACAAATTCTCGTTGGATCTTGGATCATCTTCTACCACTATCTTTCTATGTTGGTTGGTTCTGTCTGTTTTAGAGTAATGTTTTGCTTTGGTCTCTAGTACCAAGATATTGTATCTTGCTCGGGGTCTTTTTTTGTGGGGGGATTCTATGGGGGTTAAATGATATTATTGTATTTGGGGTATCTGTCTGGGTCTAGTAATAGTTCTAGGCTAGCCTTTTTGTCTTTTTTTTGAGCCATAACTGTGAGGTTCTTCCCTAGTTCTTTCTGCTCGTATGCTCCTTTGAACTAGGGTTTTGTAAACTTTGCTTTCAATCAATAAATTTTAGTGGCATAGCCACTTTTATTTTAATATATATATATATATATATATATATATATATATATATATATATATATATATATATATATATATATATATATATATATAAATATATTATAAATACACATCAAAATAAATGTAAAACAATAATTTTACAAAGATAAATTTATAGAAACCAATATACATAGATATGCATACATCTAATATATCATCAACGTTATACATGATTTTAATCTAATCAAAACATTATACATGATTTTTTTCATATTATAATGCTAACTAGATTTACTAATTATCATATAGGTTGTATGTCACTTTCCTCTATGCATTAGTTTCTTCTATTCTAGAGAAAATTATGATTATAAGACGTAAGGAATTCAACAATTGACTTATAATAATTGTTTTTTAAATAATTAATTAAAATGTTCATTTTGAATATACATAATTGATAGATTTAACATAAAAATAAGATGTCATTAACATTTTTGAGTTGATATGTAATTAAAGGTTGAATCAATAATTAAATCTTAATTATATTGTTGAGAATATACTTTGTGGAAGTTTAATATATAATAAAATTAAATTACAAAATCCATATCTATTCAAGTTTAAAGATATGATATAATATTGGTAATCTCTTTTGATATAATTTCTAAGCATTCTAATGCATATTCCTTCAAGTTTAAAATATACTTTTGTTTTTAAAAATTATAACAATTATGTCAAATAGTTATTTTATTCCATCTTTTCATTTTAGAATTACTTCTTATGTAATATAGATTTTTAATTTTTTTATTAAATTAAGTAGGGAAGTGCCCTTAACCTATAGTATAATAGAAACAACATAGAAACAAAAAATAATAAAGAAATAAATTAAAAGAAAAACTAGATCTTGAATCCAACAACTTCATCCCCAAGAGCTTGACATGTAAAATGGAGTCCATCTTAGGAAGACATTTCTTCCTCCATTGTACAACTATCCAAGATAAGTCATCAACCAAATCTACATCCTTTAGACAAGATGGTAGAGAGGCCCCCTAAGAGTGTCTAACTAATGGAACAAAATTAATAGAAGAACAAGGTGGAGAAGAAGAAACACCATTTTCTAGAACCAAAGCTTCAAGAACAACAAGAGAAACATAATTTTAGTATCAATATTATTAGTTATTAGAGTAGGAGGAGTAGACATAAAGGGAAAGTGAAGCTCCAAATCCTCAATAACAACAATATAATCTTCAAGGTACATAGTAAGATGGTCTAAAATAGAATTCTTCCACCAAGTGGAAGAAGGCACCTTATGAAAACCACAGTGTAAATCACAAGCCAAGTGCCTAGTAGAAAAACAGTGCTTGCAATAAAATTGTGTCCCTTTATTATCCACAACATGATACCAATACCAACCATTAACCTTTAGCACAACCTCTCTAGGTAATTCTTTTGAAAAAACAACCTCCACCAAAATACGTTAGAGGTTTCATTAAAGTTCTTAGAAGCAAGACCCACTTTCAAGAACCTACCAAGATCATTACCAATGGCCTCATAAGAAGAAGAAAACCCAAAATGTAAGAAAAGATAAGGAAATCTCACCCAAATAGGTAGAATATCAATGGATTCCTTCAAAGGGTTAAAGGAAGGAACCCAAGGCTAAATCAAAAGAGGATGTGAATCCCATTCCTAGTTACCATCTTAAAATTTATTTGTTGTAATACATGGTAGTTATTGGATTGATTAATGAAAATTCCTAACTTCTATTCTACATCAATGTGTTAAATTTGTACACAAAAGGAAAAATGATAAATATTGAAATAGCTAGTAACACAATAATATAATTCTATTCACTTCACATTAGAATCATGTGCAAAGACACATGATGTTCTACCTTATGAGAGACATTATTCTATACAGGATTTATAAAAGATAAACTTTAGTTAAATAGAAAGAACACAAAGAAGATTGATGGGAAAAGATTATCCTACAAATATCAATGAATGTCAAGTTGTGTGACCAAAGGTTGATATTCACAAGGATTTTGATATATCAATGTCTTCTAAAGATCATATAAACAAAAAATTACTCATGTACCAAGAGAAAACATTAAGAATGAACAAAAAGTAGAATTAAAATCTAAATTTACTCAAATACTCAAATTTTATGCATGATATGCTATTTGGAAACTAAAGAAGGAAGTTGTGATACTCTAAATTTCTATCTTTCCAAGACAGTCATGAGTAATAGGCAATAATGAATAAGAAAAATAATGACTAATGCAACACCTATTGAACATGTGTTCATACGTAGAATGAGGAAATATTAAGAACAAACACATCATTGTTAAAAAAGAAAGCAAAGAGAAACAACTAAGAAAAGAACAAGAAAACAAATTGGATGGATGCTTTTAGGACAATCATGATCTCATGGATGATAAAATGATTACATTGTCAAAAGTGATACCTAAGAAGTCTGTTCCAAGATTAATGAGCATCACTATATCATCATTCTACTTAAACATTACACTCTTCAATGGTCAAATAATCAATAGTAATTTTACACCTCATTCTTATTTAAAATTGGTAAATAATTGTCTTACTTTTACTAACCAAAGTTTACTTTTGACCATTAAACTAGATGATATTTAAGAATAACCTCATAACATATCCATATATATCTATAAGTTCCATTACACCTTCAAATTTCATATTTTCCTATTTATTTCTTACTTTGACCCTTTTTATTAATTTTTTTCCCTTATTTAATTTTATACTTGATCTCCCCACATGAAGGGTGTTGTTAATTTCCATTCGTCCTTTGCCTCCTACATCCTTTTTCGGCCTAATATACCTACATTGTCTTTTACTTTGATTGCCCATTAGCTTGCTTTGCCATTGTTTCTCCTTTTGTCTTCTATACTTATCTGGCTCTTGCCTTTATTCACCACAAGTACCATAGAAGTCAAATTTGTGAAATTGTTTATACTATAAGACATGATGGAAAATATTTCCCGTTTCTTTAGACGTCTTTGTTTTCAGCCAATTTTAAAAGGGCAATATTAGTGAGAAATAAGATTTAAAAATAGAAAATAGAATTTTCAGATGTTTCCAGATCGTAGAATATACTAGACACTATCAAAAACTTTAAGATGTTAAGAAATTTCTGAACTTAGCTAATTTTTTAGATGAAACATACATTTATAAAAAGGAGTGATATGACCTTTTAGAAGTAATGACAAAATCAGTCATAAAAGAAGTTAAAGTGTAACCTGAATTTCTGAGTTGGAACTTGGATCTATGATTTTTAATTTTTCTCTTTAATATTCTCATTTTTTTTTAATGATATCACAGTTTTCTGTACTGTTTTAATTAAAAGTCATTTTACTAGAATATTATAAAAAACATAAAATATTACTTTCAAATTCTTTTCGATAAGAAATAATGGTTTATATAGCCATACGCTTGAACAGATAATCCATTTTTCTAGTCTACCCTTGAACAATGTATAGAATAATCAGGTGAAAATGAATGAGAGGAATAAGAAAATCAAGATGGATAAATGCGTCTATATAGCCATACCCTTAATCGGTTTTTCCAGCCTACCTTTGAACAATGTATAGAATAAGCAAGGAAAAATGAATGAAAGGAATAAGAAAAACAAGAAGATGGACAGAGCTAAGAATGTCACACCTGGGGATCCACTGAATTTTTTGCTGCCAAATGTAGTGCTGTATTGTAATCAAGGTCGTGATCGCGGCTCACCAATTCCGCTACTTTCTTCGCCTTTTTACCTTCTAATAGATTCCTCACTATCTCAAATTGATTATATTCCACGGCAAAATGTAGAACAGATTTATGATATGAACTGCGAATTTCAATACAGTCTGGCTTTAAGGACACGAATTCACTAAGTATGGTCGAATGGCCTTTCATTGCTGCTACATGAACTGCGCACCTTCCATACTCATCCTTCTCTACCATTATGTCGTTATGCCAAGCACGATCATTGAGTATTGCAACTACAACCTCAAGTTTTCCTCCATGCACGGCTGCATGTAGATGGCAGATCGCACCTGTATGCAACTCAACTCAATTTATTCCAATGAACTTTTATTACATATTTCCAACTTGAACAAATACTTGTAAATTTCTTACCTCCCCAATAAGTTGCCTCTCTAGGAGATTCATGGGTTTCTATAGTATCGTCATACGGCATTGCCTCCAACAAAGATCTAACTGCTTGCACGTTGCCATACTTGCAAGCTATTGTAAGAGGTGTCTCTCTAAACTTATTCAAGTAGGAGGCACAACACCCATAATTGTGCTGAAGGAGAACTTCAACAATATCTCGATTACCGCTTTTAGCAGCCTCGTGCAGTGGCGTATTATCATCCTTATTTCGAGCTCCAGCCAAAGAGGGTTTCATTTGAAGTATCCACTCGACAATATGTTGATGGCCTTCCCTTGCAGCAATGTGTAGAGCACTATCTCCTTCGAAAGTAACATCATCAAGAACATGCGAGAACTGTCGATGAAAATCTTGGAGGGTTGGAACAGCACCACTTTCCAAGGCAAGGAAGAGTTTTTTATTCATACTATTCTCCTTTTCCGAACAAAAGTTTGCCACAAAACTAATGGGATGGGGATTCTCTAGTAAAGCTGGGCAGCAAAGAGGATCCGACGCAATTATTGTAGAGGAGAGAAAGCTGTTAAAGTAAATAAAATAGCAAGTTTGCTAAGGGTAAAACTGTACACATGATTATGGAAGTCATTTTCGACATTGAATATCGAGTTATAAGGACAATCCCAATAGTTTTCGACACCATGATCAACTGCTTTGTCTTTTACTTTTTTTTTCTTTTACTTTATTTTAGTGCTTTGTCTTCTACTTTACGCATGACAAAATCTACTAAAATAGAATACATTTTAATTTTAAAAGTGAAAATAATATGATAATACGCAGATAATTGTGCAGAAAACATATGAACCTTATACTTATTATTTAGGGTTAAATATCTATACCTAGAATATAGAGTTGAGATTATTTTAAAGGTTTAATTCATTTTGTTTAGATTAATTAAACAAATACAATTAATTAGGCACAATTATTTAAGTAAATATAGTTGTGATATTAATTGAAATGAATATTAAAATTAAATGTGATCAATAGAGGGGCTTAGACTTATAATCAATGGTAGGAGAATTATGCTAATTATCTGTAGAATTCATTCATCAATTTTAAAAATTTAATAGTCTTGGTATGATGATTGTCTTAGAATAAAAAAGTTGCAGAAAACCCTATGGTTCAATTTTGAGTGTTGCATGTGAGTGTTGCATGTTTGATGGCAGCTACCACATATTTGATGTTTGACACAAAAATCTAAAATTCCAAAATACAAACTATTAGAACCTACACACCCTAAACCTTAATGCATGTTAAGCTTGTAAGAGTGATGATATCTATAAATACCATTTTATAATATTCTAAATAATAAGGGTCCAGTTCTCCCAATCTAAACCTTTTGTTGGACTAACATTATAAGTTGGAGCAAATGTCTATTCACAAAATTCATTAGAATGCAAGTGGCCTATACACAAATGAGGTTATTTATCCCTTTTAAAAATGAAATTGTGATCTTATTATTTTACTAGTAATTGCTAAGTTCTTTTAAATCATGGATGATGATTGATTAATCATTGGATGTCAAAACATACTAAAACATAATAATAAGTCACACAAATGTGTGTCAATTTGGCTCATAATGGCTAGCATAAAATAACATTATTCTTAAAATTTAAAATTGATTATTTAAATTGTTGTTTTATTCACATTCACTACAAGTTTGATCTGAAGTTGTACAAAAATGAAGATACATAAGGGTGGGTTAATCTCAAAGAAAAAATCAAACATATGAAAGTCAATGTGAATGGGATGTAATGGATGTGGGCTAAGTGATGAATGTGTGGGAATGACAATAAGTGAAAATAAATAGGGATAGATACAATTGGATCATAAGACTAATATAGCACAACATCATTTCATTTGTTGATATGTAATTACATTAAGACACTTCATCAAAATGGGCATATAAATGAAAAATTGCATGGGTATACTACTTTCACATTTAAACTAGTGAAATAATAAAATGAAATGAGAGGGTCGACAGTATTTTTCTTTTATTTTTTTATTTAATGTAGTCAATGATTGTCAATAGCATCATAATATGTGAACCAAAATGGTATTAAATAAAGTTATATTCCCTAAGATAAAACCACTCCTAATTTGCATGCACAAATGCTATTGGGATTCCAACAAGTTTAAAAATCTTATTCTATGGAAAACATAGGCTAAAAAGGAGACAACAACTATTAGAATTCCCATTTATGCATGTGGGCAAGACTCATATGTGCACATGCCTCTAGAAATGGTTTAAATATTTATCTTGGATAAGGCAAGGTAGAGTTGTAAAACTATTTTTTATGCATGCAAAGAAGTACAAAAAATTATTGAACTATACCAAACTAAATAAAAAATTATAATTAATAACATTTTGTTTCCACAGTCCATGATGCTGGTATGCAAGATTTTTGGATAAACTGTGTGTGATTTTTATATCATCAACGTTTCGGATCATACTCCATGATCCATCATCAGGATGATTAGCAGTAGAGTGAGAATTAATTATATAAAAATCACACACAGTTTATCCAAAAATCTTGCATACCAAAAAATTATAACTTAAATATTTTGAAGTGGTGTAGTTGCAAGAAAAAATACTAAAGAATGGTGTCATAATTTAATGGGAAATAAAGTTAAATATATATCTTCTCATGAACACAATAATAATTATAAGCATAATAATTGAATGTAATTTTAAATATTCATATGTTAGGCTCTACAAAAAGATTAATTCAAACTAACATATATATACAAGTATACATAAATTAACACTGTTAATAATACATCATTAAAAAAATTAAATACATAGATTGCATTGAACGGATTATCTTAAATACACTTTGACATTGTTTACAATCCTCTATATGACTAATCACTTGGAAAAAATATTCAAACTAGAAAATATGGTCTCAAAGAGAAACATGAGGAGGTTTATCCCTTCAAATCAATAAAAAACTAAGATATTTTCTTGACAAATAAATTACTACATTTAGTATCTTTTGTTGGTGTCGAACAATGTAGTGCAATAATTTTCCTAAGTCCAAGACCCTTTATGGACCTACTCTTGTTTAGTCCACTATTTATAATCAATATGATAAATTTTCAAGTAGACTTCCTTGGTCAAAATCGCCTAAGTATTATTCCTAACTATCCCTCATGTTCATATCATGTATTAGAGCTTATAAAAGTATTAGGAAATCCTAAGCTTGGGATAATTATAGTCATTTCCTTTTTCTTTTATGATATGAAATTTTAGTATGGAACCAAATATTTCTTATTCAATCAATATCTAGTTCTTATGTCTAGTTCTATATGAAAGTATCACAAATTATATGGCTCCTCTCCTTCCTTTTTCACTTTTTAGTTCCATTGTATTTTTAGGATCATGAATTTGATATAGATATTTCTTTCATCTTTTATCCTCCCCTCCTTTCTTTTAAAATATAATTAGATCTATGTTTTCTCCAATCCCTTCATTTTTCATCTTTTCCCTTTATCTGTAAGAAACTTATATAGGGATCCAATTTTTTTAATATCACCCCATGCTCTTATATACTTACAATCTAAAGCCCCCCAAAAAAAATTCCCCCTATTCCTCTTCATTCCTATGGAATTATATAGTGTGTCCACATATTTCTCCTTTCACTTCATCCACATCTAATGTCATGTTCCACAAGTCTTTCTTGCAATTTCTCCCCAATCCTTTCTTGTAAACTTTCCCTAGACATTGAAGCTTTCACTTCTATGTCCATATCTACTTTCTAAATATATACTAAATTCTTATAGATATTTTTTAGTCATTCATCCATTCACTTCCCTTTGTGCAAATACCATCTTGACTTCCAAACCTTCTCTACAAAAAGACTTATCCATGATGTTTCTAGTACTTCTTTTACCCATTTTATGGAATTTTATTACTCTTTAGGACTTCCATTTCCCCATGTAGTATATACCTATATTATTGTCCTAAGACCTTACATCTCTCTTGATCACATCTTGCTCCACCCCAAACTTCTCTCTATTTATTTTAAATAAATTTTGCCACTTCCAATAATTATAGAACCACCATTAATGCTCATATTTGACCCTGCAACTACCCAATAATTTTTTATCAACTAGAATATTTAGTTAATCTTGAGGGCATAAAGTCACATGCAATTACCATAGTGGAGGATGATGGTAGCCATGTTCTCATTAATAAGATAGGTTTTTTTAGTTCCCAATAATCTCCTAGTCACACCCTATCAATCTTAATTGATTGGTTTAACCTTGCAAGACACTCAAGGGTGGAAACGTATTATTATTCATCAAATTCTCACAAGAGACAAAAATAAAGGTTATATACCCATTGCATGATATAAGACACAACCAAAGAGATTAATATGGATTGAAATTAAAATTAAGATAACTCCCACATATTTCTTAGTAAAAATCCATCCAATAGTAATGAAAGTGGGAATATCTAACCCCCACAACTATAGTCAACCATAATTTTTATATGAAGAGTACTCAAAGGAGTTGAATGCTATATATTTCCAAGTTATCATTTCTATTAGGGATAGATGAATAGGTTATGGAGTACAAAATCATCTCTAGTGAAGAGTTAGGGATTTTTTTATTAATGTATTGATCTAGTTTTTATCCAAAAGATGTAATAAAGCTTCTAATCTTAGAATAATTTATATAATGTGTAGATTTATCATTTTTTGAATGTATCAATTTACATTATATATATATATATTATTTTTTAAGGTTTCATAAATCTTATCAATCATAATTTATGACTTATTTGTTATTTCTAATTAGTCTATCATCTAGAAGGTTGTAAAATACTTGGAAAGCTTTTGAAAAGTATCTTAATAGTTGAAGACAAGAAATATGTTTTTTTTATGGATTACTCACTAATGTTCATTCTCATGTTATAAAATTTCATTTATCTACTTATCTTCTTGTATAGAACCTAGATTGTGAGTGAAGTTAAAAGATAAAGAGCTTAGTACCATCTTGATCAAGGTGCTACAAAGTGATTCTAGTTGCTATATTTTTTTACTGCATGAAACTTATAGATTCTATTCATTCAACCAAACGTACGTATCTATCTACTTCCTACTATCCCTCCCATCACTCTAATGCAAATAAAATAATTTTTAAAAAAATAAAAAAACTTAGTTAAATTATGTTGATATAGTTTGATCAAATCCCATTATTAAAACCACATTCTTAGACACATTACATGGTCACTTATCTACATCAAGAAGGTATGGGTCTTTGTATTATCAAGCCAACATATAGATATGAAGTGATAGCCTAATAGGGTTATACTATGCATTTGGTATAGTTTGTGTCAAGGTATATATCTAGTTCATAGTTTTATGTAAAATTACACCTTAGGGAATCTCCCCTGGTTTATTAGAGCTAAATTTTAAATCGAGTCTCACCCAAATTATTAAGTTACTCCATAATTTCCTACCTAAATATATATGAAGTCATCTACCATAATATTAACACCCTTGGCACTTGGGAGAAGATTAAGCTAAGGGACTTAAGGACCAAAATATTTGTACACCAAAATAATGACATCATTGTTGGGAATAACATAGTTGAGTTCACATTTAAAAAACCCTAGTGATTTAGTAACATTTTTTTAAACTAATTTTTTTTTAAAAAATAATAAATTAGTCCTTGGTTGACATTTTTAAAATATTCACTAGTAAGGAAAAGTATAATGTCCTAAGTGTAGAGTGCTGACTTTATTCAAGGTCAATCTAGAACTAGTTGGAAAATTAAGAGATCATTAATGGAAAGAGAATAAGAATCAAGAAATTTTCAAGGATTTAAAGATATGATAAGTCAAGAAATCTAGTAGAACACTACCTGGAATGTTAGAAGAATAAGCATTCCTATTAGATTCATTTATCAAAGATATGATGTTGGTGCTTAATTAAAGATGGTACATATTTATTAAATTGTAAGATCAATATCTATATTATTTATATTATTAAAGTCATAATATGATTAAAACTAGTATAATAAATCTTAGAAATGAGTATGGTATGCCTACAAATCCATAAAATATGGATATATGACATATAGATACATCCCATGAGCTACATACTAAAGAAATGAAAATACCAAGCCCTCCACATGTGAGAGTTGTAAGAGTAAGTGTACATCATAAATACCCTAGATCCTTACATAGAACCAATTAAGATCAAATCCCTGCCTTCCATGATGTAATGCAATTGTATTATTAGAAAAAACACATGTGGAAAAAGAAGTAGATTAGAAGATAGATTTGCTTGATTAAATAAAACAAAAACATGGACTCTTAGTTCAAAATGAAATTATAAAGCCCAAATTGACCAAGGTGTTCAAGGGTTAATCCAAAATCAAAATAATTCTCAATATATTTCAAATTAACATTAGAATTCTCAATACAAATAGCAACACAATGCTAGAAGAAGCATAAAAATCTCCCTAAGAAGACAAGTTGATAGTTTCTTATTAGTGAGACATCCATTCAAAATCCAGAGAGATTTATAAAACTATAATTTATTGGCATGTCAATTATAATTAAATCCAATATGAAATAAGGTTAACAATCCTATCATTAAGAGCACATCAAGAACCTCTTTAATGTGACTAATGAGTATGAAATTTAAGATGAGTATGCCATGAATAATATATTTTTATAGTTATTAGAAGAGAGTGATAAATAATTATACATAATCCTTTGAGACAGTAGCATAGGTTCATGGGATGAATGTGTAATAGTATTTAGATTACAATATAGAGAAACAATTGATCCTATATTTGTAATCTATGAGCTAACTACTATCAATAAACTATAAAATGAAATATTATTTTATTTAAATGGTATGTTTTTTATCAAAATGAGTAATTTTCCTCCCCATTTGAAGTTAAATGAGTCAATGCGCTTGGTTGGTCCTGTAGGATGGAGCATTTGATAAAAAAAAATTGGGATATCAACTTCATGATAAGAATCTATAAAGAATAAGGTAATCTTACACCATAGATATTCACAATGAAAGAAATATGATAAAATATAGTAATCATGTTAACAAAATTGATATGAATATTCTAAATTTGGGTGTAGCTACATCAAACAAGCCCCTCACTATCAAAGATAAAATTGACAAACTAATGGTGGCAATGAAGGACCTCGCATATAGGGTTTCAATAAATGAGAATGAATTACCTTCTAATAAAGCTACCACACACTTCAATAAAGGTAAAAGGTTAAAAATAGTACCTAAAATATATATCTGTACCAAAATAAAAATAAAGAATGAAAATTATATGATTCTAAGACAAGAAAATCAAGGCAATATCTTGAAGAATGATCAAATGAATATCTAATATGATTTATTTTGATGTGATGTATGATATTTGACTTACTATTGATAAAAATGTGTTGTTGCAACAACAATTCTACAAGAGAAAAATTCTAAAATAAAGATTCCACCTTAGATTACCTTGAGGATGATCATGTGGACCAACTTGATGTCTATAAAAATGATGGATTTTTAGTATGACTAGGAAAACCATCATGTTTAGTATGATTTTCTAAGTTTATAATTCAGTAAACTTGAGGAAATTATGTTAAAAAAAAAAAAATTAAAAATATTCAAATGAAGATATCAAATATCTAACCAATGTATATATCTTGTAGGTTTTAAGTGAATATCAATTGAAAAGTAGGAAGATGAATTCTAGAGGTGGCAATGTACATCTGCGTGTACCATATGTTTTTTTTATGGATGAATATAAAGGGAAAAAATGTAAAATAATGTATAAATAAATATAAGAAAACCCACAAGAAGGTCACCATTGAAGAATAACACACATCTATAAGAAGCCTCAATGAAAAATATATATTTCTTAGAATATAAATATGCAAAATTACCAACTAGCCATGTGGAACATCTTAAGATTGCAAGGGTAGATCTCATGCTAAAGTAGAAAAGGAGGATATCACATAAAAATTTAGATATCAACTATTATAGTTGGAGGTATGGTAATTGATAAGAGTGTTGTTGATAGTAACTAGGAAATACATTTTGTACCGAATACTAATACTATAATTTTACCTATATCCACTCCTTTACTAGAATATTAGTCATTGACATGGACCTTGAATTAATATAACTCAAAGATTCTTAGGATCCCTAAGTATAAAGAAATAAATTCCTATTATATATTATTTCCTCAACTATATTTGGTTAGCCACATTATTCTCAAAATGGGCCTCAAGATGAAACTCTTGAGTTTGATTTATAAAAGACTCTGGCAATCTATATTGGAACTATATATGTTAGAAACCAAACAATTATATATCCTTTGTACATATCTTACTTATAAAAGAATGGCTAGTCAATAATTGGTTGTTGGATTTTGGACCTTCCAACAATGTGATGCCACTAGAATTCATGAATAAATTTGGCCTAAAAGTCTCCAAATCCTATGGAAAATTATATAGAAGGGAATTTCAGGGAGTTAACATTGTTACGTTTATCAATAATGTTGAAATAAAAAAAATTGCATACCCTATGGGTTTATCCATGAATACAATCATTATTGATTATCTAGCAATGTGGGGTATGCTTTTGTCAAGAAAGTGGTAAAATTTAATAGGTAGTATAATTCAAATGGACTTACAATATGTCTCCATACCATTTAAAGAAAAATAGTTTTGACTATATAGAGATAGAAAAATACTACATATTATAAAGAATCTTGAGGAAGAAAACATTGGGGTAAGTTACATAGATACTAAGCTAGATAAAGTTTTCTAATGTTATGATGGAAAAATTATTACAATTTTCTTCTATCATCAACCATATTTATCAAGAGATAATGAGATATAGAATAATTATTTTTATACTTCTTACTATAAAGAACAAAATGTTGAATGATTTGTTCTAGTGTCAACTAATGACACAAATTATAAGTTCAATTTCAATTTGAATTTTGTTGTTCTAGTAATCTAATTGAGTATGAAACTTTATTTTTATTGCACTAGTACTCTAGTTGAGTATGAAACTTTATTTTACCTTGAATATAACTTACATATTTTACATTAAGTGCATGAATATCCATAATGATTCAAAGCTCATAGTGTCTCCAGTCAATGGCCCATATGCTTGTAAATAAAATAATAATAATGTACAAGAATCTTCTATGATATGCCATTAAAATGTTTTATGCCTTTGAAATCAAGTGGCTAGATAAAAAATAGTCGGTTGCCTTGTTATATTGATTTCAAAACATTATACGTCTTTGACTTCATCTCACTATAGGTGTAGTGTAGAAGTCTTAAATAGACCAATAATTCAAATAAAAAATTACGATTGGTAACTTTATGTGATGAAATGAAAACTTATGAGTTCTTGAATTGTATCAACCACATTTAAAACCAACTTATTGATTGGTAACCCATGGTATAAAATAAAATTAGTTAGTAAAATATGCTTAGATTGAGATCATCCAACTCAAACCAAATTCTATCTCAAGAGGTATTGTGGTGCTAAAGAGAATGTTTTATAATGATTACTTTTATAAAACAAGGATAAATATCATCAACAGAGAATATATTTAAGGTGTGAACTTAGGAACTAAAGTGGATCCTAGGATGATTTACCTTCATAAGAAGATAAAACTCATTGAGAAATAAATGATAATTAAATTACTGAGATATTATAAAAATTCTTTACTTTGTCAAATGATGAGCTAAATTCATACAATGAGGATATATTTCCACATACAATCCCATTGGAGCCTAGTACAAATCTATTCAATCAAAAGAAAATACCCATCAATCCTAATCTACCCCCTCAAGTACAAATAGAATTGACAAAGGTGAACTATGGTGGTATTACTAAGTAAATAATGTGTTCATAGTGGGTTTCCAACCTTGTTTCCATAAGAAAGAAGTGGAACCTCCAAAAAATGGGATATATGGGATGAGATGGGTTTTTTCCTTAAACTTTAGAGTTATTCCCACTTCACAAAGGTTGCACCCAAGGATAACCCTCAAGATTTCAATGCAAAGGAGATTGAAATCTAACAATAGGGTTGAACTAGGGGATGAATATAACAAAAGGGGTTCACCACCTTGAGTGTAAACTTGGAAAAGAAAATGTTGGAAAACATAGTGTGATATGCAAAATGACCTAGAAATGCAAGTAAAATGTAACAGAAAAATATGAAACTGGAAATTTTCTCTTGGGAAACTGAAGAAGGAAGAATGGAGGTCTAGAATCCTAAAATTGCTGCTAATACTAACTAGGACTCATACACCAAGCTGGGCGAATTAGTCCAGTTTCGGGTAAACTGTGTTGGAACAGGTTTCAAACAAATGGGTACTTAGATCTACAAAAATCCCTGACAAACACATACAGTGGGACTTATTCTCCAATAGTGGTGAATCATTCTCCAATAGTGGTGAATCATTCCACTTTTGGATTTCTGGAAATTCAAAACTGGATTCTATAGCTCTTAGTCTATTTTTCTATTCTTGATTCAGATCTAAATCTGAAATTGCAAAATCCAGCCTATAGACCTTCTCCAAGCTTCTCCAAGGTTTTTTTTACAACTTTGACAACTTGATGACAATCTTTCTCCACTTTTGCTTCTTGATAAATCTACAACCTAGCCTGAACCCTAGCAATAAGGTGTTGCAAACATGTAAGTAATGACTCCAATGGATGTGGACATGGAATCTAGCTTGATGTTGATAGATCTTGAATGTAATGCTTGCTTGAGTCACACAATCCTACACCACAATTGTTAGCTCTAAAAAAACATGATGTAAACAATCTTTGACATGATGATTGACACTTGAAGAATGCTCTTGAATGCTTGATAATCTACCCTTGAAAATGCATTGAATGCTCTTGTGAACTATATGCATGAATACTTGAATGCTAGGTATGAAAATAAGAGAAAGAACCTTTTATTTATACTCAATTATGCAATAATTCCTGAAATTATAACACTACAGGCCAACCTTAGATCTTGGAGAAAACCTACCAAAAATTTAAATTAAACTTGAATTTTTAGATAAAGGGGACTCATTCGCCACCCTGCACGAATGGGTCCCACTTAAGGGGACTCATTCACCCATAATGGCGAATGAGTTCCACCTTAGGAATTTGAGGTGGGTTTGGGTATGTGTAGGATCATCATGGAAAAAACAGGCCCTTAAGTAGCGAAAAAATTAGAAAAATCAGAGTTAGGAAACTTGAGGTTAAAATTGGAATAAGTTATCTATATTATTTCAAAAATATGGAAGAATATAATCTGTAGCAAATTGAATGTAGTTTCTAAACTATTAGGTATTTTTTTTTTAAAAAAATCTATTTGGTGAAAATTTGAAATTTCAATGCAATAGTACTTAAATTTCAAGGAAAAAATAAGTAGGTGTTTGTCTAACCACCCTAACCACAATAAAATGATAATATTTTTTTGGAAGATTTTAGATATAAGTAGAGGAATCGTGTCCTGATCTGATGTATATTTTTTTTGTACTTTTTTTCCAAGTAAATAATTAATTATGAATTTTTTATTACAACTTTTAAAAAATATAAAAACTTGTATGTCTAACCACCTTAACTTGGTCAAAACTTCATGAAATTCATTTTTTTGTAATCCTATAGTATGCAAAGAATAGAATGTGACGCATGTTTTATTCAAAAAATGTGATACCGCTTGAAAGCTATAGTTGTTTTTCAATCAGCCTATCAATCGACTTTAGTCATAATTCAAATAGAAAATGAATAATAATTATTTATTAAATTCAAAGTAAAGCATAATTTATATTGGTGGAAAGTTGAGAATCTCCTTTAAAACCCTTTTCGCTTCATCAATTTTGGGTAAAAATAGTCGTCAACCACATGGGCCATCATATCACTTACATATCACCACTTTTTGGCCCATCATGATCCTGCACATACCCATTTCAGGATTTTGATGTTTTAAATGATATTTTTTGGGATTATTTTTTAAAATACACATAAATAAGGCTTTTGGATACAAAATGAGGCCAATTAAAGCATAAGAAAGCCCAATTATTAATGACAAACCTAGAAAAGTGTGAAAGTGTGTTACAACACTTTGAAGTAAGGCTTGGTAAATGATGAATAGAGGTTATTTAGGTGAAATACATTAACAAGACCTTGGAAAAGTATGAAAGTGTGTTACAACACTTTACAACACTTAGGTAAGGTACCATTTGAATCATTTTAGTTCACAAGGGCCCAAGACCTAATGTGAATATGTTATCCATGTTACAACATTAAATCAAGGCAACATTAAGCCAAAATCACAAGGAGGGCCCGAACAAGTCAAAAAAAGTAGAAGGGTTACCTTTTTAGTGACTCCAAGAAGAATGGATGCATTAAGCTTCATGTGGATTTTTAAAATTTAAACTTTAAGTCCCTTAAGAACAATTATTCATTACCTAGGATGAACCATTTTTTATAGAAGCTTAAGGGGAAATAATGTATGTCAATGATGGATGGAATCTTAGGATACATTATTTTATGATCAAGGAATCTGAAAAACCAAAAATAACCTTCATAACTCCATCATGTGTGTTTTTCTATGTTAGAATACCATTCAAATAAAAAGAAACATGAGATAATTTCAAAATGGTAATGGATGTCTCCTTTTTTTACCTTATAACTTCAATAATGGTGTTTTATAGAGATGACTTCAATACTTACTAAAATGTTGGAAATGATAATTAAAAATATTTAGATTTAATCTTCCAAACATTCTTAGTGTATAGGATTTATTTTTATCCCTATGATCTTTATATGGAAGAGGAAAAAATTCTTAGATATAGATTCCAAGGATGGGTAAATGAAGATATAGAATGAGTTAGATAAATTGACATTATATTACAACACAAAATAGTCAGGGCAATGCAGTCATTATTTGATAGATCAACTTTATTAGGAGGCTTGTTCTTGACTTTGTTGAGAAGAAAAACACAATATCTAAATTACTCAAGAAAGGACAATAATATAGTTGAAATAAAGAATAAGCTAATTAATTCATGGAAATAAATAAAGTATTCAATAGGGGACTAGTATTGGCATGTTCTATTTATTCAATGCCTCTCAAGTTATTTTCCATTTATTTTTAATACCATTGTTGATGTTTTTATTCAAATGAATTATAATCGATATTAGAAGCTATTATTTTTATTTAGTAAACCATTGAGAATTATTGAACTAAACTACTTCGCCATGGAGAAGCATTTATGTGGTCTTGTGAATGTAGTAAAAATCTATACAGTCTATTGCATTAGATCCAAAATCACTTCTTCTATGTCATGCACTACTATAAGAGATACTTCTCTCCAATAAGAGTCATTAAAAAAAGGTATAAATGGATCAAAGATCCAAGAATATGATATGGAGATGAGGAATACAAAGCTATTCAATGAACAATTCCTTTCTAGGTTGGTGGTGGATATAAATTTGAATCTAGCTTAAGTGTATCAAGTAAATTTTGATTGAACATATTCTCCTTATCATTTCAAGGATTTCCTTTATATAGGGAAATTATTTTCTATTTAGAAAATTTGAGCTACCCCCAAAAATTTAATGACCACTAGAAAGGAATATTGAATTTTGTGGCCCAAAGGTACATACTACTATAAGACTATTTGATGTGGAAAAACCTTGATAGTCTTCTCTTTGAATTTTTAGACTAAGAAAAATTCATTAAAATTATTCAAGAATATCACCATATATTTTCTAGAGGAATTTTATTCAAGCACTACCACTAATAATATTATGAGTAGGATTATTTTGGTCTACATTATTCAAGGATATGGCTATTTTTGTCAAAGGACATGTGATGAGTGCTAAATATTTTCTTTGAAGATGAAGTTTAGAGGAGCACTCCCTTTCATCTCCATATTATTTGAGGTTCCATTTCAAAACTAGGGAATTTATGTTATTGGGGAGATTGTTGAGAAGTCTAGAAATAGATAATAATAGATTCAAGTGGCTATTGACTACTTCACCAAGTGGGTGGATCCAACCCCCATAATAAATTCCACATCCAAAGTAATTATTAATTATTTTATAGTATCATCATAAGGTTTTGTGTGCCTACAAGGATGTTTTTTAATAATCCAACATATTTCAAAGTCAATTACCTCATCGATATATTTAAAATTATGGGCTAACTCTAGTACATTCATCACCTTATCATATATAATGAAAAAGACATGTTGAATCTAGTAATCAGTGCATCACGAGAATCATAGATAAAACAATAAATAAAAACAAGAAGAGATAAGATAATAAGAAAAATATCTTTGTTTGGATAGCGATGATAACTTATAAGAAGGCTATTTGTATGAACCTATTTGAATTGATATATTGGATAAAGAAAAAGTTGTCAATTATTCTTGAATATTCATTGTATAAAATACTACTACAAATTAAGGGGATGACATTTTCATAAGAATGCACTCAAATTTATTGAAAATAAAAGTGTGTTTCCCATGAAGGAAAGCTACTAAAATTGTAAGAGATGAAGTATTTTTTTGTACTAAATTTCTTCAAAGATATTTTTAGGTTTATTACATTATCTGCGTGTAGGACTATTGGTATGAAGATAAAGATAAACATGACAATTTGAATCCTTATGGGTTGGATTCTATTATGTTACAAATAAATATGGTCAAGGAAATTTCTACTTCAAGATTCTTGATGGAGCTACCAATTCAAGGTCAACATCTTAAAAAAATATTTTTATTAATGGTGAGGGTTGCTTGGAGTCTACATACATACTCGTTTTTATTTTCCTTTTTTTTATACTTTTCCTTATATTTTGTTCTTCTATTATTTTTCTACCTTCCCATTTTGTTCTAATTATCCTAGAGAAAGATCAAATATCAATATTCCTTAAAATATGCATGTGCCCCCAACTAGAGCCTACATTAGTGTCCAACATTGCAATGAAAGAATTTTATTGAGTCTTAGCTTGTTTTTGTAGATAGTTTTGTATAGTCCACTACTTATAATTTATTTGAGAAAATTTCAAGTTGACTCCCCTATAAAATCACCTGAATTGTGTTCCTCTCTATCTCTCAAGTTTACATCATATATTAGTTGTAAAATTCTAATGAAATCCTAGGCTTGAGAGGTAGGGAGATAGAGGTAGAGAAAGATGTGGATAGAAATGGATAGAGAGAAGTATTAAGAGGGATATAGATATAGATAAATAGAGATATAGAGATCTAGAGTATGAGAGATGGAGGGGGAGATGGAGTAAATAAGAGAGAAGAGAGGGGAGAGAGGGAGAGATAGATCAACATATATAAAGGTATATGGAGAGGGAGAGGGAGAGGGAGAGGGAGAGGGAGAGATATATATAGAGGGAGATATGGGGAGATAGTGAACAATAGGGAGGGATAGAGAGATATAGAAATAGAGGTAGATAAATATATGGGTAAAAAGGGATAGAGAGGAGTAAGAGGGAGATAGGGATATTAATAGAGATATAGAGATACAGAGAAAGCGAGATGGAGGAAGAGGGATATAATAAGAGTGAATAATATATAGGGATAAAGAGGAGGAGATATATAAAGATATATAGCAAGGGAATGATAGAAGGGGAAGAGAAAGGGAGAGGGATAGTTAGAGAGGGGGAGAGAGAGAGAGAGAGGTAGAATAAGATAAAGGTAGAGAGATAGATAGAGAGGGAGAGAGACAAGGAGAGGGGATAGAGGGAGAGATACAAGGTGAGGGGGAGAGAGGGAGAGAGGGGGAAAATAGAAAGGGGTGGAGAGATAGAGAGGAGGAATATATAAATATAGAGATAGACAAATGGATTGAGATAGTTAGAAAGGGATAGAGAAGCAGACAGGGAAGAGAGGGAGAGATAGAAAAATAGATAAAGAGGAGGAGAGAGGGAGAGAGAGGGAGACAATGAGAGTAGTGATAACTTTAAGAACCCCCCTTGAATATATATTAAATAGACTGATCAATTTTTCATTTTTTCTAGAAAAATATCAATTTCTAATAATGACACAATATCGAGCATGCTCTCCATCAATTTTTTCCTCCAATAGAAATTAATATTATTTTTCTAAAAAAAATGAACAAATTATAAGATTATATAGGGGTTCTTAAATTTATCAGTGTTCTCTATCTCTCTCCCTCTATTTCTATACCTCTCTCCTCATATCCTATCTCCATCTCTAACCATCTATATACCTTTCTCTACCTCTATAGATCTATATCCCCCCTCTACCTATCTCTCTCCCTCCCTTCCTATATTCCCCTCCCTCTCTATACATATCTACCTCTCCCCCTCTTCATCTCTCCCTCTTTTTCTATTTATCTATCTCTCCCCTCTCCTCTCTCTCCCTCTATGCCTATATCTCTCCATTTCCCTTACTCTACCTCTATCTCTCTCTCTCCTCTCTCTCCCTTTATCTTCCCCCTCTATCTTTACCTAGTTATATATACCTCGAGATATCTCTCTCTATATATATATATTTTCTATATCACTCTCTACCTATTTCTCTCATTTTCTCTTCCCCTTATATATTTCCATAGTTATATATCTCTCCCCCTCTTCTTCTATCTTTCCACATTTTCCTATCTATCTCCCTTTCCCTTTCTTTATATCTATATAATCTCTCTCTCTCCTACTCTACCTATCTCTCTCCCTTTCACTTCCCCTCTATCTTTCCCAAGTTGTATCTATCTCTAGTTATTGAGATCCCTCTTTATATCCCTATCTCTCCATCCTGCCCTCTCCCTCTCTAACTATCACTCCCTCTTTATATATCTCTACTTCTTTCTCCTCTCTATATTTCTCTCCCTCCTTCTCTCTCCCTCTCTAACTATCACTCCCTCTTTACATATCTCTCTACTTCTATCTCCTCTCTATATTTCTCTCCCTCCCTCTCCCTCTCTATCAGGTTATTTCCACATATCTCTCACTCATATACATACACACTCCCTATTTATTCATCCTTATCTCTATCTATTTATGCCTCTATAAATCCCTCTCTCTATATCTCTATTACATGTCTTTATAACATTCTTTCTCTCTCACTCTTGCTTCCATCTCTATCTCCATATCTCACTCTTTCTCTCTATCTATATTTGATTATTTGTACCTTTCTCTCTTATTCACTCAATGTATCCCTATATCTCTCATACTCTATATTTATATCTCTTTATTTCTCTATATCTCTCACTTACTCCTCTCTATTCCTTTGTATCCATATATTTCTCTACCTATATATCCCTATCTCTATCTCTCTCTATCCCTCTCTATATATCTATATCCCTCCCTCTCTCCCTATCCCTCTCCCTCTATATATATTTTTAGTGTCGTAAATTGTCACCCTTGATAATTTCACACTAGGTTTAGCTCCCCTTCATTTTTTTGTACCCAGTCATGTATATAATTTTCCTATTTTATAATAATATTCATAAAATCAGAGGTTGAATTGGGATTATATAATTAATATTCATTTGCTAATTCTTGAGGCCCCAAAATAGCTCTAGTGTAGGGTGCATAGTGCCCTTGTCTATCATATTGTTTCCAAATTAAAATATGTGAGTGTTGGAATTTTAACATTTAAGAATCCAAATTCATTTGAATAATTTATTTATAGGAAATTAAACAATTACATATAAATACAAGTATTTTTCATCATTTGAAATCCTAGAAAAATCATAAGATAATTGAGATCATAATTAAGCATCCTAAAATTAATCAAGAGAAGAATTAGCATGATTATTGTGGAGCCTCACTAGTTTCTAAGTAAACTGGTGATATAAAGCATACACACACCTCAAGGGACCTAAGGTTCCTTAACTAAACAGTTAATTATTCCTAAGAGGGTTGCATTAAATTATCAACTAAGGAGTCATAAAACTTTAGATAGTTCTAGAAAAATATATGCATTCATAGATTCTAGCACATCCTACATCAATAAAGTATAGGAAAATACATGTCCAAATACAATAAAAGATGGACAATAGAATAAACTACTAACTCAAAAAATATGGGAAAAGAATGTAAATAACTACCTAATGCTTAAGATTTTCGATAATGGCATGGTGTACTGGTTTAAAGGTGGCATTGTTATTCTTGCCACCAAGATTCAAACCCTATTGGGGTGGTACTATTGAATGGTTTCATTCCAGTTCATAGCTCCGGTCAAAAGCGTTTACCCCTTGAATAAACAAAAAAATGCTTAAGATTGTAACCATTAATCGTTAAATTATAGTTTCCTAACTTATCTAATTCCTTTGGAGTATGAAACCAAACATTAGACTACAATGTCTAATTCATGAATTACAACACATCATTCATAAAAATATAAGTAAAAATTACCAATTAAATTTCAAAAATGCATTATCTAATCTAACAATAGAAACCAAAGTGGTTCAGAAGTACCTCTAGTGGTCCTTTCTTGAGTTGTTGCTTCCACAAAATTTATCAAACACCCGCGTACTCAACAAATCAAGCTATCAAACCAATTTCCTTTATTGCATTCTAACACTGAACACTTACATCAAATCTAAAAGGAATAAGTTGAAGATATTAGTAATATGACACATTTTATTGATGCAATATTGAGTAATAATGGTAAAGAAATAACTAGCTAACTAGATCCCCTCCTCAACAAAATATCCTACTATATAGGTTCTATGAGGAGTTTCATTATTCAGGGATTGAAAATAGACTTATAAAACAACTATCAATTGTTCCTCAAGAATAGGAAGAGGACTAAGTTTTATAACAAAAAATAATAACTATATGCAACAAAATTAGAAAACTAAATATAGGCTCTATATCCAATAGCTTAACTGTTCATAACAAAAATGTGTTCACAGAATAGTTTTGTCATAAATCAATCGTATTGCAACTAGATTCCTTCTCCTAGTTGTCTTATTAGTGAGTAAGAGTGATATTTGACAACCCATAGACTAATCAATAAATGATATCATTCATTTCCTCTAAAAGTGTAATGCCACAATTAGTTGACTCCTTCTCTACAACAATCTACAATCCTTATGCTACGTGCTAGGAAACTCATTACTATAGGTTGACATTTCTTCTTGTTGAAATGTGTTAGTATTATCCCTAAGGCATCAGAATTATTAAAAAACATAAATTAAACATACAATCCCACTAAATTTCACATAAATTCATGCATTCATACATACATATATCAACATAACATATGTTTTCATTTCCACATAATTAAGACTACTTAAAACTATATAAAAGGCATAAAAGGTCTTTGGTAATGTCTTGAAACTTAGAAAAAAGAGATAATGAAAACTATGAAACAATAATAGAAAACTAGTTTTAGTGACGGAAAAAGTAGCTCTTTTTCCTCACTTAATTTGGAATAAGTGATTTATCATTAACTTAATAATGTCTTGGTTTAATGTTGTAATTTGTTGTACACATTCACATTAATCTAGGGACCCCTTTTAAACTAAATGTACTTAATTTTTACCTTATTTAAGGTGTTTTAAAGTGTTGTAACACTCTTTAACACTTATCTAGGGTTTCATTACTTAATTGATCCTAATGGGCTCCTCTAATTCAAATTCAAGCCATCTTAATTACACTTTCTAAGAGATCTATCTCAACACCCATAAATCAAACTACATAACATTTAATTTGGAAAAATAAAGGTCCTAGAAAATTGTTCTAGGACCCATTTTCCACTAAGGGCGAATGGGTCCTCTCCAAATAGGACACCCCTTTCTATGCATGCATTTTTGAAATGGGTTTTTGATGTACTTTCAATCCCCTAAGGCATGGTCCTAGGAAGTGGTGTTAGGACCCATTGGCCCTACGTGGTGAATGGGTCCTCCCTTAATAGGACCCCCCTTTTTGAATTTAATTCTGGTTGGATTTGATGATTTTCAATCCTATATCTAAGGTCAGATTGAATTATTTGAATTTTGGGGTTAACCTCTAGATTTAGTATAAATATGGGGTTAATTCACATGTTTCTCCTAGCAAGTTTACAAGAGGCCTAAGAATTCAAGTTTTCAAGCATTAGAGAATTACAAGAGAATTTCAAAGGAATTTCAAGGTGGATTATTGAAGAGTTATTATAGAAATTCAAGATCATTTCATCATGTCAATGGCATAGTGAATTCATACATGTTGAGCTAAGATTGTGGATGTGGCATTGAAGATCCACTTGCAAGCATTGTTTCACATCTTATTTTATATCAAGATCTACATTCTTCATGTCCAATACATGTTAGTTTGCAAATTTATACTCCAAGACAACTTCCATGGTATCATCAATTCAAGTTTCATGTTTCATGCTTCAATTTTAGTATTTCATCATTTGGTTTAATTACCTACAAGGGGTTTGACTTAGTAAAACCCCTATTCACTAACGATTAACAATTTTTTCTTCTCTTGAATGTGTATTTGTAGATTTATAGGTTGAAGATTAAGTGGAGAACAAGTTTGAAGTAAAATTGTCAAAATTGTCAAGTTGCAAAGTTATAATTCAAAGTGCAAGAACATAGAAAGAAGGATATAAAAATTTGATAGGTTTTTGGGAGCTGATAACTGAGGATTTGTGAGTGTAGAAATTGAACATAGCACATATCTCATTTTCAGAAACCCTACTAGGGACCCATTCGCCACTAAAGGCGAATGAGTCCTTTGTGCCCTAAAAACAAACTTCTTGCAACAAGGTACACATCCCTTTGAGCTATAAAAACTTCCATTTTCATTTCTATAACAATTAGGATTGTTTTTTATTGTGATTTAGGCATTTTGGCCCTCATAATTGAATGTTTCTTAGTGAAAATTAGTGGCTCATCATCTTGATCCATTCACCTTGATGAACCCCCATTTTTTCTATGTTACATTTTGGTGAACTCGACTCATTGAATATTTCAATTTCTTGATTTTGAAGTCTTTCATTGCATCCTATGTTAGATCTTGCATTCATTTTCATTTCATTTGAATTGAATTAGATCTCATTTAGGGTTTTTTGCATTGCATTCAAAATTTTCATCTTATTTAGGGTTTAGAATTGCATCGTTTTTCATTTCTTAAATCTGAAAAATAAAAAAATAAACCCGTCATCTTGCATATCATTTACACCTCATACATTTTCATTTCAAAATTAAAAAAAAATTGCATTTCAACCTAGGTTTTTGCATTCATCTTTTCATTGCATTTTCACATTGCATTTCTAGAAAATCTAAAACTGAAACTTATTGTCTCAAACCTGGAATTGAAAGACATTACAGAAAGCCTTAAAATCATTCAAAAATGGTTTAAAAACCCTAATCAAGGACCCATTCACCTTTACTAGTGAATGAGTCCCTGATCAAGCTGGGCCTATACCTTTTGGCATCTGAAAAGCATTAAAAATCACTTAGAAATTAGCAAAAACATTTCAAAAACACCTAACCAAGAACCATTCACCCTTGCTAGTAAATGAGTCCCTATTAGATCTTGATTTGCATTTTCTGGAAATTAAAATCCTAGTTTTAGGCTTTTTTTTGCTGCTGTTACTTTCCAGTTTTAGTTTAATGATTTGTTGTTTCATAAAATTCATTGCATATAGCTTAATTTGCTTCATTTAGTGCATTGTCAAAAATTCAAAATTGCATTCAAACATTTCATTTTCAAATTATTGCATTGTGTGACCAGTAAATTGCATTAAGTAGAATCTAAAAATTACATCCCATTCTAGGTCATTGCATTGCCCTTTTCCATTTAGGGTTTTCACACTAGGTTTGTAAAACTTGTATGAGCTTTACAACTTGGTGCCCTATTAGAAATACTATTGTAAGACATAATTTGAGGCTCATGTCATCTCGTTATATCTCACTCACCATGGATCTTGGGTTTTCTAACTCTCTCTCTAATAGTGTTGATAATCAACCCTTTATGGCTCATACTTTGCATGCTTCATTTCCCATGACTTCACTGCATGTTCAAATCTCTCAAGACAACGTAAACAAACTAGATGACACATTCAAAAACTTACAAGCACATATCCTTAGTGAATACATAGACATTAGCATGGTTCCCATTATACAAAATCTAAGGAAATTTTTTAAAACTAGAAATGGAACACAAATTTTCTATAGCCTTAGTCACATCTTTCATACGTATTGGAATATACAAGACAATAATGATACAAAGAATGATGTGATGAATGTTGACATAGCTAAAGACAGCATGAACACTATTGAACAACATCATGTAGATAGGATGGTAGGATTTATCAAAGCTAGACCTCATAAGGGCTTGACTAAAAAGCCTCTTGATATTGCTTTCTCACAAAATGACATATTTAAGCATGCACATGATGGTCCTCTTTACATAGCTATCCCAATCAATGATAAGCCCACTAATGGGATATTGATTGATCCCGTTTGTGATATGATCATGGAATAATTTTTATATGTGCATGAACTATATCAAGAAACATATAAAAAACTGAAAGCATGGATCAAGACACATAATGGTTTTGTTTTTCCTATGATTGGCTTGATAGATCTCCCTTTAAAATTTGGACCGAAAAAATTAACTATATCATTTTCCATCATCCCGCAATCAAACCAATTTTGTGTGAATATAGGCTATCCATGGCTTTGCTCCATGAATTTCGTCTCTTTGGTTGTGCATAAATGTCTAAATTTCCATTTGGCAATGATATCTTTATTGTGCATCATAGTGGATTTAATCTTGCATTGGCCTGAGGGAATTTTTAGTAGATTTCCTTTGGCCCAAGCCTATGGAACCTATTAAGCCTCATGAGGAATTCTTTTTCAAATCATATCAAAAGTTCAAGGCAAAGAAAATAGCAGAATTATCCCTCTAAAACATGCCTCAACCTATAACTAAAACACCTATCCTTGATGAAACAATGATTGAACCAAAAGCCCTTGTGAACATTCAAGAACAACCCATAACAAGTCCTCCTACCCTTTCCTACAAGAGACCACAAGATAACACAAACAATCCCATTGTCCCTCCTAGAGTCAAACAAGTTTATAAAGCTAAAGAGAAAGTGGTTGAACAACCTCCTATTGTTTCTTCTATTCCTCCCAAGGAAGAGAAGGAACCTATGATTGACAAACACACTCTTACACAAACACAAATTGAAAATAGATTGAAACAAAATCAAGTGCTAGAGAGCATAAGTGTAGACGACGTGCTATTGGTCGTAAGTTACAAACTCAAGAAGACAAGAACAACATAGAAAATCGGAATCCAAACTTACCTAAAGCAATGCATGATGATCCTATACCCTTATTGCAGCATAAACAAAAACATTCCATGGACATTGTCCTTCAACCTCCCATTGTGATTAATCTAGATGACGACATTGATATTCAAAGATTGATGAATTGCATGATGAATTGAATACATTATTTTCTTCTTCTATGAACTTAAATGATAAATCTCCTAAAAAGAGTGTTCAACTTGGTGCTTCCCCTAGTTCAAAATTTTCTCTTGTCCCTTTGGCTAGTTGTCTTCCTTTTATTTATGCAAACCGAGATTGGGATGCGGATGACCTTCTCTAGGTTGACTCACATGTGCCTTACTAGTCTTTTTTCTTTTTCATGTACCTTTATGTGATTGAATGTGTGTAATGTGATCCCTTATGATGTTTCATTTGATGTATCTCTCTCTCTTTGTGTGCGTTCCTCTATATGTACCTACATTCTTCTCTATTTCATAATATTTTTTGCTTGTCTTGTGTTTTCCTTTTGAGGATGATCATCCATGTCTCTTCCATGTTGACCCAAAAAAAAATTCTTTATCTTTTTCATTTAGCTTTTTTTTTCCTTTTGGGGATGACATAAGGCATCAAGACATTTAGGTCTCTACCATGTTGACCTAAAGAACTTTTCTTTATTTTCGCTCTCTTTTTGTCATTCTTCTAGTTCTATGAGTATTTGGGGAATGATGACAGTCTAAGCTCTTGAAACAACAATGTGGCAAAGACGTACTGACCCCAAATCCATAGATCCCTTATGTATTTTTGGGGGAAACCCTTCCTTCCTATTTCATGATGTAGCTTTATCTCGGAAACATATGACTTGGCATAGGGTTTTCTAGGAAAGCTCTCATGTCTTAGGAGAAAACATTGACTACTTTAAAGAAATTTCTCATAGTAATGGTGTACCAACCACTTTAAAGTTGGGGCATACATTGATGACATCTTTTGACATATTTCATGGCATGATTTTCTTTTTTCTTGTGACATGTCCTTTTCTTGGTGGTTTCTTTGGGTTTGATGTCCTCCAAAAATGTGATATTTCTAAGCATACAATCTCCCTTCATGGCATGATGCAAAATGAGAGGTATCCCATAACTGGAGATCTGGTATTATTGAATTTTCCTCTCTTGGAGACATTAGGCATGATGTTCCCTAAGAAGAAGACCTTACATAAACAAAGAAAAAATCCCCTTTAACAAACACTTACAAACATGACAATCAAAATCATTTACAAAATCATTGGGGTTCCTTATTGAATTTATCAAGAGGATAGCTTTGGTATGGTTAGTATGATGAGAATCTGACACACTAGCATGACTTTCTCATTATATGGTGAGAAGCTGACACATTGGCATGCCTTTCTCACTAAACCACCTTTTTGGGACAACTCACTTAATAGAAATACTGAGATTCCACTACCCCAAAGTGAGAAACATATGTTATGGAAAAACAACCATGTTCCACATCACATTGGAACGGTTGTGCTTGATCCTTTGTTTTCCATTATTTTTCTTGGCCTTTAATAGGGTATGACTATGTATCTTTGTTCTTTCTACATACTTATGTGTCTTGAATTTCTACTTTCTAGTGTGAGTTTGACATGTGGTCATACTCTCACTAAAGTGGGGGAAAATGTACTAATAGAAAGGGTGGCTCTTTTTCCTCACTTAGTTTGGAATAAGTGACATATCATGAAAGGTTGAAAATTATGGATTTTCTAGGGTTTAGGACCTAGAATGATAATCTTCACTCTCTCTCATTCAAGAACAAACCCTAGAGATCTCAATGCAAAGGAGAAAGAGATCTTGCAATAGGGTTGTCCTAGGGGCTAAATGTAAAAGTTAATGAGGGGTTCACCAAGAAAAGACAAATAAAATGAAATTTGTAATTTAATATGTAATACTAAACCCTAATATGATGAAATGCTTCACTATATAAATGCAAATAAAATAGAATAACAAACTATAGGATGAATTATGTGCACCTGGAAATCTAAAGATGACTGGAAGGAGCTTTGAAATGATGGAAATTCTAAATTTAATGTTGAGAGGGACTCATTCACCAAGCTAGGTGAATAAATCCAAAATATGGGTTTCTGAGTAGGAACATGAATCTGGCAAACGGGTATCTAAATCTGCAAAAATCTAAATTTTGACCTAAATTGGGACTCATTTTCCAAAAAAGTTGAATTATTCTAGTTAGGGATTTCTGAAACTTCAAGGTCTGAATTTGGTCTTCAAGGTCTAGTATATGCTTCCTAATTGATTTCTAGATCTGAATCTCTATAAATCAACTTGTAGGTGTTCTCCAATGCTTAATGACAACTTTGACAACTTTTAGACACTTTGACAACTTTCTCCAAACTTTCTCTTCAATGTTTCTTCAATATAAACCTACAAATTAGACAACAAAGAGAGGGAGAAATTTTGTTTTGTTAGTGGATATGGGTTTTCCTTGGTCAAACCCTATTTTGGTAATCAAACCCTAAAATAGAATAAAATAGGAATGGAGAATGATGAATTTGAACAAAGTATGATGTTGCAACTCACCTAACCATAGCAATAAGAGGCTAAAAACATGTATGAGATGGCTCCAATGGATGTGGATCTTGACTCTTGCTTGAATAGGATAGATCTTGAATGAAATGCTAGCTTTCAGAATCATAAAATCCTACATCACAATTATTAGCTCAAAAAAAAACATGATGCATGAATACTTTGACATGATGTTTGATGCTTGAATGTTGCTCTAAAATTCTTGATAATTTTCCCTTAAATTCTCTTGAATGCTCTTGAATACTCTTGTGAACTCAACTTTTCTATAAGTATGAATACTTGAATTCTTGTTAGGTGAAAATAAGTGAAAGAACCTTATATTTATACTTAATTATGCAAGAATTTCCAAAATTACAATACTACAAGCCGACATCAGATCTAGGAGGATAGAATCCTACCATAAAATTTGAATTAATTTTTATTTTAGGCAAATGGGACTCATTCGCCCAAGGTGGCGAATGAGTCCCATTAGGCATAATTTATGGGACCTTTTTCAAAAATGCTTAGAAAGGTGTGAAACCAGGTTTAGGACCCAAAAACCTAGGTGGGACTCATTCACCCAAGGTGGTGAATGAGTCCCAGATCACTAAATTTGTAACATTCAACCTGAAACACCTAAATTATGATTGGATACTGATTTGTGTCTAGATTATCCTCGAAAAGATGCATTAAATGAGGCTTGTGGATGTAAAATAAGGCCAATTATAGCATAAAGAAGCCCAATTATTAATGACAACCCTAGAAAAGGGTGAAAGTGTGTTACAACATTTTACAACACTCCAAATAAGGCATTATTAAGGTAAATTTTGATTAAAAATAGGTTTATTAGGTTTAGTTAATTGATAAAACCTTTAAAAAGTGTGAAAGTGTGTTACAACACTTCACAAGACTTTTAGAAAGGTACCATTTAAGTTCATTAGTTCACAAGGACCCATGACCTAATGCAAGTGTGTTAAACACATTACAACACTAAGTCAATTCATCATTAGGCTCAATTTTACGAGGGCCCAAAATAGTATCAAAATGTCACTAACGACATTTTTGACACTGCATATCATTAACTTAATAATGCCTTGGTTTAATGTTGTAATGTATTGTACACATTCACATTAATCTAGGGCCCCCTTTTAAACTAAATGTAC
>VDFB02271358.1:758954445-759176954 GCA_007258455.2 Sequoia sempervirens
ACTCATTAAATGATATAAGCAAATGCCTGCAACCGAAGACATCTACACCAAACACAAAGAAAAAATCAACATCACATGAGACATTGCACTCTCTTAAAGCTAAAATGCGTAATCGAAACATAGCACACAGAAGCATTGCACAGACAACAAGTTTAACTTCTATTCCACGTAGTAGCAACATCACAACTAAAAAAGTCCTCCAATAGTAGTCCAAATCCAATCCATCAACAATCATTAGATTCTATGAAAAAGCAAATGCAACGCCCACAAGTGCAACGTCTTTTGCATATGCGAAATCGAAATCAAGTATGCAACACAAGTACAGCCCTGCTGGATCAGCAATCATTACATTCTCTTAAAAGACAGATTCGCACAGCAGGTAAACATCATACTTTTCACATGCCAAACCTGAAATGTAGATCATTTGCATCTTCTATAGTCCAGAACACAATCGCTAGTGATCGACAAACAAAAAAAAAATGGAAATTTACAAAACCGAACACAATAGAAAAATCCATTGACAGATACTTGCAAAGCATAAATGACACACCTACACAACCATGTTGCCTTTGTGATATGCTTCACTTTCAACAAAATATGCGCAAGGTTGATCATGCACTTGCTCAAGCTTTCTCTTTGCTTCCTATTCCAACTAATGAAAAAACATTGGCAGTTGGCCAATCTATTTGTAAACAATGCACAAAGGCTATTTTAAATGCAAAGGTTCCCTATTTTGCTACACCTTGGAGCATAAGACGCAATGCAGCAATAGATGTTGTTCAGTCACTGACCTCCCTTGAAGAAAGACTAGTGTCTTTGCGCATTGCTTTTGCACAGATCAGACAACTAGGATATAAGCGAGCACAATATGGATTACTTGGGACAATCATCAATGTTCCAGTGGATTTTGATAAAGTGCAACAAGCATTGCCTAGGCAACTAGATGAAAATACAACAGTCGCAGTTAGACTAAAATGCAAGCTACAATATGACAATGCATATGCACAAGGAAATATTAGACCTGCTCTTGTGATGAATGCTTTAATGACACTATCAAGAACACCATTGTACAAAGAACAAAACATCTCCATAAATAAAGACTGGGAAGAGCAATTGGCAAAGAGAACAGCAAAATTGCATGTAGATACTGAAACAGAACCAAGTATGGACAATGACATGTCTGAAGATGATCATGAACCCGTATCTGAATCAGTTATACATTGGTTCAATGATGCACATTCAATCAAAGACCTTGACACAACCATCATTGAAATTGCACCATCTGAAGGGTTTAAACCTCTTGGCATTTTCCAAGACACATACGCAGAGGAAATGAACTTCCCAACTTTGTTCTATGGTTCAGCTCGGCCAACTGACATGACTAAAAGCTTAACATACCAAAAGATAGCAAAATGGGAGCTTATGCATAAAGACAATGACTTTGCAAGACACATAACAAATATTTTCTTCAAAGCCATCAAGATAATTATTCGCCAAGTATCTTCACTGGCATGGATTTGCATAAGAAAAACTGAATTAAAGGATAGAAAGTTAGTTGCAAAGGATGTCCACAATCCAACTACCCTAGAGAAAATATTAAGATCTCCATTAGGTTACAGAACATTAAAAAGCATCCGCACCTCACTAGACTACCTAGAAAACACCAAAAAAAACATATTTGCAATGATAAGACAATTGGGACCTCCAACATTTTTTGTAACATTGACAAGTGCTGAGCACTTATGGGAACCATTGTGCAGAGCTCTACAACAAATATCCATTCAGCAACAAACCAACTCCAATGAAAGTATAGAGGATAGGGATCTGGACTTTGAAATCAGAAAGAACCCAGTAATTTGTAGTCGGTATTTTAATCATAGAATCAATGCATTTCGAAAAATGATGCTAAAAAACCATGAGCTCTTTGGCCAGGTCATGGACTACTCTTTTGTGACAGAATTCCAAAACCGAGGCAATGAACATGTTCATTTCTTACTATGGATAAAAAATGCACCTGTGTATGGCAATTGCCTAAATTCTGAAATAGAAAGCTTTGTTGACAAGTACATTTCGTGCAACTCATCACTGCTTCATACAAATCTCGTCAAAATGCAAAAACACCATCATACAAAGACCTGCAGAAAATACAGACACTCAAGCTATAGATTTAGTTTTCCGTTACCTCCCATGAACAAAACAACCATTTTAGAGCCATTGCCCATGCTCCATCCTGCAATTAAGGACAAAGCAAGAATATTTTTCAAGCGCTTGGAAAACAAACACTACACAAAAGAGGTTTCATTTCAAAATTTCTTGGACGAATTGGAAATGAATGAAATTGATTACATTGCAATGCTCCGATCAACATTGACACGCAAAATAGTCATGCTAAAAAGAGAACCAGCTGATATTTGGATAAATTCCTTTGCAAAAAAAGTACCAAGCCTCTGGTATGCAAATACAGACACACAGTTTATTTTAGACGCATATGCTGCTACATCTTACTGTAGTTCATATATGACAAAACAAGACAGAACATTGTCTCTTGCATTTCGGCAATTGCGGCAACAGTGCACTCATGCTTATGATGGCAAAATACAGTTCATACGGAAACTTGGCAATGCATTGCTAAACTACCAACAAATGTCCAGCCGTCAAGCTGCTCATATTGTTCTCTCATTGCCATTGCGTAGATGCTCAAGGAAAACGGTTTTCATCAATACTGCACCATTAGAACATAGAGTATTCATGTTAAAAAGCCCAAAACTATTAGTAAAAGAGCCAGATGATTCTGAAAATATCATGTGTTCATCTATAATAGAAAAATACACACAGTGGCCAGAAGCTCTTGACAACTTGTCACTAGTTGAATACGTTGCCTTTTATTCAGGGAGCTCAACAAGGCTCCAAAAGAGAGCAACTCCGTAGATCATTCGCTATGTAAGATATAATCCACACATTGACCCTGAGAATTATTGTAGAGAAAAACTCATGTTATATGTGCCTTTTAGAACAAGTGAGCAGACCTTGCTTGCTGGATATGAAACATGGAGTGCAATGTTCAATGCTAAAAAATCACAAATTGCAGCAATCGAAAAATTGTTCACTGCACAAATTGCTCCTACATGGGGTGACATTGACGAAGCTGCTACGACAGTTGACAACGATATGCACCCAACAATTGACCTTGCAAATGAAATTGAAAAACACAAATTGGAAAATGGCATAGAAAAATACGACATCATGAGCGACCTAAACCATATGAAAAGTAGAAAGGTCACAGACTCAATCTCTAAGAAAATGTTTTTAGAGATAGCACACCCATTGCTGCTAAGCAACAAGGAATACTTCAATTTACGAAGGCAATTGAACAAAGAACAACAATCGGTACTAAAGGATGTACTAATGGCAAAAAGACTAGTGCCCAATAAACCTTTCTACTTGTTCTTGACAGGTGGAGCAGGCACTGGCAAAACGTTCACAGGTAAAGCCATTTTCGAGGCAATGATCCGATTCTACGATAAACAGCTGGACAGTGACCCCCTCAAACCAAAAGGCATTGTTGTTGCTTCAACAGGGAAAGCAGCATTTAACGCAGGTGGCACCACTGCACATTCAATCTTTCATCTACCATGAAATTCTTCAAAGATGTTACCGCTAGATTCAAACACAGCTGACACGTTAAGCAAAAAGTTTGAGCAGTTGCAGATTCTTCTGATTGATGAAGTCTCTTTGATTGGCTTGAGAATGCTTCACAACATTGATAGAAGACTTCGTCAAATCAAACATACACCAACAAAACCTTTTGGCAATATAGACATCATATTCTGTGGAGACTTCTACCAAGCACAGCCTATATGTGATACTTGGATATTCGAGGAACCAACAATAGACAAAGAGAAAATGCCATACACGTTTTGGGTTGACAATGTCAAATGCTTTGAATTACGCAGCGTGATTAGACAATCAGATCAACATTTCATTTATGTACTTAATCGGGCAAGAACTTCTCAGCAAACTAGTGAAGACATCAGCTACTTGAATGCAATCTGCTACAAGACACCCCCCAATGATCCACGATTTCCATACTTGTTTCATAGAAATTCTGCAGTTGATGAGCACAACAGAAAAATGCTAGACTACTTACCCACAAAGCTCTTCGTTCTAGAAGCAGTGGACAAACAAGATACAACCATTGATAACATCCAATTTCACTTGGACAAGTCATTCTTGCCTGCAACAATTTTTCTCAAACAAGACATTTTAGTTGAATTGATAGTTGGTAACCTTGACACACAAGATGGCCTTGTCAATGGTGCAGATGGCATTTTTAAAACATATACAACTGACCAACAAGACATTGTGTGGATTCAATTCAATGACCCTGCTGTTGGCAAATCCCGTCGTCAAAGAATGCAACATCTATACACAAATTTTATTTTTCCTTCATGGACACCCATAACAAGAATCACTAGAAAAGTTAGAACAACTATGAAAATAGTCACAAGAGCACAATTCCCTTTACAGCTTGCCTGTGCACGAACTATTCATAGAGCACAAGGTCTCACAATGGACACTGGCTTTTGATCCCTCTAAAGTGTACCAACATGGTCTTGTTTACACTGCTTTATCACGTGTAAGGAACATCGAGCCATTGTACCTCATACATAAATTGTAGGAACAAAATTTCAAGGTTTCAGAAAAAGTAAATAATGAGATGCAACGCCTCACGACGTTGGCAGAATGGAAACTACAACATAGTCTTGCACTTGTCTGTTCAAGCCACTTCAGCCTATGTTCTTTGAATACACGTAGCTTTGCATTGCATGCCCAAGAAATAGCCCATGACTATGACTTGCTGGAAGCAACTGTTCTTTGTTTCTAGGAAACAAGAGACGATGTCCTCGACCATGTCAATTTCCTTAACGAAACACACAACTGCTATACTGCATTCAGTATTCATGGTCTACTAACATGTTGCAAGAAAACAATTTCAATCCAAACTATCCAGACATTTGCAACAAATTATATAGAATCAATAACCATTGACCTGTTGCATCTAGGCACCACTCTACGTATCACAAATTTGTACTTGACACCAAACACACACATTCATGATTTATTCAGCCTAATAGAAAACATTCTCAGCTCATTGCCACCAACCTCCAAATTGATTGTTGCTGGGGACTTTAACATTGACATGCTACAATCCACAAAGACACAAGCACTCCTCCTTGAATTTATGCAACAACACAAGCTGTCACTACTTGTTGACAAGCCAACGACACATGCAGGCAGTCTATTGGACCACTTTTGGATACGCAACATCGAAAGTGGTGTTGTCAACTTCACTATACTAGATACATATTGGACAGACCACTTTGCAATATCTCTTCATTTCCAGCTGTAGTCAAAACATGCTCAATTTTGTCAAACAAAGTGTGCCCCTTTTACAAAATTGTTTACAGAATACCAAGAATGGTACAATTGATAAAGAACAGTTCTCACCTTGCATTTGTAATTTGTAATTTTATTTCGATACTCTGAAGATTGAAGACCAATGCAAATTAAAGCTGATGCACGGATAGCTATTCTCAAGTGTACAAGAAGATTAGACCATCCTGAATGTGGTAAGCATATAGCTCAAGTTTCTTCACATGGAAAAATAATTGTTTAAGATCAAAGGTCTTCCAAATTCGTTGTCTACCTAGTCAGACATTTTTAGTTTATTTTTATAAGAATTGCTCAAGATTTGTGCATATATTGGCTTTGTTAAACGTCCAATCTTGACAATGAGGATGTTGTCTTAGCTTGCAAGGAGAGGAGACGGCTTATAAAACAAGCATAAGAATACAGGTATGAATTTGTAGAGCCTGTAGCTTCTGTACGTGCCCTAAAAATGTTGGCAGTGCTCTTAGATTTAAATGAAAGGGGATAAAATGTCGTTGGATTCTTCCATAAGCACAATACCCATATTCACATCCACAACCACTGAGTCCAGTTCTGGCTCTATGCCTGGGAAATCATCTCCACAAAGCAATTGAAACAATATACCCAGCTTTCAGAAACAATAGGAACAAAAAAACTGACATAACAAAATTTCTCTATCCTTTATGCTGTGAGGCATTCTGACAAACTATCCATGTGCCTTGTCTATGCCTCCAAAGTTTGCATACATTTTTACCAGGTTAGTCGCAGCTATAACATCTGACAGCAATCACCTTTCCTTTATCCTTTAATAAATGTCCATACCCTGTTCCAAAGCGCACCCAGGTAGAATGCTAGCAAAAGTTGTCGAACTTGACTTTGCACCTGCCAATTACATTTGCTACAATGTGTGTATGCCTCTGATGTTTAGCCGTGCACAATTATAAATTGAGCATAGCTGAAGTTGAAGTCTTATTGGACAGTATTTAATTTCCACCATATCTAGATTACTTGCATTGTATATGAAAACTCTAAAGCCTTGAATGTTCCTAGTATTCCGAGGATGCAAAACATGAGGCCAATTTTCTGAATGTAATACAAAATCTGTATTAGTATTTGCCAATTCTCAGCAGAAACAAATCCATATATGGCCAGACATGCTAAATTTCCAAATACATATCCAATAAAACTAACGAATAGTATATGTCTGGCTCAAGTTTCTTCACATGGAAAAATAATAGTATCAGATGTCTATACATAAAATGTCAATCCAATCTGTGTTTAAAAACTGTAGGACATATAGATGAAGTCAACTTTCAGTATACCTATTTTCCATTTATTTTCTAAGTGATAAGCTCTTTTAAGTGTTCTAATAATTTGCATTGGCTTCTGCCTCTATGTTACAGCTGTCTTTTTTGCACTAGCTATATAGACTCAAGACTGCGGCAACAAGACCCTCTTCAAACTGGTAAATGTCTTACTCTTGACACCAACAAGCTTGAAAACTAGTTTACTTGCAACCAATGTTTTTCATTCAATTTGTTTTGTTCCATTCATTGGCACAGATCTGCTATTGCATGCCCTGTACGAGCATTTGGAAAACAAGAATCCCGTTTGCTAGACACCATAACATGGATCATTCAATGGTGCCAGAACACCTGCCATCGAACAAGCGAAAGATGGATGAAAATATGTACTCACATTCTTAATATACTTTTGCCCTGTCTTAGAATTATGTATTTCACATGAATCCTCACTAGCAACACCTGCTAACACTTGTCCATCAGTGATGTAGGCACCTCTGCCAGTGACGCTGCTTGCTCAAATGAGATTCAAGAACAAGGTCACAGCCATATAGCCACCCCTCGAAATGATGCTGCTCGTTCATGTCAGAGCCAACAACAAAAGAGGCAAGTATTTAAAAACATTCATGCCATATGTAACTTCATTTTGACCACTGTCAGTTGCTTATTCTATTTCTATGATTGCTGCTATTGCAATTTATAGGATGAAGATAGAACCCGTTCAGCCATCAAGCATACTTGATATTTGTACAAAACAATCCATCAGTGATGTAGACACCTCTGCCAGTGACGTTGCTTGCTCAAACGAGATTCAAGAACAAGGTCACAGCCATATAGCCACCCCTCGAAATGATGCTGCTCGTTCATGTCAGAGCCAACAACAAAAGAGGCAAGTATTTAAAAACATTCATGCCATATGTAACTTCATTTTTACCAGTGTCAGTTGCTTATTCTATTTCCATGATTGCTGCTATTGCAATTTACAGGATGAAGACAGAACCCGTTCAGCCATCAAGCATACTTGATATTTGTACAAAACAATCCATTAGTGATGTAGATAGCTCTGCCAGTGACGCTGCTTGCTCAAAAGAGATTCAAGAACAAGGTCACAGCCATATAGCCACCCCTCGAAATGATGCTGCTCGTTCATGTCAGAGCCAACAACAAAAGAGGCAAGTATTTAAAAACATTGATGCCATATGTAACTTCATTTTTACTAGTGTCAGTTGCTTATTCTATTTCTATGATTGCTGCTATTACAATTTACAGGATGGAGACAGAACCCATTCAGCCATCAAGCATACTTGATATTTGTACAAAACAATCGGCTGTAGCCTTTGAAGGTGATGTCCTGGTCATCTATGGCCCTGCTGCTACCAACAACCCTCCAACCCAACCAAAAGTACCAATTCTACATCTTGACTTGGTCGATAGCTATGGCCAAATGACAATAACAGCAAACATTAACAACAGATTGATTGACATATTCTTGCCAAATCTATCGCCTGGTACAAGTATTCGAATCACAAACTTTGTGATTAAAAAAAAATCAAAATATGACAGAGGAGATGCTGATTACTGTCTCCAGTTCACTAGTAAAACCACCATGCAAACCATTCCTACAGTCTGCAAAGAGCGTAGACTAATACCTGACACAACCATTTCAGAGCTTATTAAATCAAAAGATAGCTATCCAATTGGATCAGTTGCTGCTATTGTTACTGCTCACTATCAAATGCCGACGCAACATGAACTACACATCAGAGATGGAGACACGCACAATGACTTAGCTACTGTAAGATATTATGCAATAATCTTAAACCTCACCCTAAATCCTTTTCATCATGCATATTGTTGGCCATGACAACTAACTAAATTGTTCACTTTACAGATTATAGTACCTAGCAGCTTTACAGCACCCTATGCAAAAGTGCGAATGTTATTGGCATCAGCAACAAAGCCACTGGTACTATTCAAAAACATTGTTCGCAGCGGACACATAGGCTCAACACTCATGCAAACAACATAGTCCATGTTCATTGACGAGCTGAATGACCTATGTACTAAAGCTTTCCTGGGGAAATTAGTTTCTACCAGCACACAGGTATCTAGCCTCACAATATTGTACACTTTTCTTCAAAAAATTTAGATTATTTTAGACACAATGCAATCTATACTAGTTCCTAGAGCAACTTTGTACCTTACTGATCTAACTTTCGATAGCCTAGAGATCTCAACAGTGAACAACTATTATTACTAGACACTTATATTTTATACTTATCCATTACTTTTGTTCACTTATATTTTATACTTCTCCATTACTTTTGTTCCATCCAGACATTGCTATGCCTTCTAATGAAATCTGCATTGCCATTCCAGGTAGTTGGCACCTTGAAACCAAAGAATGTCCACTTGCCACCATACCAGCCGGTATGCATGACTTGTGACCAAAGAGTTTTTTTTACTGAAACAACAGATAATAACGTTGTCCAGTGCGCAACATGCGCAACAACAACAAAATTCCAATATAGGCAATTCCTTGAATGCACAATACACACAACGAATGGAGATCTGGACTGTTACCTACAGAAAAAATTGCTAGAACAGAATTTCCCTCAACTTGCTGCAATACCTTATCTAAATTACAAAAGAGACATGTCCACGGTGATGTTCATGCTACGCAAATTCCAATTAGAAGGAACATTTACACTTGCCATGGACAACTGCATTATAGAAATTGTTAAACAGGACAATGCTATCGGACTTCCACCCAACTAAGAAGACATTTGCAAATTAGCACAGGTACTTATTTATTCTGCACAAACTAATTACTTGACTTTTACAAAATGCTGTCTTCCTCTCTCCTGCTAAAGAATCTGTTTTGGTAGATAGCCTTTCGTTAGGGTTAGTTCAATCCGGATTCTAAGTTAGCGAATATCTTCCTTTCGGCTTCTGTGGATCATGTTATTCCTTATCTTATCAGATGAGCCGATGAAAGCAGGGGGCTTCTGTCAACAACTGGGGCAGATCGCCAACACATCAAGTCTAAAGTTAGAAGAATTCAATAATCTCATATTTTGTTTATAATTTTCTCAATTTTCTAATAGTGTCAAACTTTGTATATGTGTTGCAGTAAGGAATTGAACAGGAAACTGCGAGCATTTATGACAGGTTGATATCAAGAAATACAAGAGTGGCTCTGAAGTTCTGGCAATTATGATAAAATCCCAGGTGTTTTTTTGAGTTCAAACATAGGAGTGCCTTTGTCCTCTTTGGCCTCGAAAATCGGTTTTATAATGTATATATCAATGTTAATACATACAGTTTGAACAGAGAGTTTTTAGACTCTTACAACTTTATTTTCAATTTTATCTCAGGGGAATTCATGGGATTTGATCCATAATGTTCTATCACAGTTAATGATCCATTGGCATTGGACTTCCAATTATATGATGTTGATGCAAGCATGTTGCTTTATTACCTTCTAGTTTTTGTGACTTACCATTGAGTAAACAGTTTATTTGCTGTCAAACTTTGACTTGTTTTAAAATCTCAGCATTTTGCTCTTTTTCATATGAGTTTATTTCTGTTCTTTTGCATGCAAACAGCCCTGCTCATGGCAGGGACTCCAGCTCCCGCAGAGTGCTTGTTGTTTAAAGTCTTCAAATTTTACACATTCATATTTGAGGCTTGAAGCATACAAAATGACTTAACCATGTTTTATTTTATAGAAGTTTTAAATTAGGATAACTATATGGGTACAAACCTTAAGATTCAAGTCTTCTTGCATTTATAAATATCAATTGTATTGAAAATTTAAAAACTACATATTTTATTTGCTAGGAAACACAAATCCTGCCACATAACTTTTGCTTAAGCCCTAATCACATTGTACTACTGCTGGCTACAATTATTTTCATCATTACTGCTGATATTCCCTTGGAGTTGGCACAAGCCATCAAGATTAATATTGTCACTCTGACCATGTTTTGACTTGTGAATCATATGTAGTAATGTAACCCTGGAAGTATCATATACATAATTGCTCTAATATTTTTATTAATGTATGAAGCACCTCTCAAAAGTAGCTTGAAGTTTCTATTCTTAAAATTCTTTAACTGTGATGCTATGCTGATGCTAAGTTGTTCAAATTAATTCTACATCCAACCTATAAGATTATGGTTACCAAAACTTGTACATTTTGAAAGTTATTTGTAATTTTACAAAAGACGGACTATTAATGATAAGGAGGAAAATAATGACCAAACGAATTTCTTCCTTCAAAGAGTATGCTAGCACTTAAGAATGTGGAATTGAATATAAACTAATAATGTGCAAAACTATCAAATATTTTGCAGGCAATTTGACAGATGAAACTTGTTTGTGGACAGCTGCAGATATTTACAGGTTTGAAATACAAACCAAGCAAACAGAGCAGCAGTCTATTTCTTAGAATGCATTTATAGTCATTCCTATTGTTAATTCCCATGAACCCTATGTGGTTCATGCATATGGCATAAGCATTGATACGCTTTTTGGTTATTTTATTTTGTGTCTCTCTCAAATGATATGTAGCTATTTTGTAGTTATTTTTTCAAAGCTTCCTCAAGCATGCCCTAGCTTTCTGAGTATTTTAATGGTTATACAAATTATGGCAATGTTAATTATTTGATAGAATGGAATAAGCACAATATTTTAGTGTGTGGATCCTATATTATAACTATAAGTATCCTAGTGAAATATCTCCTTTAGAAATCAGTAGAAAATAATACCTTAGGAAATTAAGTCTTAGTATATGGACAAGGGGCTTCATATCAGTTTGGTTTTTCCTTTATTAAATAACCTGACTACACACTCTGACGCACAATAAACTCCTCTGATTCAATACAAGAATGAACGCCATTTATTGCAGAAAAAATTGCCAATTAAACTCTTCGAAATGCACTTGAAAAGTATTTCACTGTTGCATTGCCTTTCTAGTTTGAGATTGATGTCAATAAACTCTAGCTTCATTTACCCCGCCAATATCAGTTTGGGCACTTAGCACATTCTTTTGTTCTATGTAAAATGTAGCTAATATTTCCTGTTCTTTTAAGTTGTTAAGATTCTTAGAGTACAAAGGATTTCATGTCTAGTATCATTTAATGCCTAGATCAATTGGAGAAGTCATCTATAAGATTAGTTCTGTGCTCATGCTCTAGCAAGACACATATATTCGGTTAAAGGTTAGCCTAATTTTTCAAATTAAAAAATCTTATGTATTAAGAAATAAAGCCTACTAATAGACAACTAGTATAAAAAAATTGGGGTTTGATTATGGGTTAATTTTAATGTATCCTGATGTTTCCAGCAATGTTTTCAATTCAACAATATAGTCAAAATTTTTGACAGTTATAAAAAAGAGTTTTGTCAATTTTGTTGTGGGTATTTATAGGGCGTTGAAAGGAATAAATACAAATAATTTCATTAGTGGCTTTTCCATGACCCTGAAACCATTTCATGTTGACAAGTGGGCCTGGGAAATATATGAAACTTTAGTATGTAGTTAGCTGGTGGCTAATAATATGCTTATACAGATTATGGGACATATCATATGCTCTTTTGGTATGCACATTATACAGAGATATATTTTTGGAATGTGGGAAATCCCTAACATCATCATTTATATGATGAACATGTTTATACAATCTGAAGAACTACTGGCTTTAATCCAATCAGATGTAATATAAGCACAGTTCTTTGCTTTGATATGCCTCTAATGAGTCAACAATCTTAAAGAGGCATAGCCCTTCATAGTAGAATGTTACACTTAGTCCTAATTGCCAGGAAATTCCTTTTGAGGAACATGAACCATATAACCATTCCTACTCCCAAAATTTCTTGTGATTACATTTACATATAAAATAGCCATCTCTTTATCATTTAATTATGTACTCTAATTTGATTGGCATCCCTATCCCTATCCTCGTACCAGGTCTGGTAACCCTACATCTCTTGGCAACTATGCTCTTAGTACCACAGTCTTTTATGATATCCTGTTTATCATATCTTCCAACCATAATCAATATTATGAACTGATATATAAGATATTTGGATTCTGTTTGGTGTTTGGCAGAGCTGCTTCCCTATATAAGATATTTGGATTCTGTTTGGTGTTTGGCAGAGTTGCTGCCGTTGTCTGGATATATGTATCTGAATATTAGATGCAAGATGTGGATATGATACTACCAGATATGGCATGGATACTGTATCCAGACTTATCCATATCCGAGTCTATATTTTGGTCCCATCTGATACCTCTAGATGGGACACCACATTGTCTGGTGCCATACTTGATTTAATGTTTATGAAAAACATTTAAAATGTATTAGTTTGCAATAGTTTGAATGTTTGTATGTGTATGCAATAAAAGTGCTGGTTTGTTGCTTTGAGTTAACTTGCACTGGAAAACAAAAACAAAATGAAACAAGTCTAATACATAAACTAGTGCAAATATGAATTTATCTAACAATCTAATTATGTAACTAATTACTAACAAAATTCTATGTTAAAGGATTAATCTACGAGCTAACAAATTCAAAGCTTATATTCAAAGAAACATAAATAAAATACCAATCTTTTGGAAAAATGAAATAGACCAGAAACAAGTTGAGGGAAGATCAATGCCAATGTTGATGTAGTGCTCAGTAGAAAACACTGTTAGTGTATGCCGATGTGAACAGTCAATGTTATTGATGCCCAGAACAGGGGGCAGTTGGGTAAAATAATGGCAAGAAGACAAAATGCTGTTGTAATATTGATAAGAGTACACAGTCACAAGAACAGGCTGTGACAGAAGACTAGAATGGGATGAATTTGCAGAAAATGGGCTGTAGGGATTTGTTGAATGACACAGTAGAAGGGAATTGGCTGCAACGGGAGAGGAGCAGAGCACAGGCTGCCTCCTTTCGCTCTGGACTGAGAAATGAAGGAACGAGTGCAAGGAATAATCCTATCCTAATTTCGTTGCAAAATGTCATTATATAGAGAAGGGGGATGCCAAAATAACAAAGATGCACTCAAAGGAGGAAAAAAAATGCTAGGTGCAAAAAAATCTACAAAATTCGTGAAGATGACTGAGATTTCCAATTTTGAAAAATCAAGCAAACCTGCCAGTTTTAGTAGACAAGTGGTTTTGAAACCGTTAGGGTACAAGTAAAACCGTTGCTTTAGTTTTGATTGGATAGAAATGAAGGCCAGAAATAACAGAAAGATCAAATAATAACCACAATTTTTATTTTCTTTTGCGGGGGAGGAGGAGCAGTGGAGGTAATATGGCGACCTTTGACCAACATTGACACAAAAAGAAGACAAAGTTTGGATAGAAAGCACACTAAGGAAAACCTAGGAGATTGAATTATTGGGAGATGTTCTAGGATTCAAGATCAATTGTCACTTTATGCCGTAATGGCTTAGGATAGGGGTTTTAATCATCAAACCAAAAAAAAATCTCTGTGTGATGGTGTGCAAAGATGGTAGTTATAGTGCCCAGTCTAAGTCCCAATGACTAGTGAAAAATGGCTAAATTTTGAATCAAATCTATGCCATGCATGATTGACCTTGTGCCTCATGGAAATGACCTGAAATAGGATATAGAATATTAAGGTAGATATCAAGCACATAGGAATATGGGCTAATAAGGAGGTGAATTCATGTAAACATGTGAAAATAGGATAGGAATATGGGCTAATAAGGAGGTGAATTCATGTAAACATGTGAAAATAGGATAGGAATAAGGTTAAATGCATGAAAATGTGGGAAGGAGAGAGTGAATAAGGGTGGATAAAAATTAAGTAGGGAGCCAAACTTAGCACCAAAGCGTGTCACATGTTGCTATGTGATTGTATTAGGACATTCCTTTAAAATGGGCCTAAAACTAGATGGAATTGGCATGGATAGGCAAATTTCACCATTAATCTTTTATTGGAGGCTTTATTGTGACATTGGTAATTGCTTATTTAAATTTGTCTTGGGTTGAGAAAGTTTTTCCAAAATTTTTAATTTTGAAAATGGAAGAGGGGGAGAGTGTATGGGAGATGTAGTGTGGTGGAAGATAATTGTGAAGTAATTTTAGTAGTAAAAATAGAAGGAAGAGGAGGTGTGGGGTTTGGGGGATGAAAATGGTAGGCATTGCAGTGGAAATTATTAGGGGGACGAACAGGGTGGTGGTGTGAGGTCTTGCATGCTAGGAGAATCGTAACCTTGTTATAAACACTAAATATTAAAAGCATATAAATATTTGAACATAAAACCACCTTAATATCCTTCAAATAATAAATCTTCAATACTAAACTATAAATCTCAAAAACCTTGAACACTAAAATTTAAACCTTTGACCCTAATATTTCAATCATTAACCCTAAAATTTAAATCTTTAAAACTAAAACTCCTTATCTCTCATCTTGATGTGAATGTTGTGTCTTTTTTATACTTTCTTGAACTTTGAATATGTATTAAAAAATAGGATGTTATGCAAAATATTTCATTTTGTAAGTGAAAACTAATTTTCCTATGTTTCATCTAAAAAATGAATATAAGTTCAAGGTAGAGAATTTACCTATTTAGCAATATCATAATTTTTAATACCATTTTGTTGCAGTTTAGTTGTTCTAAAGAAATTGTTCTCTTGTTGAACATGAATAGTTAAATCAATAGGTAAAACTATTCTATTATCCACCATTTATCAACCTAAGAGGAAATTACCATGAATCCTTTGATTTATGTTGCTTTTGTTATTGCTGTTAGATTACTATTACTATAGACCTTGCTTCTATTGGACCTAGCATTGGTCATGGCACTGTTGCAGTAGACCCCAAAGGACACACCTTGCCACACAAACCCCAAAGGACAACTTATAACTAACAATTATAAGAAACATCATCACAAACAACCACATGACATCACAATTTGACCAAGTGGCGAAAGACATCAAGCAAGACAACTGACAAGGATTGCAAACCAGACAGATGGGTTACTAGATAGGTACTCATCCTCATCGAGGATGTTGGCAAGGGTTGGGAACCTTTTGTCAACTCCTTATTTCCACATCATTCCTATTGGGCTTTTAAGGCACACTTAGACCTGATAGTGCAGGTGGAGTTGATGCCTGGAATCTGCAACCCACATCAAACCAAATGTTGAGAAATATATATATATATATCAAACACACTATGAGAGGTAATTGCAGTGTAGCAGGGCACTCGTGAACGAGTGATGCTACATTGTTCCTCTCACCAAGACATCAAAAACTAACCATGTCATCAAGTAACAATAATTACATCATCAAGTAACACTAATTACATCATGATCAACATCATATAGAAATCACTAATCAAATGTATAACAAGCATAATAATAAGTCCACATGATAAACATAACCAAATTTAATCCAAATACACAACTAACTCCATACATTCGTCATAGCATAAACATCAGTAAAGAGTGTCATAATCATCAAAGTCAGATAAAATGTCATCCAAACCCAAATCAAAATGGTGAAACACACACCAACAAGGTCTCAAAGTACATAACATAACATAAAGAGTATCAGTGTAGTGAAAACAACACAAGAGACACTACATCAATCTTTTAAAAATATTCATGTTTATTCATAACAAGGATAAGTCATTCAAACTCAGAACTTTGAACAAACAAAAAAGACTTTATTTATTATAATAATGGATTACATAGATCCTTACTTACAATATTCCCCCTTACTAAGTGGGCTATTTGTTATTAGATAGAGGAAACTCCTTTGGGTCCTTATCTGAATCTATTACAACCTTTTTGGAAGAGGAAGGATGTGCATGTAGGCACTCCTTTTCCTCTCTAGTCAGAATGGGTAGATTGGGTCCACACCCTAACAACTAATCACAAATTGTCGAAGGTTTCTTAGCTCTAGTAGTGTGCTTAGACTCTTCAACCTTCTTTCCCCTTTCTATCTTGAGTCAAATAAGGGCATGTGCTAAGTTCTCATCATTAGAAACCTTAGGTTGGTCATCACGTGTTGGGTTCTCTTCGACAACAAATTTCTTTTTAGTAGTCTTAACTCCCTTCCCCTTCTTCTTTCCAGACTTTGGCCTTCCCATGCCTACATTCAAATCAGGTTCATTAAGCTTAAAATTGAATCCGAGGGTTGACTAAACCTAATTTCGACCGCTGAGGTCTGCTAGACCTAGAGCTGAACCCCAAATTTCAAATAAACACAACATTTTTAAACACTAAAATCACATATTTTTCATTGAATTTCCACCGTTTAATGACAAGACATTCCACCTTATCCAACATGCAACTCAAAATATCATCACATATTTGACCCATGATCATAATTCTACGCCAGTTCAAAAGCAAAAAAAACATCATTTATCATTTCATAAGCACTAATTCCAAATTTAACACACACTCTTCACATTCACACACAAACTCAGATCACTGGGAGACACATCACAAGAAAACAAAAAGGTCCATAATGCATCCTTGGGAGGAAGAATATCAATGCATTACACACTACATCAAGGGTCCTATCCTTTCCACCGGTTTTCTACACCATTGGACCAACACCACCTAGGGACAAACTCGGGTTGCTAAGTGGGGATGACATAAAAGGAAATATGTAACCTCAAGAATTTGAGCAACTAGGCCAACGTAATGGGCTCACATGTATCCAGAGTGCCTAGTGTATGAACCTATGCTTTGATACCAAGCTATAACGCCACGCCATGCAAACCCCAAAGGACAACTTATAACTAACAATTATAGCACAATATTTTTTTAAAATGTAAAACTAATATGAAATGTAAGTCAACATACAACACTTGTAATGCAAACTATACATACACATTATCTAGCTATGCCCTCTGGGGTAAACATGACAACATTATTTAACATAATCCCAATCCCATAGCGATGATTAACACATCACAAGATTACATTTCAAAGCCATTATATAGAATAAATATACAATGCACATACATCCATCACATATCATAAATGATAATCATCCATAAGAGAACACATGATGATACCAAGAATATATATACATTACATTAATCATAAGAGTTTACATTGCTTCAAGATTACAAATGTACGATAGTGCTTTCCAACACAAAGTGGGAAAGATACACCAATTACATAGAATAATACAACTGAAATGAACATGATGCATATCAACAATGCTATCTACAAATTTGGTGAAGCTTTGAAATTACTGCAACAGCACAACTTCGCGCAACACGAACTCTGACCGGGAACCCAATGGGGTACATAACACATTCCACCCAACCATGTGGACCTTAAGGCCCACCCCCCATGCTAGGAGATGACAAGAAGGACCCACAACATAAAATAGTCAAGCAAACAATGCTAACAATACTCCACAACAAATGTAACAACAAACACAAAGAACATCCACTTCCTGAGGTACTAGAACAACAAGGGGAAAACAACAACATACAAGGTTGCTAAAGGGAAGAGTGTCATCGCAAGGTCCTGTTATGAGTGACCTTGATAGTCTAGATGTCCGCCCCCATCCCTGAGTTACCTTGACAATCTAAACGCCAACCCCCATCTATGGCTACCTTGATTGCCTCTTACTAGGCACCGACCCCATAGGGTGACACATGCATAATCAATTACTTTTCATGAGGACAAGATAATGATCTTGTCAAACAGGCCTTCTCAGCCCATCCTTAGCCTAAGAAATCACTATAGGCATGTGCGCAACATCTTACTTATCTTATTTAATGTGAACCTTCCCAAACCCACTAGTTTTAATTTATTAGGTTATCACTTATTAAGAAAACTCTTCCATGGGTTATCCAGGTTGCCCTTTTGTGCGTCGGCCCCCATGAAGAGTCACTCTCCCTAGTAGCATCAAAAAATACCACATGACATGAAGGGGTGTACAAAATTGCATAAAACACTAAAAATCATAAAACTATAATCATACGTGAGGCATGAACATTCTCGCACAAGACCACATCAAAATAAATCAAGGTAACAACCCACATGAGCTCATCCCCTTGCACCATTGCTTTATTTTGATGTGGTCTTGTGTGGGAATGTTTATGCCTCGTGTATGATTATGGTTTTATGATTTTTGGTGCTTTGTGTGATTTGGTACATCCCTTGATGTCATGTGGTATGTTTTGATGCTACTAGTGAGAGTGGCTCTTCATGGGGGCTGGTGCACAAAGGGGCAGCTGGATAACCCATGGAAGAGTTTTCTTAATAAGTGATAACCTAATAAATTAACTAGCGGGTTTTAGTAGATTCACATTAAATAAGATAAGTAAGATGCGTCGCCCATGCCTATAGTGCTTTCTTAGGCTAAGGATGGGCTGAGAAGGTCTGGTCGGCAAGATCACTACCTTATCCTCACAAAAGGTAAGTGATTTTGCATGTGTCACCCTATGGGGCCTACGCTTAGTGAGAGGAAGTCAAGCTAACGATAGATGGAGGCCGACGTCTGGACTGTCAGGGTAACTCAAGGATGGGGGCCGAAATCTAGACTGTCAGGGTAACCCATGACATGACCTTATGATGACACTCTTCACTTCAACAACCTTGTATGTTGTTGTTTCCCCTTGTTGTTTTTGTACCTCTCGAAGCGGATGCTCTTTTGTTTGTTGTTGCTTTTGTTGTGGATTCTTGTTAGCCTAGTTCACTTGATTGTTTTATGTTTTGGGTCCTTGTCATCTCCTAGCATGGGGGTTGGCCCTTAGGGTCCACATGGTAAGGTGGAACATGTTATGCACCCGATTGGGTTCCCAGCTAAGGATCGTGATGCGTGGAGTTGTACCATTTGTAGGGACTCCAGAGCTTTACCAGAGTTAGAGCCAATATTGATGCTATGTATACTTTTAATTCAGTTGTATCACTTTATGTACATCAATTGATGTATCATTCCCACTCATGTTGGGAAGCACTATTGTATTATTGTAATCTTTGAATGATGTAAATTCATATGATAAATGTAATGGATATATTCTTGGTATTATTTTATGATCACAGATGGATGTTTATCATTTAAGTATTGTTATGGATGTATGTGTGTTGTTTATTGATTTTCTATTATGGTTTAAGTTGAATACTTGTGTTTGGTTAATCATCTTTATGGGATTGCGATCATGCTATGAATGTTTGCGAGTAATGCAGTCATGTTTACCCTAGAGGACATAGCTAGATAATGTGTATGTATAGTTTGCATTACAAGTGTTGTATGTTAACTTACATTTCATGTTAGTCTTAGTTTTTTTAAAGAAATTGTGCTATAATTGTTAGATGTTGAGTTGGCCTTTGGGGTTTGCATGGAGGGGTGTTACAATTTGGTATCAGAGCATAGGTTCATACACTGGGTACTCCGGATGCATGTGAGGATATGTGCAGGATCATAATGGGCCAAAAAGTGGCTATATGATGGGTATGTGGTGATGAATTTTTTTTACCCAAAATTGATGAAATGAAAAGGTTTTAAAGGAGATTCTCAACTTTCCACCAATATAAATTATGCTTTACTTTGAATTTAATAAGTAATTATTATTCATTTTCTATTCAAATTATGACTAAAGTCCTGATTGATAGGCTGATTGAAAAACATCTATAGCTTTCAAATGATATCACATTTTTTGATCCAAAACCCGTGTCACATTCTATGCTTCACATACTATAGGATTAGAAAAAGAAAAATTGAATTTCATGAAGTTTTGACCAAGTTAAGGTGGTTAGACATGCAAGTTTTTTATATTTTTTAAAATTTGTAATAAAAAATTCATAATTAATTATTTACTTAGAAAAAAATTACAAAAAATATGTATCACATCGGGACATGAGTCCTCTACTTATATCTAAAATCTTCTAAAAATATATTATTATTTTATTGTGGTTAGGGTGGTCAGACGACACCTTATTTTTCCTTGAAATTTAAGTACTACTGCATTAAAATTTCAAATTTTCACCAAATACATTATTTTTTTAAACAAACCTAGTAGTTTAAAAACTATATTCAATTAGCTGTAGATTCTATTCTTACATATTTTTGAAATAATATAGATAACTTATTCAAATTTTTATGTCAAGTTACCTAACTCTAATTTTTTTGAATTTTTTGCCACATAAGGGCTTGTTTTTCCCATGATGATCCTGCACATACCCATGAGCCCATTACTTTGGTCTAGTTGCTCAAACTCTTGAGGTTATTTCTTTCCTTTTGTGTCATCCCCACTTAGCAACTCGAGTTTTTTCCTTGTCTGTGTTGGTCCAATGGTGTAGAAAACTAGTGGGAAGGATAGTAGCCTCGATGTAGTGCGCAATGCACCAATATAATTCTTCCTACTAGTGATGCATTATGGACCTTTGTGTTGTCTTGTGATGTGTCTCCCAGTGATGTGATTTTGTGTGTGAATGTGAAGTGTTTGTGTTAAATTTGGAATTAGTACTTCTAAAATGATAAATGGTGTTTCCTTGCTTTTGAACTGGTGTATAATTATGATCATGTGTCACATATGTGATGATATTTTGTGTTGCATTCCAGATAAGGTGGAATGTATTTTCATTAAATAGGGGAAATTCAATGAAAAATGTGTGATTTTAGTGTTTAAAAAGGTTGTGTTTATTTGAAGCTTGGGGTTCAGCTCTAGGCGTAGGAGACCTCAGTGATCGAAATTAAGTTTAGTCGACCATAATATTCGATTTTAGGTTTAATGAACTTGATTTGAATGCAAACATGGGAAGGTCGAACTCTAGAAAGAAGAAGGGGAAGACAATTAAGACTACTAAAAGGAAATTTGTTGTCGAAGAGAACCCAAAACATGATGACCAACCTAAGGTTTTCAATGATGAGACCTTAGCACATGCCCTCATTCGACTCAAGATAGAAAGGGGCAAGAAGGTCAGAGAGTCTAAGCACACTGCTAGAGATAAGAAACCTTCGACAATTCATTATTGGCCATTGGGGTGTGGACCCAATGTACCCATTCTGACTAGAGAGGAAAAGGAGTGCCTACGTGCACATCCTTCCTCTTCCAAAAAGGTTGTAATAGATTCAGATGAGGATCTAGAGGAGTGTCCTCTATTTGATAATGAATAGCCCACTTAGTAAGGGGGAACATCATAAATAAGGATCTATGTAATCCATTATTATAATAAATAAAGTCTTCCTTGTGTGTTCAAATATGTAAGTTTGAATGACTTATCCTTGTTATGAATAAACATGAATATTTTAAAAAGATTGACGTAGTGTCTCTTGTGTTGTTTTCACTACACTAATACTCTTTATGTTATGTTATGTACCTTGAGACCTTGTTGGTGTGTGTTTCACCATTTTCATTTGGATTTGGATGACATTTTATTCGACTTTGATGATTATGACACTATTTACTGATGTTTATGCTATGACGAATGTATGGAGTTAGTTGTGTATTTGGATTAATTTTGGTTATGTTTATCATGTGGAATTATTACTATGTGTGTTATGCATTTGATTAGTAATTGCTATATGATGTTGATTATGATGGAATTAGTGTTACTTGATGATGTATTATTGTTATTTATAACAGGTTGCTCTTCATTAACATAGAATAATTTACAATAATATTTCTGATCAAAATCAATAATAAATAAAATATACTCAAGTATTTAGTTGTAGTTAAAATTATTAAATACCACATTGGTTGACTCCAAGGGGAATGGCAGCTCTTGGTGAGTATCACAACTAGTAGATGTAGATCATAAAAAAGATAGGAAGGCAATGGTCAATGTAGCAACTAAATCTCCATAGAAAGTAGCACCCGACAAGTGTGCATACGCCCCAACATGCATAAAATCCTCTCCACAATAGTCCATAACCCCACAGCTAACTCTGGGTGTCCCTTCCAAGGCTCCTACAATTATCAATTCCCATGCATAATATGTTAATAGATAGGGATGGAAGAATGAATGCAACACAATAGAAAAGAAGCCACAATTGCAATACAAGAAGATCCACAACCTACCATAGTCCTCACGACTTGATTTGTTACTCACGGCTTGATAACTAAAGGTGAACCTCTAATGGAATAAAATTCCAAGTAGTAAGGAATGTGAACAACAATAAACCCCTTTTGAAAACAAACACCCAGCCTAAAATATGAAATCCATCGAACTATCTCAATAAATCTTTAGGAATCCTCTACAAAACCTTACTTGGAAAATATAACTAATATCTACAAATTCCTCATAGATCTTCAAACCTTGAATATTGAAATTTTCCTGTAATCTTGAATGTGCAATGCATAACCCATGAATGGAGCTATCAACAAGTAGGCTTGGGAGATATTTCACACTTGTAGCTACTATTCCTCATGAGGTTTTTTTGTCCTCAAGAAGCAAAGAATTTTCAGTCCAACCAACAATACCTCTCCAATTTTCTTTGAAACATGAATGTGCAAAAGAGCTCACAAAATGGCTTGTATATCTCTCTCCAATTTCCCATTCCCAAGTTGAAATTTAAATTTTATTTTATTTTATTTATTTTCCACCTTATAATTCCTGTAAGTTGGCTAACGGGTATGTGCAGGATCATCATGGAAAAAACAAGCCCTTAAGTGGCAAAAAATTTAGAAAAAATAGAGTTAGGCAAATTGACGTAAAAATTTGAATAAGTTATCTATATTATTTAAAAAATATGTAAGAAAAGAATCTGTAGAAAATTGAATGTAGTTTCTAAAATACTAGGTTTATTTAAAAAGAAAAAAATCTATTTGGTGAAAATTTGAAATATAGTAGTACTTAAATTTTAGGAAAAAAAGAAGAAGTAGAATCATTCACCTAACCACAATAAAATGATAATATTTTTCATAAGATTTTAGAAATAAGTAGAGGACTCATGTTCAGATGTGATGCATATTTTTGTAATTTTTTTCTAAGTAAATAATTAATTATGAATTTTTTATTACAAATTTTAAAAAATATAAAATTGTATGTCTAACCACCTTAACCTGGTCAAAACTTCATGAAATTCATTTTTTATTTTTTTAATCCTATAGTATGTGGAACATAGAATGCGATGCATGTTTTGGATTCAAAAAATGTGATACCGTTTGAAAGCTATAGATATTTTTCAATCAACCTATTAATTAGCACTTTAATCATAATTCAAATAGAAAATTAATAATAATTATTTATTAAATTCAAAGTAAAGCATAATTTATATTGGTGGAAAGCTGAGAATCTCCTTAAAAAACCCTTTTCATTTCATCAAGTTTGGGTAAAAAAAAAGTCATCAGCCACATACCCTACAAATACCCATCATATTGCCACTTTTTGGCCCATCATGATCTTGGACATACCCTAACTCTTTATGTTAAAACATACAATATTGTAAAAGCCCTTTATATCACCTTTATCATAAAGTCATTTAAATTAATAAATAATGCATTAAAGTTAAAATTTTTAATTTAACTTTAATATTGTAGGTTATTTAAATATGAAGCTCTAAACCATGATAATTGTCAAGATGAACCCTTGGTAAGAATCCACCAAGATTCCCAATATAGAAAGAATACCAACTAACTAGGTTGCTAACCACCTTGTGACTTACTAAAAATAGTATGGACAAAATTCCCAAATCCTGCTCTGGAAGACCTACACAACAATAACCCTAGAAACACTGAGCTAAGGAAGAACTATCAAACACAAATGGTTGACAAATAAACCACAGACACCCTCAAAGGGTGACCTAACAATCTTGTTATTCCACGGGGACCAAGTGATAGACTAACCTCAACAATTGATGACTGCTTGGAAAAAAGGGGACATTACAAAAGGAATTCCATCTAGTGTCATGGATTAATATATAAATTTCAATTTTAAAATTTAAATAATGCTTATCAGAATGGCGCAGTGAAAGCGTGGTAGGTCCATAACACACATGTTCAAAAATCATTTTCACATCATAAAATTTGGAAATTACAATATTGAATTCATTAAAATAACACAATATTTTATGACATAAAACTTATTTGGTTCTCTTAGTCTTAGACATGGGGACATGTCAAAAAAGTACAAGGGGAGAAACCACCCTAAATTTTTTTAAAATACTCATTGCTCTTTCATGATGCATAAATGATTATGTATAGTTATGCCATATATGTGGGTTAGATTGACCAAATATATTATTTCCTTGACTGTAACTTCCATTCGAATGAATTAAGAGTGACATCGCTTGGAAGTTTTAATTCATCAACAGGAGTGATAATTCTCATATATGATGTGACAAATTTTGAGATGTATTATAGCCACTGAATATATGTTCAATGCTCTCGATAGGCTAAGGTGTCACTTCAAAATGGTCAATATCGACCAAAAATAAGGGCTCGACCTCTCTGGAAAGTGGCACAAAACTCACAATTTGGAGAGTAGAAATAACAAGGTAGCCTCCTCTATAGATAAATATGATTTCCCAACACGGAGAAGGAAAAAAATCGACCAATCCTTGGAAATATATTAATATACAATATGCACCACAAAAATTAAAATATAATGATGATTGTCCAAACTCAAGTATGAATGCAATTTCCATTGAAATATTTATGTATATCGATCTCTTGCAAATTTGTCTCTAAAGGAGACTCACAAATTTGCATAAAATAAAAATGTCTAGGGTGGATTCATTTCGACACTGAAACTCGGGTATGTGCAAGATCATCATGGAAAAAATAGGCCCTTAAGTGGCAAAAAATTTAAAAAAATCAGAGTTAGGCAACTTGACATAAAAATTTGAATAAATTATATATATTATTTCAAAAATATGTGAGAATAGAATCTATAAAAAATTGAATGTAGTTTCTAAACTACTAGGTTTATTTAAAAAAAAATCTATTTGGTGAAAATTTAAAATTTCAATGCAGTAGTACTTAAATTTCAGGAAAAAGATAAGAAGTAGGTGTCTATCTGACCACCCTAACCACAATAAAATGATAATATTTTAGATATAAGTAGAGGACTCATGTCCGGATGTGATGCATATTTTTTGTAATTTTTTCCAAGTAAATAATTAATTATGAATTTTTATTACAACTTTTAAAAAACATAAAAAATCGTGATGTCGACCACCTTAACTTGTTCAAAACTTCATGAAATTCAATTTTTGTTTTTAATCCTATAGTATGCGAAGTATAGAATGTGATGCATGTTTCAGATTTAAAAATGTGATACCATTTGAAAGTTATAGATATTTTTCACCTATCAATCAGGACTTTAGTCAGTAATTCAAATAGAAAATGAAGAATAATTATTTATTAAATTCAATGTAAACATAATTTATATTGGTGGAAAGCTGAGAATCTCCTTTAAAAACCCTTTTTTCATTTCATCAATTTTGGGTAAAAAAAATGTCGTCAGCCACATACCCTACACATACCCATCATATCGCCACTTTTTGGCCCATCATGATCCTGCACATGTACCCACCCCAAATTCCTCAAGCCTAAAAGATCTTAGAGAGATAATTGAGAATAAACTCCAAATGATGAAAAATGCATTCTCGAACAACCAATTTGGAGCCTCCCATGAATAACCATTTGAATATTCGAATATTTGAACTTGAGGAGCGAAATAATATTTAGGTCCCACTTTAGACTTTATAATAATTAATTAATATTATTTGAAATTATTTCTTTTGAGAAAACAATATTAATTAATTCCCTGATATATTTAATGGCTTATGGGAATAAAATAAGCCACTAAATTATCCAGAGAGTTAAATGGAAGGGGACATTACAAATTCATTTGAGGTGAATTTACCAGTTTTGTTTGATCTTAGACACTTGATTTTTAGTCTAGTTTCATTTTCTACTAAAGCCTTAAATATCTTGAACTTTTCTAGAGATTTAGATTTTTCTTTCAAAAAATTTACCCGTGTAAATCTAGAATAATCGTCAATTAACAACATAAAATGACTTTCACCTAGCACACTCTTTGAATGGGTTGGTCCACAAAGGTCTATATGGATGAGCTCCAATGTGTAGATGCAAAACACTCCTTTGTTTTGAAGTTGACCCTTGTGTGCTTCCCAAATTGGTAGTGATTGCAAATAGTATTTGAGGGCTTTGAGATTTTTAATATAAGATTACCACCTGTGTATTTCTTATTTTGACAAGATTTTCAAAGTTGATGCATCCCATCCTTTTATGCCAAATCCAACTTTCATCTTATTTTGTTATAAAACATATTTAAAGTTATGATGTAGAGATTATTAGTTGTCCTATATGGTTCTACTATCAATCTTCCTTCCTCCTTGATTTTACATCCCTCTACATGAAATGAGAGAGTATGACCTTGATCACATAACTTGATTACACTTAGAAGATTGTGCTTTAATCCTTCAACATGAAAAACATTCTTTATATTTTTTCTTCCATTGTCTAGACGAATAGTTCCTTTTCCAACAATATTGGCCATATCATTATCCCCAAAACAAATTGTTCCTCCATCTATGTTCTTCAATGTGAGAAATTTACTTTTGTCACCAGTCATATGACATGATCAACCACTATCTACATTCCATTGTTCTCCATTATCTTGAGCATGTAGGTTAGTTTGTAAATTAATATTGATCTTTATTTTCTATCTTCTTTCTTCTTTTTCTGTACTTTCAAATTCTTCTCTTCTTGTTCCACAAGGATGTCTTTCTTTTTGTCTTGCTTTGGGGGATCTAGAAAAATAGTTCTACAAAATCATGCTATGTTCCCATAGTTATTGCATTTATAGAATTCAATATTGTAAAGTAGAGGAGCAAAACAATTGTAATTCCTTCAATCCAACCTAGAGGTATTCTTATCCTTGTTCCAACTAGAATTTTTCATATGGTTCCTACAATTTATTGCCTTGTGACCAAAATGATTGCATGTGAAACAATAAGTAATGAAGGGATGATGGAGCTTAGTCATATGTGCTTACCTTTGTGGAAATAATTTTTAGAATGTGTTCTTTTGATATGTGCTTCGTTTTGATGCAACATGACTTTCTTTTGCTTTGCTACATTCTCCTTTGATGGGGCTTTTAAGTGCATTAATATAACTTTTTGGGTTTTCTTTTCTTGATTCTATTTGTGCCTTTTCTTTGTTTTCTTCATAACCAATGCTAGTTTTTATAGATGGTGAGCTTTGTTCACTTATGATATTATCTAAGATTTTGGTGCTCTTTTCAAACTTGAAGCTTGCGTTTAACTTGGTGGTCATCTTCTCTAATTCCTTTCTTAGAGAAAAAATATAAGATTATAGTCTGTCGCATGTTTCTTCCTTTATCTTTAATTGAGATTTCATTTATTCTTCATTTTTCTTGGCTTCTTCAATTTGAACTTTCAAATCGATGATTACTTTTTTTTATTCTTCAAATGTTTTGGTCTTCCTACATTCTTCTTGAAATAGTTGCTTGTACTATAAATTCTTCTTCCTAAGTCTTTCAATTTCATCTAAGGAATGATAGAGTTCTTCAAAGATTTCTTCATCATCATCTTCATAATCAGATTTGATCTTCTCATCCTCATGTGAGTGTGTGCTTTCTTTATCATCATTTTCAATGATATTTCCTTATGTTTCAAATGCCATAAAAAGAATTTCTTCCCCATAGCTATCCTAATCACTTTCATTGGATCAACTATCATCTATATAAGCATAGAGACTCTTCTTGTAATCAAATTATTTATTCTTATTATTTTTATCATACTTGTGACTATATTTATTTCCTCTCTTTGTATAAGCCTCTTCTTCATCATTATCACTTTCTTTCTAATATGGGCATTTCTTAATAAAGTTTCCTACTAGAGACTCTGACTCTGATTAGCCTTTTTTGGATATGCTTGTCGAAGGTGGGAATCTATGTTTTCAAGCAACCTCTATAATGTCTCCATTTTTAGCACTACACTTTCCAATGAAAGTTAGCCTATTCCCAAACACCTGTAGGCCAATCAGATAGAGAATTAGGGTTTCTAACTATTTGGAGGATTCAGTTGTGGATTCAAGGGTTTGCATGTTAGAGTTTTATAGTTTGGTTTATGGATTCTTTCTAGGTTTTTAGAGAGCTTCACAATGGTATGACATGTAGCTGCATATGAGAAGCTTTTTTGGATTTACTAATTTTAGTAAGTTGCCACAACTACCTAGTTTGTGCTCAAAATGCATTTGGAGGCACTTACTATTTTTAGCAGTATGCTATTTATAGTAAGTGTTGTTTTTAGTAGCTTAGTTCGGGGGTTTTCAGAGGGGTTTCTATTTATAGTAGTGGCTAGTCTTGATGTTGTTATCCTTAGTTGGTTATACTATTCTCCTTTGGTCTTCAGCTTTGCGCAGTTTGGGTGTTTGGCATATACTTACTATTTATAACAGTGCTATTTATAGTAATTCACCATTTGGGGGAGTTGGTCCCAAACTAGTTTTTCTTTCTAGAACATTATTATTCAATTATTATTTGGAAATCCTAAGGTTACCGTTGATATTTGTTTGGTTTGATCACTTAACTTATTTTATAAAGCTAAATTATAAAGTTATATTATAAACTCGTATTAAAGGGGAAAAGTGTTCATTGAAGTGTAGCTTGTGCCTAATGAGACAACTTCAAGTATTTTTTAAAAGCTTTTTTATTATTTTTATTGCCTCCTTGAAAATGGATGCCATAAGGAAGAGGAGATTGATATTTTAAAATGTTAAATAATTCAAAGGGAGAATGGCATTGGATTTATAGGGTGAAATTAAATGATTTTTGGAGTCCAACACCCCTAGTTGCCTAAGCTGCATTGTGAGGATGAAAACCCTCCATTGTATTGGTTGGTTTTGATGGTGAAATATCCACCCTAATCAGATATTGGATTTTATATTCAGTTGAGTTTTATAGGAGCTTCATAGAGTGAAATTTGGTGTTTTGAATATGAGGATTTATTAGTAGTTTGAAGAGGCTTTGGGTGTTGCTTGCTAGTTTTCAGTTTGGGAGTGTTTGATAAAGATTTTGGTGTGATTTTCCTCAATTTCTAGGTGTTTTGGTTTTGGACCTGAATCTGGTTTTTAATTTATAGCTCTAAGATAGATAGAAAGATTGAGATGGGTATTGTTCCATTATAATCCCCTTCTCCTACTGGTCATTTTGAGTATAAGGTTGCAATTTTTGGTTGAGGCACTGATTTTTAAAGGAGTGTTGAACTTTCAAGGAGGGTTACCATTTATTGTTGGGAACCCTGTTTCGAATCAACATATGTTGGATTTGTTGGTTGGTCTTTGGGAAGCTGAAAAGGGGGTGGCTTAGGCATTGGAGAATCAAGTGGTTCAAATATTTTTCTTGTGCATGGTTTGTTGCCATCAAAGAGCCTTGTTGTTGTTGTTGAAGATGCCCTGACATGACTGCAATCACTTATTCTAGGTCTAATAATACATTGTACTAATCTGATATAAACAAAAAATGAATGCAAATGTTGTTTGTTTCAATCTCTATTTAAAGGTTTTAGTATATTTTGTTTCTTTTCATTGCAATTTTCTCTTTATGTTCTATACCCTTGCAAACTCATTGAAAAACATACACACACATCATTGAACAAGTAACCAACAAAAAAGGGGTTTTAAAAAAAGATATATATCAGGGTTGTATGTTACAATGGTATTAGAGCTAAACCCTTCTTGCTAGCTTGTGGTGTTAGTAGTTGTATAAAAAATTACAACAATTGGTCTTCTAAATTTAGAAAGTTATGGATGCATCTATGTTTCGTGATTATATCTCTACCAGGCATAATGAATATCTCTTACTTCCCAAGGAAATTTGAGATATTCTCACTTTCAATCAATTCTTGTTCTTGGATGGACTAGAAAGAGACAAATAAGTTGTGAGGATAAAAGGAAAAAAGAAACAAAATATTAAAGATGAATTGATACAAGATGATTGGTAGTCAACAGATGTTCTTGAAAGGCTTGAACAACAATGCGACATGGGTTAAGAAATAGAGGAAAACAAAGAGGAAACTTTGAAATTTGAAGAGTATGTGGAAGAGCTCCAAAATACTTCGTTAGACTTGTAGGTGACTAGAGAAAATGAATATTGGTTTGGTAAAAAGAAAAAAACAACAGTTTTGCATCCTAATTTGGGTTCATTCAATGATGGTTTTCAAATTGATGAGTTCACTAATGAGGAACATGTTAAGGGAAAAATTGGTGGTTCCAATGAGTCAACTTATCACCATTTCCATAGTAATGATGTGTGTGATAACTTAGATGTTCTAAAATCATAACATAAATCAGGTTATGAGTTTTCCATAGGAGAAGAAGCTTGCATGGAACAAGTATAGAACGATCTCTTTATGAAGGTTGCTACCAATAGTTTTGAATTTGATGCTATTGAAAACTTAAAAAAAAATCCTATTGGAGAGCCTTATCATCATACCAATGATAGTAATCTTAATTGTAATTTAGGGGCTACCATGGTTTTTAACATAGCGACTTATTCCAAGAGGCAACACTCCAAGAGGAGTACAAAGAACACTTTCCACTTGGTTAGAACAATCAACCTTTTAGCATTTGGGATATGGGTGTGATGGAACCTAAGGATGACAAAGAACCTATGTGGGATGAATTTCCCTTTGATCAGGATGACGAAATGGAACTTGATGAGGACTCTTTATTAGTAAACAATGGTGACAATATGCTTGAGTTTGGGGCTGCCATCTTGTTTGATCAAAGTGATAGTGAGGTGGAAGAAAATTTAGATGTCTATAAGGCTCCTAACATTGAAGAGTTTGATGGTGCTCTTGAGTAGAAATTAGATTTATTAGTGCACAGAGCTGATTATCATCCAGGTGTAGAGAAATGTCATCACATGGATGGCGTAGGGTGTGAAACTAGGGACAACCATGGAGTCACTGGAAACAAGAATGAGAACTCTAATTCTAAGCAAAGGGTCAAAAAAACTGTAGAGTTTGATCCTATTTATGATATTGAACATCTTCAACTAGTTGATGAAGGAAGACAAGAGTCTTGGAGCAACTATGGGGGTAGTGATTGTAAGAAACCAAGTTCTATTTTTTTCTTGCAGCCTATCAGCAGTTCACCATCTTTGCATTCTTATGAGTGGGAATGACAATTTAGGGCATCTGTTGGAAAGGAAGTGCAAACTCTATCCCAATTTGATCACACACACAGTTTGATTAAAGAACTCTACTAGAAGGCTCAAATTGAAGAGAGATAGAAAGGAGCTAGGGGTGAAGCTACTCTCCCAAATTTGCTACTTATCAAGGATTCTTTGGAGATGTTGAAATCAACATATATTCACTTGACTAGAGATCGAGATTATGCCTTTGAAATTGCAAAGAAGACCATTGGTGCTTTCCAAGAAAGGGAGAGATAGGTTGATGAGCTTACTCTTCAGCTTGGGACAACAATTTAAGATATGTAAACACTCAAGTTGCATTAATGGAGGTAGAAGAGCAACTAGCTGATTTTAAAATTTTCTAAGAACAAGCTAGAATGAACAGAGAGTTGAAGAAATCAAATAGGTAATTGAAGAGATTGATAATATTCAAGAAGATTTTGACTTGGGGAAAGTTGGACACAAATATCAGAAGTTGCATATGCAGATTTGGATCAGCAATATGGAAGTGAGTAAGAGGGAAGGGATGACCTCCAAGTTTTTGACAATCCACTCTTTGAATTTTTTTTAGAAGAAACTTATGATAACCCTTTCGTTGTGATGGAAAATGTGACATGTGATGAAGTGACTAAGCATGAGATTGAGTATGGTTTCCATATTACTAGTTATTTGACATTAGTCCATGAGGATATGACACAAATTATGATTAGTGATCTTCCGTAGCTGCTTGATAATGAATGCATAAGTGGGTTTGAGGATCAATTCTCCACTTGGATAGTGTTGAATTAGGATGTTTTCAATGTCCTTGACATCAAGATGTTGACAAAAATAGTTTTGGGAGATGCTGGTAATTACATGACAACAGTAAGGAGTGAAGAATTTAGGCTTGTTACTCAGGAGGAAGGGGAGAAAGAAGAACCAAAATAGAATGTTTACTCCCTTGACAATCCATCCCTTAGGTGGAGTGATGTTTTGGCTCATACTAGTCCATTTTTGGAGTTGGGATTGAAGAAAACATTGGTTCCATGTCCTTAGATGTGAATGCTTTCATGGTTAGGCTTCAGGGGTTCATGAGAGCAGATAATTCCTTGAGAGTTCATTTGGTCATGATGGACACTTGGAGATGTATTGTGTACTCTTTTTGGTGTGTTGGGGATCAATCTTGGTTGGGTATCCCTATTTGGCAACCTCGACATGGTATGACAAGGATTATTGGGTATGTGTGGAGGAATACTTGGACGGATAAGGATCAAAATTTTAGAATTTTTGGTGCTGCTATCTTCCTTATCAGTCATCTAGTGGTCCCATTTGTACATCAACAAATGGATTGGAAAGAAATTTTAAGTGTGGATTGGAGAGATGAATAGATGGTTACTCTTGGAAGTGATCCTTGGCTTCTAGAAAGGGTCAAATTTTGAGACACGAGCTTGCTGGTTTGGGGTAGACCAACCGCCTTACAAGGGGAGTTACTCTCATTCGGGAGAGTTGGTTCATCATTTCTTGTCAAACTGGTGGGAGATATCAATTGGATATTTCTTGGGTGTGTTTTCTAGCCACTCACAAGATGATTTAGTGTGACAGGATGCTCTTTTCACATGCTCATACTTGGGGATTCCTATGGCATTGCTATTATTCCTTGTGTAGAGTGCATTGTATTTTGTTGATCCCTGCCTTGAACAAGAGTGGTCATTGGTTCCTTCATACTTTTCCTACTCTTTGGGTTTACTTTGTGGAGGTCTCTGATGGAAATTTTGATAGTTTTTTCACAATATTGGTTTAGGATAGCGAACTCCCACATGCTTTGGTTTATCATCCGGAGGCTATTAGAGTGGGAATTGTAAGAATTTTCAGTAGTCCCCATGGTTGTATTATAATAATTTAGACAAGGCATAGTAGATTCATGTGGAGTTATGGGGATGAGTTGGTTGAGCTCTTGCACAAGGTAGTTTTCCTCTTTGCAATGAGATTTGGAGAAGTCACCTATGCATTCGTGGCTCTATCAGATACCATACAAAGATTTGTTGAGGAGTTTTATTTTGAGTTGGGTAGATTATTTTTCCTATTGCATAGGTTTATGATCGACCGTGGAATTGTTGGTATTGACTACTCAGAGACTTTTGGCATGAGATGATGCATGATATTGATTTCATTCCTTCTAGTCTTTTTAGCTTGAGTTCCATGGATGACAACATTTTGGGGTTATAGGTGAGGTTAGTGCAGTTATGGCATGATGGTTTCACTTATGTGATCAGAGTGGTGCAACATCGACATGTTGGGTTCTTCCTGAGATGGACATGGGACCCTAGGATTGCACTTGTTCTAGTGTAGATCAGTTTAAATTTTCATGGAGTTGTAGAGGTATTGCTTAAGGACAAGCAATATTGGGGAGGGAAAACTATAATGTCCCCATTTTTAGCACTACACTTTCTAGTGAAAATAATCCTATTCCCAAATGCCCGTAGGCTAGTAAGATGTAGAATCAGGGTTTCCAGCTATTTGGAAGCTTCAGTTGTGGATTTAGGGGTTTGAATGTTGGAGTTTTGCAATTTGGTTTATGGATTCTTTCTGGGTTTTCAGAGAGCTTCACAGTGGTATGACATGCATCTGCATCTAAAAACCTTTTATAGACCTTCTATTTTTAGTAAGTTACGATGGCTGCCTGGTTTGTGCTCAAAATGCATTTGGAGTCACTTACTATTTTTAGCAGTAAGCTATTTATAGTAAGTTCTATTTTTAGCAGCTCTATTTATAGTAATTTATAGCTCTGAGTTGGATGGAAAGTTCTATTTATAGTAGTGGTTTTTCTTGATGTTGTCCTCAGTTGGTCATAGTATTCTCCTTTGGTCTTTAGTTTCACGCAGTTTGGGTGTTTGGCATATACTTACTATTTATAGCATTGCTATTTATAGTAAGTCACCATTTGGGGGAGTTGGTCCCAGACCAATTTTTCTTGATGTAGCATTATTATTCAATTATTATTCAGAGAGCCTAAGGTTACAGTTGATATTTGTTTGGTTCAACCACTTAAGTGATTTTATAAAGCTAAATTATAAAGTTATATTATAAACTCATAATAAAGGGGAAAAGTGGTCATTGAAGTGTAACTTGTGCCTAATGAAACAACTTCAAGTTGTTTTTAAAAGCTTGTTTATTATTTTTATTGCCTCCTTGAAAATAGAAACCATAAGGAGGAGGAGATTGATATTTTAAAATGTTAAATAATTTCAAGGGAGAATGGCATTGGATTTCTAGGGTGAAAATAAATGTTTTTTAGAGTCCATCATCCTAAGTTATATATTTGAAGTTTGACTCTCATTTAGATTATCTAGACTTGACAACATACTGAAATGTTGTCGGATTGTCTTCTAGTTGCTTGGACTGCGATGTGAGGACGAAAACCCTCCATCGTATTGGCTAGTTTCGGTAGTGAAATATCCATCCTAATCCGATATTGGAGTTTATAATCAATTGAGTTTTATAGGAGCTTCAAAAAGTGTGATTTGGTGTTTTGAATATGAGGATTTATCAGTAGTTTGAAGAGGCTTTGTGTGTGGCTTGCTAGTTTTCATTTTTGGAGTGTTTGATGAAAACTTTGGTGTGATTTTCCTCAATTTCTGGGCATTTTGGATTTGGACCTGAATCTGGTTTTTAATTCATAGCTTTGAGTTGGATGGAAATATTGAAATGAGTATCGTTCCATTAGAAGCCCCTTCTCCTGCTGATCAATTTGAGTATAAGGTTGCAAGTTTTGGCTGAGGCATTGATTTTTAAAGGAGGGTCGAACTTTTAAGGAGGGATGCCATTTTCTATTGGGAACCCTATTTTGAACCAACATATGTTGGATTTGTTGCTTGGTCTTTGGGAAGTTGAAAAGGGGTTGGCTTAGGCGTTGGAGAATCAAGTGGTTCGAATATTTTTTCTTGTGCATGGTTCGTTCGCATCAACGAGCCTTGTTGTTGTTGTTGAAGAGGCCCTGACATGACTACAATCACTTATTCCAGGTATGATAATACATTGTACTAATCTGATATAAATAGAAAATGAATGCAAATGTTGTTTGTTTCAATCTCTATTGAAAGGTTTCAGTATATTGTGTTTTTGTTCTTTGCAATTTTCTCTTTATGTTATATACCCTTGCAAACTCATTGAAAAAAATACACAAACACATCGTTGAACAAGCAACCAACAAACAGGGGTTTCAAAAAAAATATATATTAGGGGTGTATGTTACAACCTCTCTCCAAGGAAATTTATTCCATCTATCAATGTGTATCTGACATGTGTTATATCTTCTTGGAAAGTTGTAAGTCTTGTCCCTTCTCGTTCAATGAAATCTCTTATTGGAATTTTTCATTTTGAATGAATTGTTGAAGCACCAATGTTGAATTTCACAACTCTAGTAGGCGTGAGTAGAAGTAGAGGGGATTGATTGGGAGAAGACAAGTTTTCCAATGCTTGAGCAATGGCACCTATCACATAAGACTTACCTGTTCCTTTGGTGCCTTGAATTATCATGTAGAGGGGAAATGCATTTTCATTTGATTAGTAATGCGATGTGATAATGTTGACTACTTTATATGTTGTTTCTCACTGACATTTTTGTAGTCAACACATTGTGGAATATCATCGTGAATGAGACAACCATCAAATCTCAAGTTGTTAATGAAATTTGTTACTTTGTTTGTGTAAACTTCATGTAATACCCCTCATGTTGTTGTTTGGACTTGTTATTTTTCTATGTTTTTGTTTGATACTTTGAGACTGTGATAGTACTATTTATTGTTGGGTTTGGTGGATTGGTTAGTTTAGATTGATTAATGATTATGCTACTTCATTTGATGACATGGATATTTGATATGACATTATGGTGGTGACATTTAGTTTGGTGATGTTTAATTTGATTTCAGTAATACATTGTGATGCAGTGATTTAGTAATTATTTTATGATGTGATCAGTTAGTTTAGCAATGTTACTTTACATTTAATGTTGTAATTGATAGAATAGTTTTGGTGAGAGGACAGTGTAGCACCACTCGTTCACGAGTGCCCTGCTATGCTGCAATTCCTTCTTACAATGTGATGTTTTGATTTTATATATATATATATATATATATACATGCACACGATCTTGTTTGTATGCAGAAATTGCAGGTATAGAGTCTTGATTCCCCCTACTTCGGCAGGACAGGGCGAGCATCAATTTAACCCAATAGGCATGATGTTGAAACAAAGATGACAAAGAAGTCACCCCATCCCATGTTTGTCAAACTGTCTTATCTAGTGGAATTGTGCGTCGTTAACCTTTGTCATTTTTGCAATTTATTATAGTGGTTTGTGTGAGTGTACTTTTGCTATTTATTTTACATTGGTATTTTGTATGATGTAATTTATATAATTAAATGATGTTAATAAATGTTTATAATAGTGTTGAAATAATTTGTATTAAAATATAAAAGTCTTATATTATAAGTCATGTGATTTATTTAAAAGTGTAAATTAAATTATTTAAAATTAGTATTTTGATAATTTAATTAAATTAGCATGTTGAGGATAATTATGAAATAAATTAATTAAAGATATTGAATTGTGTGAATGACAAGTAAAGCTTACAAAATCAGAATTAAAAAGAAAAAGTGTTGTTAAATAGAAAAAAAATCAAGAAAAGAAATAAAAGATGAAAAGGACCATTGAGTGTTGAGTTTTGGATGAAAAGTTGGGAATAAAATTCGAAAATTTCTTTTAAGTTGGATTTTTGGAGCTTTCAAAAAAAAGAAGAGATATATTTTATTTAATAAGCAAATTTGTGAGATTTTTGATTCACGGGAAAATTTATAGAAGTTACACATAAAATATTGAGTTTTGAGAATTGGATTCTCTTGGGTTCTTCTTTGAAGGAATTCATTTAGTTTTTAATTGTTTTAGAGGAGAAGTTCTTCTGAATTAAATTTGAGATTAGAAAATTGGAGCAAGGAAATCATCTAGAGGAGAAGTTCTAAAGGAAGGAACGAGAACTCTTCGAAAAGGATATTGGGATCAAGCAAAGCTTCATCAGATTTACAATAGCGCAGGACTCCAGGTTCCATTTCTTTACTTCTTTAGTTTTCTGATTCAAAAGAAAAATAAAAATAAATAAATATGTTTTCTACGAAAGAAAAGAATTCTTTTCAAATGTACATATATATGTATATAAATATATATGTAAATATATTCAAAAAGAAACTCATTTGATTTAGAGGGAAAACAATTTTCATATTAAATCAAAGAAACACAGGACATTTCATAGGATAAATTTCTCTCATTTGTATCCTATTCAGAAGAACAAAATCAATATATTCGAATGTATATATATTATATATATATATACTCAAGGGTATATATGTAGATATATATATATATATATATATATATATATATATATATATATATATATATATATATTTAAAAAAAAACCTTTTTCTCACAGAGGGAAATAAATTTCCCAAAATCAAAATTATAAACACACTGAATATTTTCATAGGTTCGAACAATAAATTTCTCCATAGCGAAATTGTAAAACATAGAACATTTAGAAACCTAGTTTAATTTCTTCCATTTGCTTACAATCAAGAAAGATTTCTAAAAACCCCACAAGAATTCTTTTCTTTCGCAGAAAAAATATTTATCTATTTTTATTTTTTTTTGAATCAGAAAACTAAAGAAGTAAAGAAATGGAACCTAGAGTCCCACGCTGTTGGAAATCTGATGAAGCTTTGCTTGATCCCAATAGCCTTTTCGAAGAGCTCCTGTTCCTTCCTTCAGAACTTCTCCTCCAAATTTCTTTGCTCCAAATTTCTAATCTCAAATTCAATTCAGAAGAATTTTTCTTCTAAAACAATCAAAAACTAAATGAATTCTTTTAGAGAAAAACCCGACAGAATCCAATTCTCAAGACTCAATATTTTCGGTGTAACTTCTGTAAATTTTCCCGTGAATCAAAAATCTCACAAATTTTACTTATTAAATAAAATATATCTCTTTTTTTTTTTAAAGCTCCAAAAATCCAAATTAAAAGAAGTTTTCTAATTTTATTCCCAACTTTTCAGCCAAAACTCAACACTCATTGGTCCTTTTCATCTTTTTTTTCTTTTCTTGATTTTTTTCCTATTTAACAACACTTTTTCTTTTTAATTCTAATTTTGCAAGCTTTACTTTTCATTCACACAATTCAATATCTATAATTAATTTATTTCATAATTATCCTCAACATGCTAATTTAATTAAATTATCAAAATACTAATTTTAAATAATTTAATTTACACTTTTAAATAAATCACATGACTTATAATATAAGAATTTTATATTTTAATAAAAAAATTATTCCAACACTATTATAAACATTTATTAACATCATTTAATTATATAAATTACATAATACAAAATAGCAACGTAAAATAAATACCAAAAGTACACTCACACAAACCACTATAATAAATTGCAAAAATGACAAAGGTTAATGACGCACAATGCCACTAGACAAGACGGTTTGACAAACATGGGATGGGGTGACTTCCTTGTCATCTCTATTTCAACATCATGCCTGTTGGGTTAAATTGATGCTCGCCCTGTCCTGCCAAAGCAGGTGGAATTGAGACTCTGTACTTGCAATTTTTGCATACAAACACGATCGTGTACATGTATATATATAATCAAAACATCACATTATGAGAAGGAATTGCAGCGTAGTAGGGAACTCGCGAATGAGTGGTGCTACACTGTCCTCTCACCAAAACTATTCTATCAATTACAACATTAAATGTAAAGTAACATTGCTAAACTAACTGATCACATCATAAAATAATTACTAAATCACTGCATCACAATGTATTACTGAGATCAAATTAAACATCACCAAACTAAATGTCACCACCATAATGTCATATCAAATATCCATGTCATCAAATGAAGTAGCATAATCATCAATCAATTTAAACTAACCTATCCATCAAACCCAACAATAAATAGTACTATCACAGTCTCAAACTATCAAACAAAAGCATAGAAAAATAACAAGTCCAAATAACAACATGAGGGGTATTACATCCTCCCCCCCATGAGTTCAACTTACTCTTGGAAGCTAGTAAATAAGTAAGGGTAGGATTCCCTGATACGGGAGGCATCCTCCCATGTTGTTGAAGTCTCATCATTGGGGTCCCACTGGACCCGAACCTACTCAATATCCTTGCCTCTGAGAGTGAGTCTCCTGTGCTGTAGCATGACCACGAGTTCTAGAGCTAGCTATCCATCCTTGACCTATAGAGTATTCCAATCAAGTATGTGAGTAACATCAGGAAAATAGGGTCTAAGGAGTGAAACATGAAAAACATCGTGAATCCATGATAGACTGGGTGGCAAGGCCAAGCAGTAAGCAATAGGACCAATTCTTTCTAACACCTCAAACAACCCTACAAAGTGGAGCGCAAGCTTAGAACCCTTTCCATAAAGAATAGGGCTCTTCTGTGGACGAACTCGAAGAAACACTCGATCTCCAACTACAAACTTTTGATAAACTCTGTGTGCATTAGCATACTTCTTCTGCCTATCTTGAGCCACTACAAGATGCTCTCGGATGTGAGCTACCTACTGCTCCACATCTAAAAGAATTTCTGGTCCGAGAAGAACCCTGTCCTCTAATTGATCCCAACTCAAAGGGGTATGACAAGGATAACCATATAAAGCCTGAAATGGAGCCATGCCTATCAAACTATGATAACCATTGTTATAGGAAAACTTGACCAAGTGTAGATAATATTCCCAACAAGATTGTTGGTCCATGAAATACATGCGAAGCATATCCTCAAGGACTGCTGCAAAGATGTCCATAACACAGATGTGAATACCAGATCTCTGTCAGAAATAATTCTTCGCAGTATCCCATGCAATCGAACAATGTCTTCCATGAACACCTTGGACACCACAGAAGTAGTGTAGGAAGATTGGATAGGAGAGAAATAGGCTACCTTGGTCAACCTGTCAATAGTGACCATGATAGCATCATGCCGCCTGGAAGACATAGGCACGCTGACAATGAAATCCATAGAGATAATGTCCCACTTCCATTCTGGAACAAGATAAAGCTGCATCAATCCTACCGGATGATGATGCTCAGCCTTAACTCTCTGACATTCTAGACACCTAGCCACAAAATCCGCGATGTCATGCTTCAATCCCACCCAAAAATATAGTGAGCATAGATCAACATACATTTTCTTAACTCCAGGATGTTTTGAATAAGGAGCCCGATAGGCTTCTATCAAGATTAGGGTGCGAAGACCCTCTGCAGGAGGTACATACATTCAGCTTGTATAGCGCAAAACACCATCCGATTCAAAGGATTAACCAGAAAATTTACCTTCCAATGCTCTACCTGACTCAATCTTTGATTTCACCACTTGGTACCAATTATCTGAAGAAAGAGCTGCGAGGATCTGACTCCTAAAATCAACCTCAAGAGCCACAGTAGAAATCTCATGCTTGCATTGACTCAATGCATCTGCCACCACATTCTCTTTGCCCTAGATATATTTCACTTCAAAATCATATTCACACAAGAATTGCATCCACCTCCTCTATCTTGCATTCAGGTTCAACTATATGAAGATATATTGCAGACTACGATGATCTATATGCAACTCGAACCGATGTCCTAGGAGAAAGTGTCGCCACCTTACCAAGGCATGTAGAAATGTGGCCAACTCCAAATCATGTGTGGGGTAGTTTTGTTCATGATTCTTAAGTTTCCATGATTCATAAGCAATCACTCGCCCTTCTTGCATCAACACGGCCCCTAAGACTTCCAACGAAGCATCCGCACAAACAATAAAGTCACCTATCGGATCCGGTACTACTAAGATGGGTGCACTAGTCAGTTTTTCCTTAAGAGTTTGAAATGTTAACTGACATTGATCTGACTAAAGAAATTTCTTTCCCTTCCTCTTGAGAGAGGTGATAGGATGTGCCATCCTTGAAAAGCCTTTGATGAACTGCCGATAATAGCCTGCAAGTCCCATGAAACTACTAATTTCTAAGACATTTGTGGGTGCGGTCCAATCCACAATAGCCCGAATCTTTGTAGGATCAACTGAAATTCCCTCACCTGAAATCACATGGCCCAAATATTGAACTTCAGTCTTATAAAAGTCACACTTTCCCAGGTTTGCAAACAACTGATTGTCCCTTAAGCACTGTAACACCTATTTTTAGATGTTCCTCATGTTCCTCCATAGACCTGGAATAAATCAGAATGTCATCAAGAAACATAATGATGAATCTATCCAAGTATGTTCAGAACACTCCATTCATTAGGCTCATGAAGATTGAAGGCACATTTGTTAACCCAAACGACATCATAGTGAACTCGTAATGTCTGTATCGAGTATGAAATGTTGTTTGATGAATATTTGCATCCATAATCCTCAACTGATGATATCCCAATTTGAGATCAATCTTAGAAAATACCTTTTCCCCTTTTATCTGATCTAAAAGATCATCAATTCTGGGCAAGGGATATCGGTTCTTCACCGTTACTTTGTTCAACTGCCTGTAATCAATACACAAGCGAAGAGAAAGATCCTTCTTCTTTACGAATATCATAGGTGCTCCCCAAGGGGAAACACTTGGGTGGATAAAGCCCTTAGCCAACAACTCCTCCAACTGCAAATGAAGTTCCTAAAGTTCCTACATTGTCATTCGATATGGAGCTTGAGATATCGGCTCAGCTCCAGGTACCAGATCAATCCTGAAATCTATATCTCATTTTGGTGGCATACTAGGTATCTCACCCAAAAACACCTCAGAAAACTCCTTAAGGAGAGGGTAATCATCCAATGACACCCCTCAACTATCTTCTGACTCTAGATCACTCATAGATACTACAAAAAGCTGACAACCTTGTCGGAAGTATCTTTTAAGCTACATGGTAGAGATCATTCGCAATGAAATGGGCCTTTGAATACCCATGATCTCCACCTCCTTTTCAGAATCATTAATGCACCGCACTGCTTTACAGTGATAGTCAATCATAGCATGGTGTGCACTCAACCAATCCATGCCCAAGATGACATCATATGAGCCAAGCTGTAGGATTCTAAGGTCCACTTTAGTTGTCAATTCCCCTACATTCAAACTACAATCCTGCACAAGCTTCTCTACAACAAGGTTTGACCCTGAGGCCAATTCTACCTACCATTTAATGCCTTGACTAGTTGCCACCAGTCAACATCGCTCAACTACTAAAGGAGATATAAAAGAATCAAATGCACTGGAATCAAAGAGTATAGAAATGCTAGTGTTATGCAACACACTTGATGTCTCAACGATGGTGCTTTGGTGGTCTTCCTGTCAATTATCCACTGTAGCAAAGACACGATGAGATCTCCCTGCATCACCTACTGTCAGCTCCGATCTGGCTGGTCTCTGATTAAATCCTAAGGTGCTCTTCTGAGGACACAATCTAGTGATATGCCCTTGCTGCCCACATGAGTAGCATCTAGTACCTCTGCCAAATCCTCTTCCCCCTGATGGAGCATTTGACTGATAAAAGCTTCCTTGACTTGACGCTAATGGAAAACTAGGTGCAGGCTGCACAAAATACTCCTGACGAGCTCAGTTCCTATTCCGATCCCTACAAAACTGAGAGTTTTTATTGTTCGACTGCAACTGCTACTGTTGATGTTGTTGCTACTGCTACTGACCCCCTTTAAAGGGTGTATGCCTATTCCTAGAAGATCCTACAACCTATGACTGACCTCCATGAGTGCTAAAACCCAATGTAGGTGCACTACCAATCTGTACTCCAATGTGACCACCCAAGGCCATGGCCAAATTTTCCTCTACCAAACGATCCTTTTCAACTATAATTTCCATCTTCTTCAGTTCAAAGAATCACACGCCAGGTGCCACTAATGTGGGAATTTAAGCCCCTAACAAAATGTTGCACTAACATTTCTTCATCATGGTTGATCCCTACATACTGATTCAATTCATAGAAGCGTCACTCATACTGTTCCACGAACATCCACAACTACTTGAGGTCATGAAACTCATATGCCCTACATTTCCTCAAATGATCTGAAAGGAAGCAATCCTTGAACCTATCTAGAAACAACTCCCATGTGACTATGCTAATATCTAGATGTAACTTTTGTTCTTCCAACTGCCACCAAGTGGATGCGAAACCTTGTAGATGCATAACTGCGCACCTAGCTTTGGTATTGCTACCATAGTGGTGCATTGCTAAGCAACGATCCAAATCAATTAACCATGTTTCCGCTTCCAGTCCTCCTCCAGAACCATCGAATGTAGGTGGGTGAGCTCTCATCAAATCTATCATATGGCCTACTATCATTGCATCCTGATCTACAGTTATTTCCCTTCGCCTCGGCGACCTTTCCCTTTCAATCTTGACCTACTGCTCCTCTGGCCTCTGTCCCAACCGATCAAGAATCTCTCCCAAAATGTGCTGGAACTGTCTATCCAAACATGGCTGTTCTGGGTTCTGACTAGTGCCAGATGGATTCTTTTGAAGACTCTATTGTTCGTCATGCTCAGAACCATGGGAACTAGGAGCTGAAGGACTTTTCTGGTTTGTTCTACGACTAGCACCACAGCCTCTTCCTTGGCCACGTCCTCTACCTCAAGGCATATTTCTGCGCAACAAGATAAAAGTACAAGTGAGCTCAAGAGTCAAACGCAAGGTTGTCTAATGGACATAACTACCTAGAGACCCTAGCATTTGCAAACCTTGGCTCTGATACCAAGTTGTAATGTCCGTTGAGCAAATCCCAAAGGACAAAATATTGCACACATTTTTTTTTAAAATAATACAAAGTAAACATGTAACGAAACATTAAAACATATTTACATTGCACATTAACATCATAACGCCAAGTCCTCTAGGGCACGCAAGGTCACATCACATAACCAAATCATAATGAAAGATTACACTTAAGCTAAAATCCTAACTAATCTAACATCCAACATAACCATTACAATATCCAGTTTCAAAAGATAACATACATATAACCATAAGTATAAGTATAATTACATCATGTGATACAACCATAATAAAAACTCATAAAATGAATGGTTACAAAAGTGCATAATTAATACATCATCATTTATTACATTACATGTTCTCAATAAATGAATAACAATAAATCTCCCATAAATGTGGGATGAATACATAGTACAAATACTGTTAGAATTACAAAATGAATAGCTGGTACAAGCTCCAGTTGAAGAATGTTGAGAAGAACAAATGTTGATGGGGAACCCAATGGGTGCGGAGCACGTTCCACCTGACCACATGGGTTATAAATAATCCGCCCCCTGTGCTTAGAGGTGACAAGGAAGTAATCACGACCATGAATTCCATAAGATAACTCCAATAAAGAATAACATAGTACAATAACTCCAAAAGCAACATCAAGAATACATCGATTATAACATCAATAGCAAAGACTCAATCACAATAACTTAAACCATAAAACACATCATAAATAAACCAAGGCAATAACCGTAAACCACATGCCAAGTAACCCAAAGAGACAATCATAATACACTTCCAGAGCTAACCAAGAAAACAAGGCATAAGGGCATCTAGTGGAGAGTGTCATCGCATAGCCTACATGGGTTATCCTAGCCCTTCCTCCAACTTGAGGTGTCGACCCCCATCTATGGTTATCCTGGCCCTTCCTCCTATTTGAGGCACTGGCCCCATAGGGTGACTCATGCAGAGCCGTTAACCTCTCTTGAGGACGAGGTTATGACTTTGCCGACCATAGCCTTCTCAGTCTACCATTAGTCTGTGATAACCCTAATGCATAGATGAGGTATCCAAGATTACCTTATATGTTTTTACTACCCATCCCCCTAAGTTCTATTATTAGGTTTTCAATTGTTAATCTAGTCTTATGTGGGTTATCCTGAGCCCTTCCTCCTTTTGAGGTGCTGACCCCCATGAAGAGCCACTCTCCCTAAGACCCCAAAACATAATCAAACTCAAGCAAGGGTTGTACCATAGGAACAAAGCATTAAACTCAATCAATGACATGCAAGGCATTACCCATCCCGCTAAAACACATACTCAAGGTCTCCACAAAATAACGTACAACCCTGTCACAACGATGATACCAAATAACATGTTATAACAAGAGCACAAAGAATGAGGATAAATATCCAACAATAAAATCACACCTCTGGATTACTAAGGATCACAACATCCAAAATCAGGTTTCTAAACCAAACTGGGTTCCCACATCCATAACACTAAAACAATAAAATAACAATAAAGGAAATAATCAAATCAAATTCTACTAGTTTCCACAATTTGATTTATTTCATTCACAATTAACCAATGAGATTTATTTCTTCAAATTATTAAACATCACAATCATAAAATTCAAATTTTGAAACATAAACAATATATCGTTATTATATATATATATATTAATATATTCTAATTAACATATATAAATATATATATATATATAATAAAAATTAATAAATATAAATAAATATATAAAAATATAATTACATATATATATATATTTATATTAACAAACATTAAAATTAATTCAAATTACTAGCAATTTTTTCTTTCTTAAGACCTAAGGTCAACCTATGATGTATTTTTGAGAAATTAGGGCAGAATTGTGTATAAATATATAATTTTCTATTCATTTTAATCCCTATCCATTCACCTATTCATTCAAGTATTCATTCATGCATTCAATCCATCATAGCATCCGAGCATCCTAACATCCTTAATCATTCAATCAAGCATTCAAGCATCTTGGAGCAGCATATCTTTAGACTTAAACATCAAGGGTTTGGTGAGTTTATGACATTGCATGTTATTTGTTCATCATTATCTCTTTATTTTATTTCATTTTAAGGGTTTGATTACCAAACCAAGGTTCGACCAAGACAAACCCTTATACTCTAACCCTTAACAATTTTTTTCTCTTTGCATGTGTGTTTTGTAGGTCTTGTATGCAAATTTGTCAAAGAGATAGGTCTTAAAAGTGTCATCAAATTTTCAATGATCATTCAAATTCAACGAAATCCTATTTGAAGCTTGGAGAACACTTCCTTGTCAGATTTTCTAGATTCAGATCTGGCAAACTGTTAAGTAGAAAAGTGTAGATAAGGACCCACATAGTTGACCCTTGACTTTTTAGAAATTTGCAGGTGGACTAATTTTCCATCTGTGGCAAATGAGTCCCACTACAAGGTTGGAAAAAGTATTTTCCGAAGTTTTCTATTCCTGACATCCTGAAACCCATTCCGATAATTTTCACCAGAAACATGACTAATTCGCCATCTGTAGTGAATGAGTTCCAGTGGGCTTCAACAGTAAACTCTTTACCAATGCAAAACCTCTCGACATCAACTTTCGACCAATAGGTGCACCTCATTCAGTTTCAAAAGTTTTGTTATTGTTTATGTTTTTAGTTCTTTTTGCATATCACAGAGTGTTTTCAAACACTTTGCACATCTTAGTTTTACATACCAAATCAATCTATTTTATCAATTGAAATGAAGGATTTTGGGTACCCAAATCCTTCCTTGATCTTTTAAGGTTTTTCACTTAAAAGGGGAAAGATGGACCAAAATGCACAATGTTTCAATCAAGATTAATGTAAGGGTTGATGTGATATTAATGTGAAGTGTGTGTAGATGTGTTTGAATTCTTACAAATGCAAATAAGTGAATATAAACTAGTCTAATGCAAGATGCTAGAAAACATAGTGTTGATTGCAAAATATGAACTAGAAACCTAAACAAATGATAAAAATATTGATGAGACTGAACAGAGTGCACCTGAAGGTAGATTGCTATTGCTAGAAGGTTGTGGAATGTTCCAAAATTCACTATTAATGGCCAGTGGGACAGATTCGCAATGCATGGTGAATCAATCCTGTTTTTGATGAAAAGTTTTGGAAACAGGGTTTTGACTGTCAAGAGTTGAATTCTGACAAAATCATTTTTCAGGCCTACAAGTGGGACTCATTTTCAATGGGTGGTCAATTATTCCACCTATAGGAATCTATAAATTCTAGAATAGATTCTATGTAGCTAGATCTACACTTCTGCTTCCTATAGGTGTTCACTTCTGAAACTGTCAGATTCGGATCTGACAATGAGATTTTATTGATTCTTTGACTTGTTGAATGAAGAGAGGACTTTAACAGTTTTGCAGCTTGATCTTCAATGATTTCCAAACTTCCAAAGGACATAAATATGCAAACACACAAGAAGAGAATGAGAAATGTGGATTGTTAGGGCATGGGGGTTTGCCTTGGTCAAACCCCTTTTAGGTAATTAAACCAAAATGATGAAAGAAAGTAATGAAACATGCAATGATGGAATAAAAACCTTGCATTGATGGTAGATCTTAAAATTTTGCAACATAACATGTAGAATCTTCCCTTGGATGTCTTAGGAAGCTAGATTGATGACTTGCAATGTGAAAGCCCTAACTTGCTTAACTTGAGATGGAAGATTAGATGAATAGATGATTGATAGATAAGGAGATTATGAGAGATAAGAGATATAAAAATGAGGTGAAAATCACATATTTATATGCACTTTTTCCTTAGTTAACCATTCATACCTCATCACAGGCTGACATCAAGTGTTTTTGAATAAAATCCCAAAAGGAAAATTTAATTTTTTTGAATTTGTGGCCAAGGGGGACTCATTTGCCACCCATTCTTGAATGGGTCCCACCTAGGACCTAAAATGTGTGTTGGGAAATATGTTGTATTTAATGTTTTTTGTCAGGATAATACTCAAAAATACACTTAATTAAGCATATGAGAGCATAAAGGGGAAATAAAGCATGAAAAGGGGATAAATAGTGAAGATGTGCCTAGAAAAGCGTGAAATCTTGTTACAAGACTTTACAACACTTCAAAATAGGACTTGATTAGTGATAAAAAGGTGATTCTTAGGTAGTTTGTAATAAATAGAGTCTAGAAGAATGTAAAATGTCTTACAACACTTCACAACACCTTCACAAGACATCATTAAAAGCATTTTATTTAGTTTTCAAGGGTCCAAGACCTAGTGTGGATGCATAAAATGCCTCACGACACTAGATTAAGTCCTCATTAAGTCCATTTTATCATGAATTATCCCATGTCAAGCAAAGGGCACTTTTTTCTACGACACATTTAGCCCCCACTTTAGTGAGTGGATGAACTTGCTTCAAACTTACACTAAAGTCGACATTCAAGAGAGAGTCACATGTATGCCAAGCCCCCAAGATACCAAATCATGTAGAGGCAAGATGGAAAGAAAGACAAGGTGAAAATTATGTACTCAGTCTAGGGTGACCAAACTTTAGGTTGTCTATTGGGTGAGAAGGCCACAACATACTCACTCTAGGGCCACAAAACTAGTTGTTTGTGGGGTGAGAAATACGAAAAGGTAAGATATATACGCTAGTTGGTATGAACTCACAAACAAAAAGGTGGCTATGGGGAAAAGTCATGCTACTAGTTGGACTTCCCGCTCAACCATATCAAAGTTACACCTACTTATAACCTTAACAAGGTGCCACAAAAGAAAAATAAATGATTTTGATACTTATAGAAATTGTTAATGCAAAATAATGTTAGGATTTTTGAAAGGGATTTTTCTTTGTTCGTGCAATGTCTCATCTTAGGGAACGTCATGTTCAATGTCTCCAAGAGAGGATAAGTGCAAAAAATCTCATCCTAGGTAACATTGTACCTAATGCTTCCAAGAGAGGGAATCAAAAGAAAAAGAAAATCACACAATGAAATGCGAGTGGTGATGTATTCCCCCACTTTAAAGCAATTGCTATCACCTATATTGAGAGCAATTGCTTTAAAGTAGAAGATAAAGAGGAGACATGAGAGCTTACTCAGAAAGCCCTATGCCAAATCATATGTTTTCGATAAGCTACATCATGACAAGGGGGGAAGTATGCCATATGTGAGCCAACTTAAGGAATTTTATCCACATCCCAAGCTTTCTCTTATGTATGCGAGAGTGAAAATCAATAGCAATTAGAGGAATAAGGTGCCCCCACATAGGGAAGCATACCAAACTCCTAAAAATGTTGTATTTTACGACTAAAGGAAGTGCATTCGTTAGTAGAGTGGCCATGAACTCTATGATATGCAAAAAAGGAAGTGTTGGAATAGCATTTCTTTTGAGTTCTAGGCGTGAGGGTGATCAAGTTATCCTGGAGAAGTCTTGACAAGATACCTTCTTGATCAAGAGAAGAAGGTGGTGTTGTGATTGGGATCAAAGATACATTTTGCTAAGTTTTCATACCTACACAAGATGCTATAGATTGTGAGATGTTGTCTTCTTCAACATAGGAGGATACAAAATCTAACAAATTTAAATCATGAGCAGTTTGCAAGATGACCGTTTGAATGTTTTGGGAAGGTTGATGTTCAAGACCATTAATTGTGAAGGAGTTGGTAGGGGTATGTTGTGTGAGACTAAATGAAGGTGGGTAAAGGATGAGAGGGTTATGAGAATGTCCCACGGGATATGTATGTGGTCCATTGATCAAATGGGATCAAATGGACACTTGTGCATTCATAGCATTAGTAGTTTTGTTTTGATGTATTTCTAAGTGAGGGAAATAAAGAACCACTTGTTTCCCATAGTCTAATGCCATGATATTCTCCCTAGGAGGAGAGTTTTTAGGAGAACAACAAGCCACATGTTCTTGACAAGTTAGACATTGGTCTTCCACAAAAACTTCATTTCCAATAGGGGAATGATCAATGATGGAATTATGAGGAGGGGAATGATGAATGTCTATAGGCTCATTCTATTGTCCCATGTTATCTACCCTACAAGGAGAGCTTGTAATATGTTCATCCAAGTTTGAGTTTTCTAAAGTAGCTTCATCACAAGTGGAGGAGGTATCAAGAGGACCATTATGAGTTTAAAATAGATCTTCCCATAGGATAGGGACATTAGGGAAGGGAAGATCAAGGGTGTCATGATTCTTAATAGGAATGTCTTCTAACACCAACCTATCCTAATTACTTTAAGGAGGGTATTAGAAGATGGACAAGATGATCGTCATTGTAACCGACGTGCGAACCCCAAAGGACAACTAAAGCAACAATTACCACACAATTTTTTTTTTAAGTAAAACTAACATGCATGAGATGCACAAAAGTTATGACATGAAAACTCATTTTAACAAACCCAATATCATTTACGTCCCTTGGGGTACACGAGGATACATTACGAAACTTAATGCCATACATCAATGATAAAGAATGAAAGCCAAATCTAATCCATGACAAAGCATATATATAAAACCATCAATAAGAACCATTCCCTTAAAGAAATACAACATTTGAATAACATCTAATATGGATCCACATCCACACAAGGTGCACCAATGATAAACATTACATCACATCCTTTTCATTACTTTACACTGTTCAAGTCTTACAATGATACAAATATGTTTCCCAATATAGACGGAAACCGCATGACAAGATAACATGATACAAATGAACAGAGGAATACACAGTATCATAACTGGCTCCAAGCTGGATACAACTCTGGAGTCGCCGCAACAGCACCAATCTGCACCTCTCGATCCTCGACTGGGGACCCAATGGGGTGCTTAGCACGTTCCACCCGACCACGTGGGTCCGAAGACCCACCCCCCGTGCTAAGGAGCTGACAAGAAGAGACCTCAACCAAGAACATCCAAACAGGGAACCACAAGACTCAACATCATACAAAGGTATCATGAAACTCACGGATTACAATGACATAATCAACAACATTCATGAGTCAACCAAATCAAATGAAACTATGAAACTCATCACATTTAACCCAAGCAACAACAGTTAAGAAAGTCACCAAAGAGCATCCATAAATCATTTCCACAAGAATCTGAAACAACATAAAGACTACAATATCCAGAGGCGACAAGAACAAGAACGAGGGTGTCTAGTCGGGAGGGTCATCGCATAGCTCTCATGGGATCTCCTGGCACTTCCTCCAACCGAGGCGCCGGCACCCATCTAGGGACTCCCTAGCCCTCGAAAACAACATAAAGATACAATAACCAGAGGCAACTACAACCAAGCACAAGGGTGTCAAGTGGAGAGTGTCATCGCATAGCTCTCATGGGATTCTCCTGGCCCTTCCTCCAATTGAGGCGCCGGCACCCATCTATGGATCTCCTGGCCCTTCCTCCTAACTGAGGCGCCGGCACCATAGGGTAGCTAATGCGGAGCCGATAATCTCTCATGAGGACGAGACTATGACTTTGCCGACCACGGCCTTCTCAGTCTATCACTAGTCTATGGTAGCCCTAGTGCATAGCCGAGGAATCCAATGTTTTATTATCTTGAATTTTTTTTAAACTACCCAACCTCCTAATTCTATTGTTTAGGTTATCACTTGTTTAACCACTCTTTCGTGGGTTATCCTGAGCCCTTCCTCATCCTGAGGCGCCGGCGCCCACAAAGAGCCACTCTCCCTAAGACCCCTAACATAACACAACCAGGCAAGGGTTGTACTGTAACCGAAAAACAAATAATCTCAAGACCCAACTACGCGAGGCATTAACCATCTCGCTAAAAACACATAATCAACGTCTCAATTCATGTACAACCCTTTTAAAATCATGATATCAAAACACTAGCCACAACAAGGGCACATAAGAAAAAGAACATCAACTGACCATAATCTCAAGCCTCTGGAAACCAAAAGAACGACAATCCACAAACGAGGGTAAAATGAAGCAACAAGAGTTTCCAATGACACGGGGCTTCAAGCCAACTTCAACACCAACCCAATGAACAAAAGTTCGTCACATCAAAATAAGCTAAGAAGGTCATACTCATCAACACATCCAAGTCTTCAAGATATCCAAAATGATCCCAACCAAAATCAACTCAAGGAAAAGTCACGTCAAGACTAATAACCAACACGAACAAGCAACTACAACATCCACTCAAATTTCTTAATCGAAACACATCAAAACTAATCCATCACAATTGTCGTAAAGATAATCGCATAATCAAACAAGGAACACAATAACCCAAGTAACTATAAAATTAGTATGCACCAACATTCATCCATTAAATGATTTAAAAGAACTCAACATTTAAAAGAGTTTACTTGCTTTGCACAAATAAGCTTATCAACGCTTAAAATAAATCAAAGTATTATTATTGTTATTATATATTTTTTTTGATCACTTATTTTATTTATCTACAAATCAACTATTAAATAGTTTACAAGGAAATAAGAATTCATTTACATAGACCCTTCATTTAACTAAATCAACTTAGTCAAAAATCATTTATCGTATTTACATTCATTCATCTATCTATATAAACAAACAAATTCAAATCACTTAATTGCCCACCCACTTCCCTTATCGAAACCAATTAACTTATCCAAAATGTCTATTCAAATTTTCTACAAGGTAACTAAAAATAAAACTATTTTATTTAATTTTAATCTAAAAAGAATCTCTAATCAACTAACCTAAAGTTAACTTAGGATGAATCTTTTCAATTACCTAATACGTAAATCCATTTTCACAAGTCATTTAACTAACCTACTTGAATACTTAGAATACTTCCATATTTCAATTCATTTATCTTTTAACTCAGTTATCTCTCATACACATAAATAATATTTATCACCACATCATCTACATACATCTGCAACTTACGACTTAAATCATAATGAAATATTTTCTTAAAACAATACTTTATTAACTATAATATCTAATTATTTTAAATTGGAATATAATTCCTCACATAATTACTCTTTTCTAATTTAAAAATAATTTCCTAACACTAACTACTAAATAAGGAGGAGATAGGTTTCTTTTATTTTCTTTTTAAAACAAAAGGAAATATCCTTCCACGTATAAACCTAATCTACAAAGGCTTACCAAAAGCTAAAAGAAATAAACTTCAGAAAAGATTAACTTACTACGTCTATGCCAGTCTAAAAGTTGCAGTTGTGACAGGTCGCTAATGTTTTCAGGGAGATTATATAAATTTAGATTACCAGACCATGCAAAGGAGCTCATCTAAACGCTGTATCCAATAACATTAATTTCCCTCAGCTTCGACTGGACAGAGGTAATTGGCAAAGGCTTGAAACATTGCGCAGACCAAGAGAATTAAATAATCTGCTCACTGTCCTCAATTTCTTCTCGTGAACAATCTGCTCATTGATGGCATCAGAGAAGACACACGAACCAAGCTTCCTCCAAGTTTGAGATGGTTACGGGTGCAAAACGTGAGAAGCCATTTTCAGGCTTGCGGATAACATTGGGTATTTGAAAATAAAAATAGGGAGTTTATTTGGTTATGTACAGCGCCTCAACTCTAACTGCTGTAACTAAGACAGGCTGCTGAGCATATTAGAAAGTGAATATTGGAATTTAGAAATATCGCTATCTACTTGCATTATTATCTAATCTCATATTTTATCTGTAAGACTAAAGAGAAGGAGAGTTAATGTACAAATTTCTATTTGCTGGCGAGTTCCCAGAGGCGCGCTCAAAATTGAAGTTTGGACAATGGTTCAGGGATGCTATTTAATAATCTTTGAGCACGTTCTTGATGAGCTGAAAATGGAAGTTTTGAAAGAGTGAATGGACATCATCGAGGCATAAGAGATAGAGGAATTTTGTCAGATGATATGGTTGCAATTTCCTTGGTAGACTTGTCTGCAGATTGAGAATGTATTGACAGGGCGTGTGAACTATTTGACAGAATGCGTTCAAGAAATGAGGTCACAGGCATGCAATGAGAGAAGATCAAGTGTAATAAAAGCCAGTGAGATGGAGAGGATATAAATACGATTAATTTTCATTGTTCTAAGTGTTGACTTTAATGCCGACTCCAAGCTAGCCTTGAGCTTAACAGTAACTATGTTAAGGGAATTCCTTGAAACTCAAGAATTCAAACATATTACCCATATGGTATCAGGGATCTATACCCACGATGATCAGAAGCAACGAAGGAATATAAAAGAAATAAAAATATATATATAGAGAACCACGCTGGTGACAAAGTCCCACAAGAAGATGAGATAATCATATTAAATGAGCCAGTAGTGAAAGACTTTATAAATAAACTGAGACTCAAAAGTGCACACGCTGCCCTTGATTGGCAAGGAATCCAACACTAGTTATTGAACGTTTAGCTAACCGGTGAATCAATGGAATTTTGCATGTTACGATATTGCTCCATAACCGCGTTGTGAAGAATGGAAAACATAATTAGGAAAAGCTTGTATCTAATCACCGAACTAGTCCATTTACGAGGCGGATAAAACATATTTCAATATATGGAACACAGAGTTTGGAACATGAATTGTTTTATCTAAAACGTAGCTCGCAAGGAAAAAAACTTGTAAATAACCTTGATATTAAGGAGAGGTAAGAACTCCAAAGAGATGTCTTGGGTGGATGATCTACAGGAATAGGTTGCTTAAGGAAATTAAAAGAACACAGAATGGGTTTATACAAAGAATTTAGCAACTTTATAGCAGATGCAATCAGGAGGAGCAACGCCAAATTCTGCCCACTAAGAGTAAAGAAAAAAGGTATTTATTTGCTCATATAAATTAGTATAGCACAGGATAACAGCCATAAGGGATATCATGGAAACAATAATAGCAAATTCATTTTATAATGAAGCAAACACAACAAAATAAACCTTCAAACTGACCTCGAAATTTTGCACTAGTTGGAATCACACGGGTTCTCTGCAACCATTACTAGCTTCCTATTCTTCCTGGAGTCCTTCGTCGGCTGTCAAAGAAGATGTCCGGTATAGGTTTCTTTCGCAGCCCAATGCTCTGATCCAGAACTTCAGAAACCTCCTGCTAGATATTCTACTTCCCCCCAGACGTAAGAGCTCTCTCTCCTTTCTCCCCTCTTTCAATTGATTCTACTTCCAGCATATATCCACAAGATTATGCTTTTTTTTAATTTTGATTTTTGTTTTATTTTTTTATTTTTTTTACTTTATTTGTTTTATTTTTTTAAAAGAATTAAAACTATAACAATCACAAAAAGGGAAAGATTCATTTCCATAATTATTTCAAAACTAAAAATCCACAAAAAACGGCAAGATTTCCTAACTACAATTTGATTGAAGTCATGCATGTGCATGATTTATTCCTTTTTCTATTCTATCATGCTTTAATATCAGTTCAGAAATCTTTTCATCAAGATTTATTTAAAATCACCTTCTCTTTCCATTTAATTAATTAAAGTCTCACAATCCCGAAATTCTCAATTATTATTAATTGTAATTAAAAAGGTATTTATCTATTTATTTATTTATCTTCTAACAACTCAATTTCATTACTTATAAACATTTACTTTCTATTTCAAGAAATTGATTTGTTTTAATTATTATTATTATTATTATAAATTCTAAATTTATAAGATTATCAGGCAAGCAAATTATAATTTAACTAATTGATTAATCAAGACTAACCAAATATCAATTTTATCACCTAACTTAAAGTCAATTAAACAAGGAAATTGACAAGGTGTCTCAAATCAACCTAACATACTTACACCACTTTGACGAAGAACCAAATGCAGAGGGGCACTACAACATGACCATGGATATTTGGTAGGGTGATGTTGAGGAATGTGTCTATGATCTCATGCTCTTGTTGTGTAGGTTCACCAAAAGGGGAATAAGGAGATGGAAAATCAAGACTTAAAAGGCTTGTGACTTCTTGTGCACCAAAATACCTCTGTCACTAATAAGAGAGGTATCAAAAGAAGAAAAAGTATGTGTGTTATGATTGTCTACATTCCCATTCTCACCAATGGGTAATGTAAGAGTAAGGATTGTATTAATGGATTGTTTCTTAAAGTACCTATTATGGTAGTCAAAAGAAAACTCATAAAGGGGATATTATGCTTATAAAATCCATGTTTAATCAATTCAAGAGCATATCTTTTGAAAGAGAAAATGCTAAAATGAAAGAAAGTACAATGCAATTTTTAGTTTTGAAATGTTTGTTTACACAATGCAACAATTTGAAAATGATATTGTATGATTGGAAAAAGTGAAATGAAACAATGCATGAAAGGAGTTATTTGAAGTGAAATTTAACAAAATGCATGCTACAAAAATGTAACTGACTGATATATACAAGTTAAGACACCAAACAGAAGCCTAAAAACAAAATTTTGAGTTCTGTAAACTATTGTTTCAAGGGTCAAAAGGGACTAATTCGCCCAGGGTGGCGAATGAATCCCAGTATGGAATTTTTGTAAAATTTTCAGAAATTTGTGACTTATTTTTATGAATTATGAGTGCTATGATGCATATCTAAGTGAAAAATGCATAATTCATAACTTTTGAATGATTAAAGATGCAAAAATGCAACCTATCATGCACTTTTACTCATGCAAAAACAAAACTCTAGAATGCAAGCCAACTAATGCAAAATGTAGTGCAAGCAACTCTAGAATGATTAAGGGACTCCAAAATCAGAAAAGAGGGGGTTCAAACAATAGGTTCACTAAAATGAAATGAAGGATTTTGGGTACCCAAATCCTTCCTTGCTCTTTTAAGGCTTTTCACTTAAAAGGGGAAAGCTAGACCAAAATGCACAATGTTTCAATCAAGATTAATGTAAGGATGGACGGGATATTGATGTGAACTATGTAGATGTGTTTGAATGCTTAAAAATGAAAATAAATGAATATAAACTAGTTTAATGCAAGATGCTGGAAAACACAATGTTGATTGCAAAATATGAACTAGAAACCTAAACAAATGGTAACAAAAATTGATGAGACTGATTAGAGTGCACCTAGAGGTAGATTACTGTTGTTGGAAGGTTTCGAAATGTTCCAAAAGTAACTGTTAATGGCCATTGGGATGGATTCACCATGCATGGTGAATCAATCCTGTTTTTGATAAAAAGTTCCAGAAATAGGTTTCTAACTGCTAGGAGTTGAATTCTGACAAAATCATTTTTTAGGCCTACAGGTAGGACTCATTCACCATGGGTGGTGAACTAGTCCACCTACAGGAATCTGAAAATTCTAGAAAAGATTTTGTGTACCTAGATCTGCACTTTTGCTTCCTACAGGTATCCGCTTTTGAAACTATCAAATTTGGGTCTAAAAATGAGATTTTATTGATTCTTTGACTTGTTGAATGAAGAGAGGACTTTAAAAACTTTGCAACTTAATCTTCAATGATTTCGAAGCTTCTAAAGGACCTAAATATGCAAATAGACAAGAAGAGAAAGATAAATGTTGATTGTTAGGGCATGGGGGTTTGCCTTGGTCAAACCCCTTTTAGATAATTAAACCAAAATGATGAAAGAAAGTAACGAAACATGCAATGATGGAATAGAAACCTTTCCTTGATGATAGATCTTAAAATTTTGCAACATAACATGTAGAATTTTCCATTGAATGTCTTAGGAAGCTAAATTGATGACTTGCAATGTGAAAGCCCTAACTTACATAACTTAAGATGGAAGATTAGATGAATAGATGATTGAGAGATGAGGAGATTATGAAGGATTAGAGATATAAAATGAGATGAAAATCGCAAATTTATACATGCTTGTGCCTTAGTTAACTGTTCATACCTCATCAAAGACTGACATCAAGTTTTTTTGAATAAAATCGTGAAAGGAAAATTTATTTTTTTTGAATTTTTGGCCAAGGGGGACTCATTTGCCACCCATTGCGAATGGGTTCCACCTAGGACCTGAAATTTTTTGTTGGGAAATATGTTATATTTAATGTTTTTTGTCAAGATAATACTCAAAAATACACTTAATTAAGCATATGAGAGCATAAAGGGGCAAAATAAAGCATGAAAAGGGGATAAATAGTGAAGATGTCCCTAGAAAAGTGTGAAATCTTGTTACAAGACTTTATAACACTTCAAAATAGGACTTGATTAGTGATAAAAAGGTGATTCTTAGGTAGTTTGAAATAAATAGAGTCTAGAAGCATAAGGACCCAATTAATTCTAACTGAAAACACCACTATTTTTTTTTGTGTGTTCAAGTATTTATTCACAAGTATACTCAGGAACTTCTATCCATACAAGATAGGTATATCATCTATTCATATGGAAAAAAATTCACTTCATCTATTCATATGGAATAGGAATACATCTATTCACATAACTGGAATAGGAATCCACCTAAACGAGGCAGACATCTATCATACGATAGGTATGTGCTCTAGCCAGAGTCTTGGACTCGTCAAGATCATTTGGATCCTGAGTCGCTTCCCTAATGACCACACTTTCTACTAAAAGTGTACGAAGGTCGTCATCCTCAGGGGTGTGTAAATTGTAATTCTAAGGTTGAAACCCACCTCGAAATTTGGCCTAAGGGCCTTGGGGAATGAAGCAATCCATGCAGGATTATTTTGAGTATAGTTGTATATATTTTAGTTGATTATCTCTTATAATTGGTTATGTGATCTCTCTAACCCTAAACCTCGTTCCTGAATGGCTGAGTACTAGGAGCATCCTTCATTTCCTAGACTGCCTACATACCATGCTTCCAAATAGGATCAAGGCATAAAATATGTAGTTCTATTTTCTAGACTATGTTTATGTGAACTGTTATAAAGTGGGTACGCAACCCTTTCTAGGGTTTTTATTTCCCCCAGAAAGTTCCTCTACGATTGCTACCCATGATGGGAAACATGGATAATAAATGATCATCTTGACCATTTTTTGTTTATCTAATAATTTTCATCTAACCCTACTCCCTAATGTTGTTTGTCTCCCTTGATCCACTTAAATTATTTCCTAATAAATTATCCACATGATTGTATCTTTGAGTTAGAATTACATTTGCACCATAGAAAATCCTTAAGTCTTGGTTTTCTAGGTTGTCACTAGCAGATTCGATTCATTTTTGTTTTATCTTTTTAGATTATCGATCCAAAGGGGATTTCCCTCCCTTGGATTTTAATCAACCCATGTTCCTTATTTCTCCTTGGTGATTTATATGGACAATGTCACATATGTTTTTATTGCAATTGTGTTAGGCTATAGATGCAGTAGCTCAAGTGCAATGACATTACCTGTAAACGTGAGCCAGAGGCACCGTTAATACCAAACGCTGCTTGTTTTGTTTTCCTTCTTTGATTAGTTTTTCAACCATATCTAACATACTTAAATCTTAATAAGGAAAAATCAAACTCATAATGCAGGGTAATTTTAACAACATTCATTAGAAAATTAAAAAAAACATTATGATTAAATAAATCAATGAGCATTGGTCAATAATTTATAGTAAGTTCCAATCTTAGCAATTTAAATGCCATAGGCTTTAAAAGAATTATTTAACCATTTATTTAGTAACAAAACCATATCCACTCATAAAAGAAATCCCCATGCAATGTAATTAAGCGAGTTCTTAAATTAAATACATGCATTATTTCAAGAAATTTCATGACATACATTGTTCCCTACTTTTGTTATCAAATGTATACAAGAAATCACTTTTACCTAGAGTTAAATATCTTCAAGAATTGTTGCAAGGATTATTTCCCTACCTTTCAACTCATATCTCTATCATCTAGATAGTTTATGTAGCATTAGGATATGCAAATTTCAATGTAATCTAGTAACTATTCATCACTAACTGGGGTTATCCAATTGAGTTCTTATAGGGTAAGAAGAGGTTTCATTTTATCTATATTTGAATTTGAAGAGCCTAGACCAAACTACAATAAAAAGAGAGCTTGAATGCTTCAATATAGCCAATCGAAGTGTAATATTAATAAATGTCTAGGAAAATTCTATTTATTTTATTTGTTTATGGTTTGACTAGTTATAGTTAGGAGAATTTTTTCGATATTATTACATGGTTTTTGGACTAGTGATATATTTAAATTGATTATAAATTACAAATTTCTAATCACACTAGATAGAAATTACACATGTCCAAGTGTTTTGGTAAGACTTCCTAAATGGATTAGATCATATAAAGAAATATATACCAAATTAACATACAATAATTACGAAATAAAATTTAAGGGATGGTTATTAATATCTTAGATCAATGCCTATTAGTATGCACCAAATCAAATATCAAATGGAAAAGTAACATAAACCATTCATTCATCTAACATATTTGAGTAACCAAATTTACATGGTCTTGTCTTACGACACATAGGGCATTAAATACCACTTAACCTAAAATTAAGGCATTAGATACCACTTAACCCAAGATATTTGGATTCTACCTAGTAATCTTTTGTCTATATTTCTAACTTCATATGTTAAGGTATTTAGAGGTTTCTTTTTAAGTTAAATCTGGAACAAAATTCTTTCACCAACTATCATGACATTAACAACAATACAAAAAAATTGTATCCAAAAAGGTATAATGTATATATCCTAAAGAAATTAATGAGGCAATAGAGACAATTGGATTCATTCAAATAAAGGCATGTGTTATGCTAAATTTTTCAAAAAGGGAAGTATGTATAGTTGATAAAAATACATATTTGACACAAAATAGGAATGCTTTTTAAGAATGGAGTTCACTACAATTTTCTTGGATCTTCTAATTATCCCTTTGCACAGAATGCAAAAATCTTACTTATAGAAGAGAGACATTGTTTATGGCGCATAGGTGATTAGTGTAGTCATGAACAATCACTATAACACTGACATTTAGAATATGACAAGGCATCTAAAGAAGCATGGAAATGAGTGCAACAGTAAATAGAGCTATAAACGTTCTTAGTTAACTAAAATAAAATTGGACGCCTAAAATAGGTTCTCATTGTAAGGTGTGATCTTTTAAGAAATAATTAAAATTGTAATCCAACTAAGGATAATCCATTATCACTGAAACTATAATTTAAACAAATAACAAATATTGGGTGTGCAATCGATATCCTCAGCATTTAAAATCTTTATAGCGAATGGTAGAATATTACATCTACATACTCATTAAATCTGTTGTATGGCTGGTGGTAGTATATCATAGCTAATAAATTAGAAAATATAACTCTTCAAATTTTATACCAAATGATATTTCCTGCAACTATTTTCTAAATGGTTATGTTGCTATTGATTAAATGAAGCATCTATTACAGACTATTAGCCTCTCCAAGAATTTGATTAAGGGTGTTAGAAGATAACAATGGGGCTATCCTAGTAGAGGCATTGCAATATTGAAGATCTCATTATATCTATATAGAAAGAGAGCACTTTCTTTTTAGTGGAGTGATAGGCAATAACTATTGAATTATTAGCTAAATTGAAACTATTCTTAGATGTAGCACCCCTCTTGCATAACTATATTCTTTGCTTATCTTAGATGACTTGTATATTCTTCATCTGATATGGTCTTTGCAGATTTACAAAGGGCTTAACATTTTGTATTTACTTGTTGTATATATATATATGACAGGAAGAAAATAACATATGACATGTAACAATAAAAGAATGGTAGGTTACATACCTAATGACGTTTTTCCAGAGGGTGGGGCGGTGAATTAAGTTTCCCTAAGTTGGCCCTCGACTTCCAAATTCTTTGAACTCTTTGGAGACGCACCTCTAAAAATTGCTTCCAATCCCAAATGATGCAGAAAATAAATATTGATTGGAGCGTTGCAAACACAGTTTCGTCCTCTTGATTTTATAGAAAAGATTGCATTAAATTCATGGAAAACTATAGCAGGAGTTAGTTCTGAAATTTATCATGGCAGCTAAATTGTATTCCACATGAATATCATGGACGAGATGAGGTGATTGAAGTCAGCGTTGGGTGGCTGTAGGTGCGACTTTATCAGTTGGTCTGTGCTGACAGACAATCAATTTTCATGTCTGCGCAATAAATCCCTTTGTTGGTGAATCAAATTGCTTTTCATTCAAAGATCTTTGTTAGATTTATTTCTTGTCAATAATAAATGACTAGATCCAACTGGCAGATATTTTAGGAAATGTGGAGATAATGAATATCAAAACATGTTCATTCATTTACCTTTAGTATTAAAATTCTATCAAATGTTACCCGAAGAGTGGAAGGAGAGGAGTTCTACCAAGCAATTCTTCTAATTGCATCTTGAGTTCTACCAAATCTGTTGTGTTCATTCGATAGGGTGCCTTCAACATAGCTTCAGCTCTTGGAACTATATCAATGGAGAAGCCAAACTCTCTTTTTGGGGGTAGCCTTGGTAGTTCTTCTCGAAACACATCACTAAAATCTTGAAGGTAAGGAGAATTTTGGAGGGTTGGAATATCCCCTTCTTCCTTTTCATCCATGGTAACCATGTATACTAGAGCTCCCTTTCTCTCTTCTCTTTTCATTTGCATAGCTGATATGATTTCCATACTTATAGGTCTATGTTTCCCTTGAGTCACAACCCTTTTTCCTACATCATCTAAACATTATGCCCATTTGTTGTAACAATCTACATTTTCTTGATGGTTTTTCAGCCAACTCATTCCAATGATCACATCATATGATCCTAAAGGTGCCACATAAAGGTTTACCTTTGTATTAAAGTTAGGAAATTGCATTTTTGCATTAGATAGACACTGGGTCACCTCTTTAACTGCTTTATCCCCATACTGGACTGTCCATGATGATTCCATATGATTAACGTTAAATGAATTTTTCCTTACTAATTCTAGAGAAATAAAATATTTAGATGATCCAGTATCTATTAGAATTGAGAATAGTTTTCCAAAAGGTGTCCTTGTAGTCTCTATAGGAATATTCTGGGATTGAGTGCGTTAATTTCTTACTACTACATGAATCCTTTGGGTAGGTCCCCTCTGAGGTTGATTTGATCTCATCTGAATTTTCATCCTTGGAAATTCTCTAGAAAAGTGATTCCCTCCACATATGAAACATCCTCTTGGTGGCCCTCGTTGCACTAGATTTTTAGGTTGGTTATTGCTTGCTTCATTGAGCTTTGGTTGATTTGTTGGCCCATTATAGTTCCTTGGTTCATTTTTGTTGAATTTTTTTCTATTAGAGTTATTCCCATTGTACCTTTGATTCTGATTTGGAGGTGGTTTTCTTTCTAATGAATTGTTCCTTAGGTTCTTGTTGAAGTTTTGGTTTCTTCTGAACTCGTGTTTCCTCTTGAAGTTATTACTCCTGAAAGATTGTCTTGCTGAAATTAAAGTTTGTAAATTCCTTTCTTTCTTCAAGGATTTCTCTAGCACTTCATTCATACCTGAAACATAGATTTTGGGAACCTAAATGCTAGCTCTAGCACTTCTAGGGTTTTTCACCTAAAAGGAGAGAGATTTAGGTCCAAAATGCTGATGTAACACTCAAATTAGGATGTATGCAATGTGAGTACATGATGTAAATGGCTTAAAGCCAAGTAATTGGTGATTAAAATAAACTAGAATGAATGCAAAAGTGCAATTTAAGCTATGTTTGAAAAAACATTGTGATATGCAAACAACTATGAAGATGAAGAAATTATGTAGGAATAGAAGGTACAAAGATAAGTCTGAGTGCACTTGGATGATGTGTGAGATTTTGGAATGTCTAGAATGCTGGAGAAATTTACTAATTTTTTATGAATTTGGACTCCATTCACCTAAGGTGGCCGAATCGATCCTCTTGATGAAAAGTTAATGAGAGTTGATTTTTATGCATCGGGATATGAATATGACAAAACTCAAGTTTCTAGTCTAGGTTGGACTCATTCACCACAATTGGCAAATCAATCCTCTCCCAAATTTCTTAAACACTAGGAGACAACTCTGCAACACCAGATCTAAGAATGTCTTCTTGTTAGGTTGTCGAAGTCAAATCTGCAGAAAACAGACAAATAAGTCTCTCCAAGCTTGAATTTGACTTAAGTTGACTTGAAGTACCTAGTTGACATGAAAATCAATCTTCAACACTTTGTAACTTGTCAAATCTACAAACAAAAGGTTGCAAATACACAAACAAAGAGGGTAAAAAAGATTAGGATTAGTGAATAGGGGTTTTCCTTGGTCAAACCACGCTTTTGGTCATTAAACCCTTCAAAAGATAATGAAATGAAAGAGAAAGATAAAGTAATAACATGCAAATGATATCAATTCACCTAATTCTTGATCTTGTAATTCTAAAGTAATGCCAATGGCAGCTTCAAAGTGCTTGAAAAGTGCTTTAATTAATGATGTAGAATGCTTGAATGCTTGAAATTGCTTGAATGAATGAGGAGATTGTAGGAGATTATGGGATGATGTAAAATGAGATGAAAAAAGTCCTATTTAGCAATTCTTGTGCCTTACCTATTTGTTCATACCTCATCACAAGCTGATAACAAGTAATTTTGAATAAAATCCTAAAAGGAAATTTGATATTTTGAAATTGGGGCCAAAGGGGACTCATTTGCCACCCATGGCGAATGTGTCCCACCTAGGACTTGAAAATGTGTGTTAGGAGATATGTTGTATTTAATGTTGTTTGTCGAGATAACATTCAAAAATATAGTTAATTAAGTCATATGAGGGCATAAAGAGACAAAATAAAGCATGAGGAAGGTGTAAATAGGGAAGATGTTCCTAGAAAAGCATGAAGGCTAGTTACAAGAATTTACAACACTTCAATATAAGACTTGATGATGAGTAAAAAGGTGATTTTTAGGTCAATTCCATTAAATAGAGTCTAGAAGAATGTAGAAATGTCTTACAACACTTCACAACACCTTCACAAGACGTCATTTTTTGAGTTTTAGTACCTAAATAAGCATGTTCAAGCCATGACACAACATAAAATCAAAGAACATCATTCCAAGACCATGAAACAAGACCTAAAAGGCCATGGAAATGACAAGGAGTCCTTTTTCTACAACACATTTAGCCTCCACTTTAGTGAGAGGATGAACTTGCTTTAAACTCACACTAAAGTAGCCATGAACATCCAAAATAGGGTTCAAATGCACTTACGCTAGCAAGATGGAATAGACAATGATCAAGAGGGATGATCAAGCCTTGGGATGAAGATCCCATGGCAAACTAGGCATAAGGACAAAGGAATAGACAAGTGTTGAAAATAATTGGATGAAGCTTTGATCGTCAATCCAACTAGTTGTGAAAAGAGATCTAGGTTGATTGTTTGAAAAAGAGAATGTGTACTCAGTTTGGGGCCACAAAACTAGTTGTCTGCAGGGTGAGAAATCCCAATTGTTTACTCATTTTGGGGCCATGAAACTAGTTGTCCACGGGGTGAGAAAGCCCAAAAAGTAAGATACATATGCTAGTTGGTATGCACTCACAACACAAAAGTGGCTATGGGGAAAAATCATGCCGCTAGGTGGGCTTCCCGCTCAACCATGTCAAAGGTATGCCCATTCAATAACTTTAACAAGGCACCACAAAGCAAAAGGAAATGTAAATGTTCAACTTTAAACAATATGTCACTATAGGCATGCAAGTTGTGTTATACAAGGTGGCCAAGAAATATAAATGAAAAAATGTAATGTGAAAGATTGTTTAAAGGAGTCTTGTTCAGTTTATACAAGGTAAGTCATTTAGGGAACATTGTGTCTAATGTCTCCAAGAGAGGACCAATAAATGAATAGTATATTCACAACTTAGGGGATGCAGTGCGTTGCATCAAACCACCAAGAGGAATGTAATATGCTTAGAAAGATTACACTTATGAAGGACATCACACCCAATGTCATCCACAAAGTGACAAACACATCACGTAAACGACAAGGCTACACTAAAAAGCATGAATGCACAATGAAATAATGGTAATGTATGTCCCCCACTTTAAAGGAATTTCTACACATCATTCTATGATAAATTACTTGAAAGTAGAGAAGAAAATGTAAAAGGAAAACAAGAAACGAGAGCCAACCTAGAAAGCTCTATGCCAAGTCATATGTTTTGAAGTTCTACTGCGTCATGTCAAAGAAAAAAAAAGAAAGGGAGTTGACCCCTAGAAAAGAAAATACACCAAACACTTAAGGGATCTATGGATTTTGGGTTAGTATGTTCGTTGCTGCAATGTTTTTGTATGAAATAGCCCAGAACTTTCATCATTCCCCAAATACACATAGCACGAGAAGAATGACACAAAGAGAGTCAAAATAAAGGAAAAGAGAAAATCCATTTTGCGTCAACATGGAAGAGACATTGCAGTCTCAACATTTTTCATCATCCCCAAAAGGAAAACAAAAGAGAAAATAAAGGAAACAAAAAAAAGCTTTTGGGTGAACATCAAGGAGACATTTCGGTCTCAATGCCTCACATCATCCAAAAAAGGAAACACACAAGAAAAGACAAAGGAAAAGGAAAAAGGACCATTTGGGTCAACATGGAAGAGACATAGGGCATCTCTATGCTTTGTGTCATCCCCAAAAGGAAAATACAAAACAAAATGAAAAAGACAAGGACCATTTGGGTCAACATGGAAGACACATAGGGCGACACCTCTATGCTTTGCATCATCCCCAAAATGAAAAAAAAAACAAAGCATGACAGATAGAAGAATAAAGATACGAATAGAAGAAGTGTATGCACGATACACACATGAAAAGAAAAGAAAGAAAGAAAGATAAAAGGCTAGCTAGGAAAATGCAAGTCAAGCATCTAACAAGTCATCTGCCTCCATATCATGTTCATTGTAATGCAAAGGCGGTTGGTTGTCCAAAGGAAGAATTGTAGGTGCCAAACTAGGAATTGTACCAGGTTCTTCACTTGGTGAAGAGGATATTTCATTTAAGCTCACTGTAGATGAAAATAAAGAGTTCAAATCATTGTGTACTTCTTCGTCTATTTTAGCGATTGTCACATCATCATCGTCATCATCAAGATTAATAATGACGGGAGGACGAAGGGTGACTTCTAAGGATGGATGTATCAAGAGTGTTGGTTGTTGGATGGGTTCATTTTGTTCTGAGTGTTGGGCTAAATTATCATGTGGAAAGTCAAGAGAGGGAAGGTGATCATCTATTGCGTCTATCAAGGTTGGAGGTTGATTTTCTTTATCGTCGTCCATATGAGATTGATGAGCAAGGAGACGACAGCGACACTGATGTTCCCAAGTACTGCGATTTCATTTAATTTTGTTTTGGATTTGGTGAGGTGTAAGAGTGGATTGATTCATCATAGGTTCTTCCACTTCTAAAGGGGGAAGAGTAGGAGAAACCGAAGAGAATGGGTCAATCACTTTCTCTTTCACTTTATACACTTGTTAGATAGGAGGAGGTAAGACAAGAGTTATTTCATTTTCTTTTGGTTGTTTAAACAATGGGTGAGAAGTGTCAAGAGTGGATTTTTCAGAAGGTTGGATGGTTTGTTCAATATTGGATTCAGGTGTAATCATGGTCTCATCTAGGATAGGGTGGGTAGAGGTGGAGAAAAATGTGTTACGAAGGGATAATTTAGCTATCTTTTTGGCTTTAAACTTTTGATAAGCAATGTAAAAGAAGTTCATATGAGGGGTGATAGGTTCCATGGGTTCAAGCCAAAAGGATTCTAATGAAAAGTTACCTTTGGAAGACAAAGGATTAAAGCCACTATGATGTATAGGTATGTGTAGGATCATCATAGAAAAAACAAGCCCTTAAGTGGCGAAAAATTTAGAAAAATTAGAGTTAGGCAACTTGACGTAAAAATTTGAATAAGTTATCTGTATTATTTCAAAATATGTAAGAATAGAATCTGTAGCAAATTGAATGTAGTTTCTAAACTACTAGGTTTATTTAAAAAAATAAAAATCTATTTGGTGGAAATTTGAAATTTCAATGCATTCAGAGAAAAAATAAGAAGTAGGTGTCTATCTTACCACCCTAACCATAATAAAATGATAATACTTTTATATAAGATTTTACATATAAGTAGAGGACTCATGTCCCAATGTGATGCATATTTTTTTGTAATTTTTTTCCAAGTAAATAATTAATTATGAATGTTTTATTACAACTTTTAGAAAACATAAAAAAATTGTATGTCTGACCACCTTAAATTGGTCATATCTTCATGAAATTCATTTTTTTTAATACTATAGTATGCGAAGCATAGAATGTGACACATGTTTTGTATTTAAATATTGTGATATTTTTTGAAAGTTATAGATGTTTTCTAATCATCCTATCAATCAAGACTTTAGTCGTAATTCAAATAGAAAATGAATAATAATTGTTTATTAAATTCAAAGTAAAGAATAATTTATATTCGTGGAAAGTTGAGAATCTTCATTAAAAACCCTTTTTTTTCATCAATTTTGGGTAAAAAAAATTCATTAGCCACATACCCTACATATGCCCATCATATTACCACTTTTTGGCCCATCATGATCTTGCACATACCTGTACATGGAATACCTCATTTCCATTTGGAAACTTCGAGCAATTATGAACAACTGATGGGACCGCTTTCATTGACTGAAGCCAAGGAAGGCCTAGCCACAAATGAAATTGGTCAAATTGTTGAATAATGGAAAATTTTACCTCCAAAGTCTTAGCTCCTATTTGTAAAGGTAGCACGATCGATCCAATAATAGGGCATGCAAAACCATTATGCGTTTTAATCCATGTAATCAGTTTATTATAGTCATCTTGATATAGATCATGTAATACCAGAAACTCCTTATGATCATGTTCTCACCACAAGCAGTATCTATTAATATCCCATTAGTAGATTTATCATAGATTCTGCTAGCTATGTAGAGAGGACCATCAGGAAGCTTTTGCAGTATGTACTTAGAAAAAAAGGAAATATCAAGAGATTTAGTGGTTTGGCCTTACAAGGAATAACGTCTATTGTAACTACAAGTTTATCCACATGATTAGCTTGGGTAACAATAGGAGGTGTATTAGGTTGTTCGGTGTGTGTATCAATAGTCATTAAATCAGTCTTCTTAGGTTCACTAGCCTTGACAGACAAGGTAGTGTGTTTAGGCATAAGATTGGTGAATATTTGCAAATTTTGGATAGGGGGTGCAATGGACTTATTACCTTGATCATTAACACCCATAATTGTCAATTCACCCGAATCAATGAGGTCTTCAACTAAATGTTTAAGACACTTGCAATGTTCGGTGTCGTGGCCATTTTGACGATGAAAATGACAATAAGCATTAGGTTTGAAGGTAGGTTGTAAGGGTTAATTAGGATCAAGTGGTCGAATAGGTGGTAAGGTGAGCATGTGATTTTGAATTAATTAGTTCATTGTATGATGGAGGGATTCAAGTAAAGGAGTGAAGTGTCTACTCGAATCTGTTAGCTCTAAAAAATGCAGGTAAAATACATCAATAGGTTGCCAAATTATTGGTATGTTTTAGGGTAACAGACAAAGCCAATTGGTTTGAACCTTCTTCTCTTCAAGTGCTACTAGACCTAGGTGGGTACACCTATATGAATGAGGTAGACTTGATTCATATTTTATTCCCTAAAGTAATTCATCCACAATGGCAAATGGGAGTGGATAAATGAATTTTATTTTGGTAGAAATTGTATAAGAAATATTCAAGGCTAAAATCTAATATGTTTAGAACTTAACAAATGTAAAAAATGAATGAAAGTAAATGGTAGAGTGGAAGAGACTAGTGCCTTATTGGGTGTAACAGAGCCAAATGAAAGATCTAAAATGAATAACTTCTTCTTGGTAGATACTCTAACTATTTGGCATATAAATTTGAGTTTACAACTTGTATAAACATGCAAGAATATGATTTCCAAGTTCTTCTTAATGATCCAAATGAGATTCCCTAATTACTATGACTGACTAAAGGGATTTAGTCTTTCCTTGAAAGAACCAATTAATCAAACCATACACATACAAAAAGTGTGCACTGATAAAATTGAATATGTACGATTTTTATATCAATTTAAATAACTAGAAAACATCAACCTTGGAGACAACTTCAACAATATTTTAAATTAACACAATAAACAACTGATACCAGAAGTACACCACAACATCACATTATTTCCATTGATATCTCCATAGTTTCAAACATGCATCATAGTCTCATAGTTAGAAATTATTATAATCTATTAGATCATTTTCCTATTCGCTTTTTTCCTTTTGTCACCAAAAATGAATATTTATACATCAACTATTTGAAAGGACACGCCCTTTCAGAAATGTCTTGTGTTAAAATAACAATAAATTAAAATAAGTAATTAGGCTCTGTTAAGCCATAAATGAATCCTCGACAAGTGCTCCAAGTAGTACTAGTTCTCATGCGTATTTGCATCTCCCAATGCATTCCGAATTGTGATCTCCATTTTCACCATCTTTTCATTTTTTTGCATGCTTCATCCAATGTTGTATCTTTCACAGTAGCTGTCTTCATAATTTCTTGTAATACCCATTCACTTTCATCTTTCCTCATAATCATTTCTTTTAATCTTCCTCTATCATCGAACAATGCAGTCAATTCCTGTATACTGGCATCAATTAATCCCTATGCATCCCCTCTTAACTCTTCAAGGAAATCTCTATGCTTTCTCATAAGATGATGTGCACCCTCAATTGCCACATTATCAGGAGAATCCCTTTGGTTTATTTCTTGGAGCTTCTCATGGATCCTACCATATATTCTCTCATGTTCCTGTAATGTAGTAAAATTATGTGAGTGTATTCCCCAGAGCTTATTCAACCAAGTTGTTATGTTGGCTTGTATCTTCTTTATTACTACTACAAGTGCATAACATTTCCCTTGAGAATATGCACTTGATCCTTCCCAATGATCTTTTTCCTGTGAAATTTCACCATGAGTGAGCAGCTTGGTTGATCCCATCATGACTTCTCACAAATTATCCTTTAGGTAGTCATTTTCTCTCAGCATTCTCTCATTATTCATTTTGTATAGTTCTTTTTCCTTGACCAACATCTATATTTGGGCTTTGTTTAGTTTTGCTACGTTGATCCCAATCTCTGTTGTTGCCACAGGATCAGCCTCCCCAACCTTTAGATTCATAACATGCCTGAATTCCTTCTCAGTATCAATAACAACTGACTTTCTGTGAGGAGGATAGAAGGTCCAAATCATTAACGACCCTTCATCTGGATTGTATTTTGACCTTGCATATACTTTTGTCACCTTTTCTAGGTTGAGCTTGTGTGTAGCATTATTGTTCTTAAGGAAACTGTCAAAAAACAATGTAGAATTGAGATCCAACCCTGAAAAAATCATAACACCAACATTTTCTAACATTTTCCTTCCCTTTTTAGGAGTCATACCCACCATTTCTCTTTCCACACTCAACTTTAAATCATTTAGTAAATGTTATTCATTACCTAGTGTGACATTGTCAACCATTTCTCTTATCTCTTTTCCTTTTTATTTATATAGGAATGCCTTAAATTCAAGAGAATTCACAAATTCATTATCTACTACAAATGTATTGTACTTAACTTGCCTTGCATTTGTATCTAAACTCTCTTCAATACTCAATTCCATGGTAGGGAATGGATAATCCTAAGTTCTAAATATTGACATCTTATTAGGTAGACCTTGTGGCACATTATTCCTAGATGTCTCTTCCCGAGAAGATAACAGCTTTGTATCTTGCAACCCTTTATTATACTCTTCAACCACCATTTATGCCTCTTCTACTTCCAAATTCCTGATCATGTCATCAAATTGATAGGGAACATGATGATACCCTCCAAAGTTTATCTTTTGTTTAGTAGAATTGATATATCCTTCTGGATCAAAATTATTTCTTGGTGGTCCCCTTTTCATGTTGTATTGTAGTAACTTATCAAGAATCAAATTGTACCCTTCCTTCGCCAATACAATAAAGTCACCAAAGCATAGTGTACTAGGCATAAAATCTTGCTTTCTAAAAGAGCTCAAATTCTTAACACTGGAAAAGTTCATTTGCCTAACGATTTCCAAATATGCAATCATGTTCGGAACTATTTTAGGCAAAATGAATGGGGCATCCTCGAATCCATATACCCTAATAATGGTAGCATCCTCCAAATAATAACAATCCCCCCAATTGTGACTAATTGGCCTATTGAAGTCCTTAGGTCTGAGAAACCTTTTATCTCATTAGATAAAGAATAAGCACATGGATGATTATAAAATTTGTACAATGGCTTTAGAAAATACTCCTCAAAGTGTACAAAACAAGAATTAGCAATCCTATTGTCCCAAATAGCAGTCCATAATTGAATAGGCAATAACATACCTTCCTTGTCAAATTGTGAAATTCTCATCTCCTTAGGCCACAACCCTAACTGCTATCCAAAATATGTGCATCAACAGTGAATAATGCCTAAGACATAAGACAGGGGCTCCACCTCTTAGTGCCATCAACCTAGAATCAAGCCATTTGAAAATGTAGAAGGCATAATCAAAAGGTCTAGAGTTGTGATATTGAATATCTACTGAAATTATCATGGGCATAATTGGCATATACTCAGGGACTTCTATTCCCAATACTTGTCCTACAGAGAAATAAGTGTATTTCATATAGGGCTCAAAAAGATCAACATGGAATGTGGGTCCATCACTATCCTCTAGTGGAATTAGTTTACCTCCCTGTCTAATTCTATGCAATGGCAACCTCCAACCTTTATAAATTGTGTCCATCCTCCCGAATTCCTTTTCTAATTCTTCACATATGATATTTTCGTTGCATATCCCTTCCAATTTGAAGTCCTCACCTATTGCATCATCTGATATGTGTATCAATGGTTTCCCAAATGGGTTTTAGATAGCTTTGAGTTTTGAATTATAATGGGTGGCCAACAATCTCACCAATTCTACATTGATAAATACATTAGGGCAAACCAACTTCCCCAGATTAAGCCTCCATGGGTTACATACTGGTTCAAAGCGATTCCTCTGATATTAATGAAAACTAAATAGCTCATAATCTCTTATTGGAGTCCAAATATCTCCTATGAGCTTACATTTGTCATCTAATTTATCCACTTCTACCCTAAGCTATGCAGATCGTCTGGCATTGGGTCCAAAGCTAGGTAATTGGTCGATAAGATCTTGACTTAGTTTTTGCTCAGTGCCCTCTAGGTCAATTTTGACTTTCTATGTTTTCCCCTTAGGCTGACTACTTTCCCCATGTTTTCTACTGTTCAATTTTCCCGAACTAGTGGCTTCCATTCTTCAAAATTGTAGAAATTAAGGTACAAAGAACTTACTGTATTTTTCTCAAAACCTTTGAGCTAAACGAATGTCCTGGCCCTTCATTTGCCCCTCTACTTCCTCTGCTATCAATTCTAGAATAGTATTTTCAATTGATTTCTCCTTGATTCATGAAATTACTTATGCTCAGTGGTGCCATTAATGTTTTAGCTAAAGCACGAGTGTAGCAGGTTTTATCAAAATTCTCACTGTCACATCACATAATCTTGTTGGCAAGACATTTTCAAATATTGGGCAATCCTTTTATTTGTGCTTTAACCAACATTCATTAAACACCCACTAAGACATTTTGTAGTTTCCTTGACACTCTGAGTCTTCCCGATAGTTATTTTGATTCAGTCATATTTTACTTAGCAAGAGATCATATATCGCTAAGATATCCCACAGTTTCACTAGCATTATGAGTCTCCTCAAGTGTTATTCCTTCGGTCTCAAGTATATCGCTATAACTCCTACCAATGCAAACCTATTGCTGTGACTTAGTAGGTCGGGTAGACAATCCTGAGCTTATTCCAAGGATATATATATATCTCGCCAAGATATTTCCTTTGTTATTTATCAACGAGATCCCCAAGCCAATCCTATCGGTATGTTTTCTTCGGCAATTCTGATCGCTAAGATATGATAGTTTTCTTTCCGATGGAACTACACTCGGTATGACCTTATCTCTCTCCATTGAAGTCCCTTACCAATGCAATTATGTCGGTGTGTCATGGAGGGTTAGTGAGACACCTTGAACTCATCTTGGTAACATTATCCTAATGACAGAATCCTCCTCTACTTTATTGGAATGGCCAGATGGATGTCTCGGGCTGACCTTAGGAATTTTACTTCGATGGCACTAGTCTGGCTGAGATATTTCCTTGTACTTCGAGTGGTAAAACATATATAAGCTTGATATGACTTCTCACTATCACCCCGATGATCATTATTTCACTGATAGAACCTATTTGTTGTTTGAGTCTATGAATTGCGTCTTCTTGATGTGTATTCTAAAGTGAAATTTTATCGGCATGGCATTCCCAACCTCTTGCCGATATACTGAAAAATATGTGTTAGTATAAAATGATTTATGGATCAGAGAGACTTGCATCATCTCATGCCAAGATGACTTATATATTCAAATGCTCAGGATTAGGTGAATTCTATAGCACCAAATGATAAAAAAATTACTAGAACATGAGCGACTATATTATGCATAGAAAATTATATTAATTTTATACTCATGATATGGGCTTCTTTGGAAAAATTATGAGTATAGGCAACTATAAAATTTTCAAAATTTTATAGTTCTAATAGTGCCTCCATCTGGGGATGAATGATTGTGAGATCTTTACAAGGATCCAGATTATTGGATGAGCAGACTAGAATTTTAGGGTCATGGATTAGTGAGAAAGATGGAATGAAAAGAAGTGGAGATAAAAATGATCCTATACTACTGTACATGGAGAGAGTTTATTTTAAATGAAGGAATTTTAGGAATGTCCATGTATTGGAAATTCCTATTCCTTTTATTTTCTAAACTGCTATGCATGGAAATTTTTTGAGAGGTTTGTCAAGAGTTTTCCATGCACTGGCAACCCTTAATCCTTTGTATTCTTCAAGAGAAAAAGTGCTTTAAAAATTTCCCATGTACAGACAACTCCCATTCTTCACTGGTCATGTTTTGTAAGTAATATGAATCTTCACCTCTCTTACCAAAAGCAACAAAGGGTCCCGGCTACAAGGCTTCAAATTTCCCATTCTTTCCCTTCTCCTGACACCTTGCATTGCACATCAGCACTAGATCATTTTCTTCAAATTTCTATCTTTTGCTTTTCTATCAAATAAATACTTCATTTGTGCCTGCAACTTCACATTTTGGTTTCGAGCTACTCTTCTTACCTCATCAAGATATGCCAATTGCTCTATTCTTTCCTCCATTGGTTCTAGAATGTCTATATCTTCCTGAAGGATAAATTTGTAAATTGGTAACAAATTTTGTAAAGGAATCCTAGCTTGTTTTCCATATACTAATTCAAATGGGAATTTTCCAATTTCCCTTTTCACAGTGATCCTGTCATCCCACACAACCATCTTCAATTTTGAATCCCAAGCCTTTTCATTCCCACCTAGCATTCTCCATATGATCTTCAAAATACTTTTGTTTTTGGACTTTGCTTGACCATTAGCTTGCGGATGGTAAGGAGTTGCATAAGAAATAGTGATACCATGTGTACTACAAAAATATTTAAACTCATTAGATCTGAAACACATCACATTATTTGTAATCAATCTTAATGGTGTACCAAATCTAGTAATAGTGTTATCTATTAAAAATTGATCACAACTTTACTTGTCGCTTGCTTGGTTGGGACTGCCTCTACCCATTTGGTGAATACTTAAACAGTAGCTACCGGTATCCACTTATGTCCTCCACTTGATTTCTCTTGTATCTCCCCAATAAAGTCAATCCCCCATTAATGAAAAGGGGCTTCGACCTGCAAAGTTCTAAGTGGTAAAGCCCCCTGATATTTCATCTTCCCTGAGAACTTTTGGCATGCTTCACATCTTCTTACATATGAAAAGGAATCATTAAAAAAATTTGGCCAGTAATAACCTACCCTGAGAATCTTGTGTGTGACGTCTTTGTAGAATAATGGCCTCCATAGACCCCTTCATGCATATCTCTTAAGACATGTTTAGCTTGTGATTCATCTAGACATAATAACAATATCCCATCCCTATTTTTCCAAAACAAATCACCTTCCATGAACACATATTTAGATGCTTGCAGCTTCAAAGTTCCTCTTTGATTATCACTTAATCCTTTAGGGCACTTCATGTATTTGAGGTAATACATGATGTATGTATACCAAGAAGTATGTTCAATGCTTGTAACTGCATTTTCTTCATCTTCTATATTAAAAAATTTTATTTGCTTCGATATTTTTTTTTGCCATTAACTTGGCCAAACCTTGACCTCTCACTAATTTAGTGATTTGTATTTACATATCAAATTCTTGAATTTTATTAATCCACCTACATCTCTTCAATATTACTTCTGACTGTGTCAGGATATCTTTGATAGCTGCATGAGGGACATAAGCAATCACTTTGGCTCAAACAAGATACGGTATAAAAGCCCTTGTGGCTTTTACCAATGAAAATTCTTGTTTTTCAATTATATCATACTTCAATTCCAACCCCTACAATGACTTGCTAAAAAAAGACACAGGTTGCTCATGACCTTCCTCATTCTTCTGTAACATAACAACAACTATAGTGTGCAATGAAGCAAATGAAAATATTTGAAAGGGTTTTGAAAAATCTGGAGATTTAAGGACAGGGGCTTCTTTGATGGCCTTTTTGATGGATATTAAAGATTCCAATGCTTCTATTGTCCAATCTATTTTTTGTCCCTTCCTTAGCATTTTCGATATGGGCTTAATAATTTCAACAAAGTTAGACAAATCTTCTAACAAAGTTGATCTGTCCAAAAAATGATTGGATGGCCTTGACAATTTTAGGAATAGGGATTTTATCTATGGCCTCTACCCTTTCTAGATCTATTCTAATTCCCTCCTTTGACACAATATGTCCTAAGATTTTACCCTCCGTGACTACAAAATGACATTTTTTAGGGTTCAGATTAATACCATATTCTAAAGCCTTAATAATATTTTTTCCAAAGGTTCTACATGATTTTTAGCCTTTTTTGAATAAGCAATAAGGTCATCTTGATATACTATCATTATAACATTAATCAGGTCTACAATTCCTACGTCCATAGTTCTCTGAAAGGTTGCTCCTGTATTTGTGAGACCAAATGGCATTCTCACATAAACATATGTTCCCCATGGGGTTGTAAAATTTTTCTTGTACTGCTTAGATTCTTTGACTTTGACTTGATTGTAACCAGGGAACCCATCCATCATAGACAATAGCTCACAACTCGTCACTTTATGTAGTATAGCTTCCATATTAGGTAGAGGGTAATTATCCTTGAGGGATGCCATATTTAGATTTCTGAAGTCCACACATAATCTGATATCCCCATTTTTCTTCCTCACAAGAACTAGGTTTGAAACCCATGTTCAATGCCTAAGTGGTTTGATGATAGCCCCATCTCTAAGCTTTTCCAATTCCTCCTGCATTTTTGGTTCCAATGTTGGGTTAATAGGTCTTTGCTTCTGCCTAAATGGCTTTGCATCTGGCTTCAACAGGATTTTTTGTTGAAACAAATCCTGCCTATATGCTTTGAGATCTTCATAGGACCATGCAAACATATGTTTATATTTTCTCAATAATGTAATCAACATTCTTCAAATTGTTGGGCTTATTTTCTTTCCTATATATACTTTTCCTGGTACCAACTCAGTCCCTAAATTGACCTCTTCAATATCCTCCTTTTTCACTGGTGTCTGTTTCATGAGGGACTGATCATTTCCATCATATACCCTATCCAATGCTACTAGCCTTTTGGGAAGCTTATTAGTTTTAAGCTGTAAGACCTCCTTCCCAAACACTATCTGCTTCCGTCTACTTCTTCTACAAAGGTATTGAAATCAATTTCTTGAGTTTCATATTGATCTATACAGTGAAGAAATTTTAGGAGGTCAGCATCATCATTCAAAACCTACCAACTGTATATATTATCAGGCACAACAGTTCTTGTTTTAGACTCAATTTGAGACACTCCAACCAGTGTAATGTCATCTATTCTTAGTGCTACATTGGCTAAAAAGTCTTCCATTATGTTTTTCGACCTATCTATCCACTCAATGGAGAAAGCATCAAACAAATCAATTGTGTCCCATACAACATTCCTATATTGCTTCAGTCTCTTGTGTTTTGCTGCATATTTTGATTTAACTTGAGAAACAACTAGCTTGGAATCCCCTAGGACAGCTAGTAGCTTGATCTTATGTTTTATAGCAATGTTCAAACCTGTTAATAAAGCTTTTCACTCTACTATGTTGTCCATACATTCAAATGCCAGGAAAATTGAATATTTAAATGTAATTCCTTCAGGTGAAATAAATACTATCCCTACTCCATTACCTTCTTGGCTACATGCTCCATCAAAGTACATTTTCCATACACCATCACAGCTCTTTGCAACATGTTTATCAATTAGATCAGCATTGACTAGCTCTAGCTAGGCTGGTTCTATCTTAAAATTCCCAAGATCCACATCACAAAAATAATTGACTTGATCTTGAGGTACACAATCCACAATTTGATTCATCCTTGGCTCCCTATACAACTTAACTTCCTGACCATTCACTAGAATTGTTTCATAAGATAAATCAAATTGGACATTTCCCCCAACTGATGTCATCCGCTATCTTGATAGAAGCATCCAAAACTAAGGAGGGGTATCAATTATAGTTATATCTATATTATAGGCTACCCGAGGATAATTAGCTAGTTTGACTTCAACATCTTTCATAGCACCTACTACTAGAACATGTCTGCTATCAATTGCATAACATTTCCCTTCATTAGTATCCACCCACATGCCAAGCTATTTCATAACTCCAACTAGAATAATGTTGATAGCAGCACCAGAGTCTATCATGGAATTCCTCAACAGTTTGTTGTTTATAAGTAATGTAGTGAAAAAAGGATCAACTTGTGGGGGATTTATTAATACATCATTTAGGAAAACTTCTGGGACACTCACCTTCTCTTTCTTATTAATCATTTTTGTGGCTATCTTATTTTCAAAACTTGTATTTTCTCATTTCCATTTGATATCAATTGAATAGCACTATCCCTATACTCCTTAATTTTCATCATAGTCAAGCAATGGGACAAACATTTTTACCTGAGATAAAGCCTAAGTCAAATAAAAAGATGAACCATTCTCCTTAATTGTTTTCTTTTGCTCCAATGTTTCTCCCTTGTTTTCTTCCTTTTCCCTTTTATTAATTTGATCAATCTTCTACTTTTCTTTGTGTAATTCTTTACTCTCCTCCTTTTGGACCAGCTTCTGTTCATTCTTATCATGTTGCTTGTTTTTTGCTTTCTTCAAAACTCCTTGTGTTCTATCTTTCATAAATATTCCCCTATGGACCCCTTACTTTTCATTTACTACCCTATTTCTTAACCAATACTTTCTCCTTGCTTGTTCAACTGCAGCAATGGTTAACCTCTTTATTTCCTCTTTCGTGGGTCTCCTTATATTACATTTAGTAGGTACCTCAAGAGGGTGTTTTTTTGCATAATTTTCTTTAGAATAAAAAAAAACTTGTTGTTCAGTCATGTGGACATTACACCTTTGATTTGAAACATCATACTCATAGCCTTCATCTTCTAAAGATGAATATTTCTCCTCAACAGGGTGAAAAGTATTTGAGGTCAAATACACTGTGTGATCCTCTCCGCTGTTACCTACTAACATTCCTTCTTCCTATATTTCTTAGGCTACAACACAGTGGTCTGGGGAATGTGGCCCATCAGGGTATGTGCACGATCATGATGGGCCAAAAAGTGGCAATATGATGGGTATGTGGCTGACGACTTTTTTTTTACCCAAAATTAATTAAATGAAAAGGGTTTTTAAAGGAGATTCTTAGCTTTCCACCAATATAAATTATGATTTACTTTGAATTTAATAAGTAATTATTATTTATTTTCTATTCAAATTACGACTAAAGTCCCGATTGATAAACTAATTGAAAAATATCTATAGCTTTCAAATGGTATCATATTTTTTAAATCCAAAACATGCGTCACATTCTATGCTCCACATAATATAAGATTAAAAAATGAAAAAAATAATTTCATGAAGTTTTGACCAAATTAAGGTGGTCGGACATACAAGTTTTTATATTTTTTAAAAGTTGTAATAAAAAATTCATAATTAATTATTTACTTGGAAAAAATTACAAAAAAATATGCATCACATCGAACATGAGTCCTCTACTTATATCTAAAATCTTAAAAAAAAATATTATCATTTTATTGTGGTTAGGGTGGTTAGACACACACTTCTTATTTTTTTCCTAAAATTTAGGTACTACTACATTGAAATTTCAAATTTTCACCAAATATATTTCCTTTTTTTTAACAAACCTAGTAGTTTAGAAACTACATTCAATTTTCTACAGATTCTATTGTTACATATTTTTCAAATAATATAGATAACTTATTCAAATTTTTACGTCAAGTTAACTAACTCTGATTTTTCTTATTTTTTTGCCACTTAAGGGCATGCTTTTTCCATGATGATCCTGCACGTACCCATCACAACTTTCACACCAAATATTATTATTGACCATATACACTCCTTTCTTCCTTAATGGATTAGGTGTTTCTTTGTTCCTAGGTCTATCTATTATAGGTTTTCCATCCTTCCAATTTGTATTGTAAGGCATGTCATGTATCCTAGGCCTCTCATTTTCGTATGTGTTCTCCTGTTTGTATTGATAATTATTGACTTGTTGAGGAACCCTAGGATTGTCTCTCCTACTGATCATCCCAACATATTTTGTATTGTTTTCAATGGTTAGTGCTATCTTTTTGGCTTCAGCTAAATCTCTTGGAAACCTATTCCTCAATTCATACCCTATTTTTGGATCAAAATGCTTTCAAATAAACACTCAATGCTGTGGGGTCTACCAATTTTGACCCAGGTGGTATCTTATTATGCAATTCATTGAATCTTTGGTTAAAATCATAAATTAACTTGTTCTATTTTTTTTTGAATCCCTACTAATTCATGAAAAGCAACATCTAGTGCACATAGATTTACATACTGTTCGAGAAATCAATCTTGAAATTCTTGGATAGAATCAATAGAAGTTGTTGACCTAGGCTATTGAACCAATCCTTAGCTTCTTCAGTGAGTGACATCATGAACAACCTCATATGTAAATCTTCATATGGCATATCCAAATCTTGGACAAAAGCATTAACTCCTCAAATGATTTTCAATAGTAATTGCACTACTCCCTGTAAACTTAGGAACAAGAATTCTCCAACTGCTATCCATAGGGTAAGGATATAATTGAAACCCTGTCAAGTAAAACTATCTAATCATTGTTGTGTATTTCTGAGGGGGAGGGTTATGCAGGTGTTGATACTAGTACAATGGATTATTGTATTGTGTATGAGGAGGTGGCACATATTGTTGACCATGAGGTGGTTGGGAATTTGTATATTGTGATGAGGTATGCGGTAGATGGTTTGGCTACTTGTATTGATTTCCTATCTGATTCTGAGGAGCCTTTGATGGATTCAAAGGCCCTGCATTATTGTTTCCTTGCTTATGAGGTGGTATATACTTTGAAAGACTAGCTATCTGAGCATTAATTTGAGCTTTCTATAATTTTAAGTCTTGGAGTTCCTTTATCATTTGGAGCCTCTTTTGTTCCTGCTCCACTTTTTCTCTTTCTATTTCTTGTCTCTAAAACTCCAACTATATTTACAATTCTTCGTGAGTCAAGAACTCATAACCTTCTTGAGGGGTTACATTATCAATGGGCTCATTTTGGTTACCCTCCATTCTTTGATCATTTTCCTATTGATATTTGATTGTTTTAGCCTCGAGTTTAGCATCGAATTCTGCCTGTTTATGAGGATTATAAAAAGGGATTTCTTTTTTCTTTAGGGGTACAAGGTTCTCCACCTGGACTATCTCTCCATGTATCATAACAATCATATGTCTCACAATGTGATCTTGATGTTTTGTCTCTGTTTGTTATGCAGATATCATCAGATATCTTCTTACCCTTATCATCCTTATCTAGCCACTTACTATTTTCAGTGGGAACTCCTTTGTGTTGGGACCTTCTACCATTCATGTTGAATTGATGCAATGTTCTTGTAAGATTTTCCACTCACTTTCTTAAAAGTGAGAAAGTGTTTGTTGTTTCTTATTCCCAACAGAATCTATACGAGATTTCTGACTCTATGACTAAGGCCATGACTCTGAGTTGACTCCCTAGTGGATTCAACAACTTATTATCTTTCAAAAATGTAGGTAAAATACCTCAATAAGTTTCCAAACTATTGGTACATTTTAGGGTAACAAACAAGGCCAAATGGTTTGAACCTTCTTCTCTTTAGGTGTTACTAGACCTAGGCGGGTACACCTATATGAATGAGGAAGAATTGATTTGTATTTTATTCCCTAAATTAATTCATCCACAATGGAAAATGGGAGTGGACAAATGAATTTTATTTTGGTAGAAATTGTATAAGAAATATCAAGGCTAAAATCTAATATGTTCAGTTAACAAATGTAAAAAATGAATGAAACTAAACGATAGAGTGGAAGAGACTAGTGCCTTATTGGGTGTAATGGAGTCAAATGAAAGATATGAAATGAATAACTTATTTCTAGTAGATACTCTAATTTTTTGGCATATAAATTTGAGTTTACAACTTGTATAAACATGCAAGAATATGACTACCTTATTGGGTGTAAATGGAGTCAAATGAAAGATCTGAAATGAATAACTTCTTTCTGGTAGATACTCTAATTGTTTGGCATATAAATTTGAGTTTACAACTTGTATAAACATGCAAGAATATGATTACCAAGTTCTTCATAATGATCCAAATGAGATTCCCTAATTACTATGACTGAATAAAATGATTTAATCTTTCATTGAAAGAACCAATTAATCAAACCATATAGATACAACAAGTGTGCACTGATAAATTGAATATACACTTGTTATATGAATTTAAATAACTAGAAAACATCAACCTTGGAGACAACTTCAACAATATTTTCAATTAACACACAAACAATTGATACCAGAAGTGTGCCACAACATCACATTATTTCCATTGATATCTCCATAGTTTCAAACATGCATAATAGTCTCATAATTGTAAATTATTTTAATCTACTGTATCCTTTTCCTATTCACTTTTTTTCTTTTGTCACCAAAAATGAATATTTATACATCAACTGTTCGAAAGGACACGTACTTTCAGAAATGTCTTGTGTTAAAACAAGAATAAATTAAAAAAGTAGTTAGGCTCAGTTAAGCCATAAATAAATCCTTGAAAAGTGATCCAAGTAGTCCTAGTGCTCATGTGTATCTGTGTCTCCCAATACGTTTCAAATTGTGATCTCCATTTTCACCATCTTTTCATTTTGTTCGCATGCTTCATCGAGTGTTGTATCTTTCACGGTAGCTATCTTCAAAATTTCTTGTAATACTGATTCACTTTCATATTTCCACTTAGTCATTTCTTTTAATCTTCCTCTATCATCAAAGAATGCAGTCAATTCCTATTTAGTGGCATCAATTAATCCCTGTGCATTCCCGCACAACTCTTCAAGGAAATCTCTATGCTTTCTTATAAGATGATTTGCAACCTCAATTGCCACATTATCAGGAACATCCCTTTGGTTTATTTACTGGAGCTTCTTTTGGATCCTACCATCTATTCTCTCATGTTCCTATAATGTAGTAAAATTATGTGAGTGTATTCCCCATAGCTTATTCAACCAAGTTGTTAGGTTGGCTTGTCTCTTCTTATTACTGCTACAATTGCATCACGTTACCTTGAGAATATGCACTTGATCCTTCCAAATGATCTCTTTCTTGTGAACTATCACAATGAGTGAGTAGCTTGGTTGATCCCATCGTGACTCCTAGCAAATCCTTTAGGTGCTCATTTTCTCTCAGCATTCTCTCATTATTCATTTTGTACAATTTTTTTTCCTTGATCAACATTTATATTTGGGCCTTGTTTAGTTTTACTACATTGATCCCAATCTCTGTTGTTGCCACAGGATTAGCCTCCCCAACCTTTAGATTCATAACAATAACAACTGACTTTCTGTGAGGAGGATACAAGGCCCAAATCATTAATGACCCTTCATCTGGATTGTATTTTGACCCTGCATATATTTCGGTCACCTTTTTTGGGCTAAGCTTGTGTGTAGCATTATTGTTCTTCAGGTTGCTGTCAAAAGCTAATGCAGAATTGAGATCCAACCCCAGAAAAATCATAACGCCAACATTTTCTAACTTTTTCCTTCCCTTTTTATGAGTCATACCCGCCATTTCTCTTTCCACACTCAACTTTAAATCATTTAGTAATTGTTCTTCATTACCTAGTGTGACATTGTCAACCATTTCTCTTATCTCTTTTCCTTTTTGTTTATATAGGAATGCCTTAAATTCAAGAGAATTCACAAATTCATTATTTTCTACAAATGTGTTGTACTTAACTTGCCTTGCATCTGTATCTAAACTCTCTTCAACAATCAATTCCATTGTAGGGCATGTGTAATCCTAAGTTCTCAATCTTGACATCTTAGTAGGTAGACCTTGTGGCACATTATTCTCAGATGTCTCTTCCCCAGAAGATAACAGTTCTATATCTTGCAACTCTTGATTATACTCTTCAACCACCATTTTTGCTTCTTCTACTTTAGAATTCCTAATCATGTCATCAAATTGATAGGGCACATGATGATACCCTCCAAAGTTTATCTTTTGTTTAGCATAATTGATATATCCTTCTAGATCAAAATTCTTTCTTGGTGGTCCCCTTTTCATGTTGTATTGCAGTAACTTATCAAGAATCAAATTGTACCCTTCCTTCACCAATACAGTAAAGTCACCAAAGCATAGTGTACTAGGCATAAAATCCTGCTTTCCAAAAGAGCTCAAATTCATAACATTGGAAAAGTCCATTTCCCTGATGATTTCCAAATATGCAATCCTGTTCAAAACTTTTTTAGGAAAAATGAATGGGGCATCCTCAAATCCATATACCCTAATCATGGTAGCATCCTCCAAATAGTACCAATCCCCCCAATTGTGACTAATTGTCCCATTGAAGTCCTTAGGTCTGAGAAACCTCTTTATCTCATTAGATAAAGAATAAGCACATGGATGATTATAAAATTTGTACAATGGCTTTACAAAATACTCCTCAAAGTGTACAAAAGAAAAATTAGCAAACCTGTTGTGCCAAATAGCAGTCCATAATTAAACAGGCAATAACATACCTTCCTTGTCAAATTCTGAAATTCTCATCTCCTCAGGCCACAACCTGAACTCCTGTCCAAAATATAACACTATGTGCATCAATAGTGAATAATGCCTAAGATGTAAGACATGGGCTCCACCTCTTACTGCCATCAACCTAGAATCGAGCCCTTTAAAAATGTATGAGGCATAATCAAAAGGTCTAGAGTTGTGATACTGAATATCTACTGAAATTATCATGGGCACAATTGACATATACTTAGGGACATCCATTCCCAATACTTGACCTACCGAGAAATAAGTGTATTTCATATAGGGCTCAAAAAGATCAACGTGGAATGGGGGTCCATCACTATCCTCTAGCAGAATTGGTTTGTTGCCTTGTCTAATTCTGTGCAATGGCAATGTCCAACCTTTATAAATTGTGTCCATCCTCCCAAATTCATTTTCTAATTGTTCACATATGATCTTTCATTGCATACCCCTTTCAATTTGAAGACCTCGACTATTGCATCTTCTGATATGTGTATCAATTGTTTCCTAGATGGGTCACAGATAGCTTTGAGTTTTGAATTATAATGGGCGGTCAACAATCTCATCAATTCTACATTGACAAATACATTAGGGCAAACCCACTTCCCCAGGTTAAGCCTCCATGGGTTACATACTAGTTCAAAGTGATTCCTCCGATAGTAATGAAAACTAAATAGCTCATAACCTCTTATTGGAGTCCAAATATCTCCCATGAGCTTACATTTTTCATCTAATTTATCCACTTTTGCCCTAAGCTGTGTAGATCGTCTGGCTTTGGGTCCAGAGCCAGGTAATTGGTCGATAAGATCTTGAATCAGTTTTCGCTCAAGGCCCTCTAGCTCAATTTTGAATTTCTATTTTTCCCCTTAGGATGACTAGTTTCCCCATGTTTTCTACCCTTTGTTTTTCCTTAACTGGTGGCTTCCATTCTTCAAAATTGCAGAAATTAAGGTACAAAGAACTTATTGTATTTTTCCCGAAACCTTTAAATTGATATTATTACATGGTTTTTGGACTAGTGATATATTTAAATTGATTGTAAATTGCAAATTTCTAATCACACTAGATAGCAATTACACATGTCCAAGTGTTTTGGTAAGACTTCCTAAATGGATGAGATAAGGAAATATATACCAAATTAACATGCAATCATTATGAAATAAAAATTAAGGGGTGGTTATTAATATCTTAGATCAATACCTATTATTATGCACCAAATGAAATATCAAATGGAAAAGTAACATAAACCATTCATTCATCTAACATATTTGAGTAACCAAATGTACATGGTCTTGTCTTATGACACATAGGGCATTAAATACCACTTAACCCAAGATATTTGGATTCTACTTAGTAGTCTTTTGTCTATATCTCTAACTTGATATGTTAAGGTATTTAGAGGTTTCTTATTAAGTTATATCCGTAACAACAAATTTCTTTCACCAGACTTGGATGACATAACAACAATACAAAAAAATTCTAATTAGATGCACAAATCCTAGTTATAGAAGAGTGACATTGTTTATGGCACATAGGTGATTAGTGTAGTCATGAACAATCACTATAACACATTCTCTACTGACATTTAGAATATTACAAGGCATTTAAAGAAACATGGAAATGAGTGCAACAGACATTTAGAATATTACAAGGCAGAAACATGGAAATGAGTGCAACAGTAAATGGAGCTATAAACATTCTTAGTTAACTGAAATAAAATTGGACACCTAAACTAGGTTCTCATTGTAAGGTGTGATATTTTAACAAATAATTAAAATTGTAATCCAACTAAGGCTAATCCATTATCATTGAAGCTATAATTTAAACAAATAAGAAATATTGGGTGTGCAGTCGATATCCTGAACAACTAAAATCTTCATAGAAAATGGTAGAATATTACATCTACGTACTCATTAAATTTGTTGTATGGTTGGTGGTAGTATATCATAGCCAATAAATTAGAAAATTTAACTCTTCAAATTTTATACCAAATAATATTGCCTGCAACTATTTTCTAAATGGTTTTGTTGCTATCTATTAAATGAAGCATGTATTCGAGACTATGGGTCTCTCCAAGAATTTGATTAAGTGTGTTAGAAGATAACAATGGGGCTATCCTAGTAGAGGCGTTGCAATATGGAATATTTCATTATATCTATAGAGAGAGAGAGCTTTCTTTTTATCGGAGTGATAGGCAATAACTATTGAATTATTAGATAATTTGAAACTATTCTTAGATGTAGCGCCCCTCTTGCATAACTATATTCTGAAATTTATCATGGCAGCTGAATTGTATTCCACGTGAATATCATGGACGAGATGAGGTGATTGAAGTCGGTGTTGCGTGGATGTAGGTGCGACTTTGTGGGTTGGTCTGTGCTGACAGACAATCAATTTTCATGTCTGTGCAATAAATTCCTTTGTTGGTGAATGAAATTGCTTTTCATTCAAAGATCTTTGTTAGATTTATTTCCTGTCAATAATAAATGACTAGGTCCAACTGAAGATATTTTAGGAAATGTGGAAATAATGAATATCAAAACATGTTCATGCATTTACCTTTAGTATTAAATTTTATCAAAATGTGCAGTTGAAGGAGAGGAGTCGTGACAAGAAGAATGTAGAAATGTCTTACAACACTTCATAGCACCTTCACAAGACGTCATTAAAAGAATTTTATTTAGTTGTCAAGGGTCCAAGACCTAGTGTGGACAAATAAAATGCCTCACAACACTTGATTAAGACCTCATTAAGTCCATTTTATCATGAATTATCCCATGTCAAGCAAAGGGTACTTTTTTCTAGGACACAACAATTCTTTGCATTTAGATAATCTCATCTACGCATATTTCATTCATTTTACATTAATTTTGAGTGTGAACATAGCCGATTTTTACCCTATTCCTTTCCTTTTAGGTGAAAAATCCTAGAAGTCAAAGAGAACATTAGGGTACTGAAACCCGTGTTTATAGATTCCATGCCTGAACAATATAGTGGAAATAAGTTTCAAAAAAATTTCGTTGTTCTTGATTATCCCAATCAATATTATCCATATTGGCTGCTCTTTACATCCATTTGGATCCATGAACATGTGTTGAACTTCTATGTTTCCACTTGAATTTGCACCTGTAGTATTTAACATTCATTCCTTTCTCAAGTATCTCTTTTCTAAAGTATGTGTTACGTAAATGCATGTACTATGCTACAATGTGAGGGTATTTGATGACATTTTTGTTTTCATGAAATCTAAGCTTCTTGTAGATTAGTGGGTGTTGTTCTAGACATTAATGCATGTAAATATGACCAATAAAAATCAACTAAAGTCAAGGTAAAAAATATTGTAGGAGTGCCTCTCAAATTGGTTTCAAATCACATCAATTTTTCTACCAAATGAGACTTTGGCATGTTTTCCATGTGTTCACGTAGATCATTTATTGTTATGGGCATGTCCTGTAGACTTATTTTAACAAAAATTGACAACCAAATTTGTGCGCAATGCTTCATAATCATATTCATCATGTAATACTAGAATCTTGGATGCTTACCAAATTGGTTATCTTTATAATGAAATAGATTCTTGACAAATTCATGAAGATGCCTTATCCTTAGTCATGGTTCCAACCAATCATATTTGCCATTCAGGAATACTATTAAAAATTCCACATCAAACATACCTGTTGTAACATACTCATTTATTAGAGATCCACCAATAATTGGCCAATCAGTTAATGCAATTAGATTTGCAATTGGATTGTTCACCCATGCATGTATTAATTCAATTTCCTTTTGTGCATTTGGTGGTTATGATCCCATCTATGTAGTGTGATCAATTGCATTATGCTCATTTGTTTTGATCAGTGGACTAACAAATACAATCTTGTTGACATCTAAACCAAACTCCATGTTCACTATTCTGAGTTGCTCGAAAATATTCTGATATGAATTAACTGATATATTGTCAAGAGCATTTTCATCAATAATAACATTAGAATAGAAATTGTCATGTTGAATTTCTATATTTTGGGGAAAACTTATTGTGTGGCCTTGTATTTAAACTGTCCCCCAATTGCATGTCACTTGAAAAATTGGATTGACATGTGCAATCAACATTTCTTCCATTTGAGTGAGGTTTGTAAGTTCAATCAGTTGGGGACTGGTATCCAGATTATTCACATATGAAAATATATTATTTCCTTTTTCTTGTCTACACCTGTTGCAAATTGCACCTTTAGGCATGTGCAAGGCTTTTATTCTAATGTAGCATTCTTGGTAGACATAACACATTGCTAGTGACTCCAACTTATCTATACGTTGAAATACCATTTGCATTCTTTTAAAATCACTTGAAAGTAATCTATTCAATTTTTTGATATTTTCTTCATCTGATTCTAACACAAAATGCAAGTTTTGTTGACCTAAATTTGGAGGGGTCTTTGCAATATATAAGATCGATCTAGAAGTTTCTTCATCAATATTAATTTCAATTATTTCTTGATTACATTTTCTTGGCTTTCTTGGATGTGGAATGTTTTATGCTCTTTCCTTTTTCTCAAAATGAGATTGTTGTTTAGATGTTCGTTGATGTATATTTCTAGTACGATTTTTGATATTTGCATAATATTCTTTCCTTTCTTGTCTTTGTGAAATGGGATGTTGTGGAGTTTGATCACCCATATTTTGGTTTATAATTTCTTATAACCTACTTTCAACTTCCAATTTCTTTGTTGTCACCTCAGATATTCTTCATGTGTATCTTTTCCTATCTGCATTGTTGTGTCGTTGTTTTCCTGCTTCCCTTTTTGCATCAGTCATTTGTTCCTTTCGTCATCTTCAATATTGATGGTGATACTCTCTTTTGGTTTTTTTTTTTTGTTTTTCAGATTCAATTATTTTTTGGTCGTTCCATAGCTAAATATGACATATAATAGTTTAATTTATGTGAGAACATAAAAAATAAATTGGTTTTATATGTTATGTATGACATTAAAAAATATCTAATGTGAGAAAATAATCAAAACATGGTTATTTTAAAAATAAATGGTTATGATAAATTTTGGGATTACAATTACAATTGTAATTATCCTAACCCTAACTAAATCCCTAATTGTAACTGTAAACCCTAACCATAATCCCATTGTTAATCCAAAGCATAATCGTAACTCTAAACCTACTCTAACCCTATTTCTCATAACCCTAAACATAACCCCAAACCTAACCCTAACCCTAAAGCATAATTTTAACCATAACTAAAATTGTAAGCCTAACCCTAACTCTAATCCTAATCATAACCCTAATTCTATTTTTGATAACCCTAATCCTTAGGATAATTGTATATATATTTATCATAACTCTAACCCTAACCCTAACTTTAATCCTAACCCTTACTTTAAACCTAACCCTAACTTTAACCCTAACACTAATAATAATCCTAATTCTAACCCTAATCCCAACTCTATTCACAACACTAACCATATTTCTACCATAATTGGGTTAAAGTTAGGTTTTATATTATTTTAAGGTTTAGGGTTTAGATATATGGTTAGAGATAAGGTAAGAGTTTTGATATTACATGATTTAATTATTAAAAAGGAATTTGAAAACGTATAAAAAATACATATGATCGAATTTAAATTTAAATATATCAAATAATTGAGAGATGTTTAAATAATTAAAAATTATATTCTCTATAATTATAAAATCTATTTGTTAAAATAGAATAAGTTATTGGAAGATAAATACCTGGAATTAATAGTATGCCATCTTTTTTTGTTTTAAGTACGATTATTCAAAGATCAATAAAACAATATGAAGTATGAAATATTGGAGAAATGTAATTATTAATAATCAGATTAATTTAATTAAAACTTTGTATATAGTAACAAAAATGAGACTTGAACTTTGTAATAAATTATTAATTTAATCTAAGATAGTATTATAGCATAGAATTGAAAAATTTGAAAACTTTATTTGAAATTCAATGAAATATGTTAACATAACAATAATTATTGTCTATTGTATATGTATAAATCCTTTTAACCATGAATATCATGTCTTCCATAATATTCATAGTATCCTAACTGTCTTATAAAATCATTAAAGCATGCAACTTCATCACATGTTACATGAATATTCTCTAGTACCCAGTCCATTACAACATTTCCCTCTTTGATGCTATTTATGTGGAAGCTATCTGTATGAATCATCTCTCAAATCTTGATAGAACAAGATGAAACGTAGTTTGTAACTTCTATATTTGTTTCTCTAAATTCGATCCAATCGATTGAATCATTACATCCATTTGATTGTTCTGGAGAGTTTTTCGATGTAGGAGTGTTTTGTGAAATCATTAGTGAGAAGATGATGCAGGAGCATCCAGTGGTGTGAGGGCAATCTTGCATCACCCAAAAAGATGTTTTCCATTTATGTTCCTGTTGTTTTCTTTTTGTAGATGTTTTTGCATTTATGGATACCCTTTTCATCGAATAAGAGTTTCCAACTTTCAAAACTGTTTTTCTGCTTTTTCTGCTCAATTGCTATTTTTAGCAGGTTTCAATTTGAAGTCGTGGGAAGACAGAAATTTATGGGAAGGTTTAGGATGGAAAAATACATAGTCTAGTGAAAGAATCAAGTCAAGATCATTCACGATTTGAAAGTTATTCAAGTTCCAGTTTCTACTTTTTGCCCTAAAAAACCTTCCAAGCTTAGTTTGAGGCACTAAACGATCCTGGATGGGCCTGAAAATCTGTAGAAACACAAAAATAGTTTTCCAAAGGCCTACTTTGTGGAAAATCGTCTTCTCGAGAGCTTTCTGAAAAGGTATTATCGTTGAAGATCCGATGGTTGGATTAAAAGTTATGGCTACCGAAAGTTGGTGCATATTTTAGAAATGTGCTAATTTTCGAATGTGAATTTAAATATGAATTTCAAATTGTAATTTTGGCACCAAACCGCCAAAAATATTATCTCGAAGGTTGTTTTTGGTTCCAAACTGAAATAGGTCTATTTATGGGCTTATTTCTTATTTTTGAGTAACTTTTTGGGAAAGAAGTTCACATGCTGCGAAAGGGGAATCTGGGTAATTTTTGTATGTCTGTAATTGCATGTATCTTAGAGCTCAAGGATTTGAGATCCTCTAATGTAAGAGTTCAATATTTTTGAATAAAATATTATTCTGTGAGTATTATTTTGTGTCTCGGGTTTGCTCCCTGTCAGGTGGTATCAGAGCAGGTTTTTTGAGCATGTGAACAGATTGCCGATCGTGAGGCAATTTGCACTAGGACCATGGTTGTGGGTTTAAAATCTTCAAGATGCCTCCGAGAGTGATTCCTAGTAGGCATGGTGGTGCCAGAGGTGGTAGAGGTGGTAGAAATGCTAGCGGGAGAGATCCATTGGTAGTCAAGGGTTACAGAGCCCTCCAGAGACAAATCAATGCATTGCAGGAACAAATGAGAAGAGGGTTAAGCCCGGGAAGGAGAGGAGAAAGCGAGGATGAAGAAGAGGTGGAAGGCATAGATGTAGAAGAGGAAGAAGAAGCTATTGATTGAGATCAAATGCAGCTGATTAGGGCCATTTTGAAGATCGAAAAAAGACCCAGAACAGAAGTCCCCAGTTATTCCGGAAGTTTGAACCTAGAAGAGTTGATCGATTGGATCAACGAGCTAGAAGAATACTTTGAGTATGAAGAAGTAGAGGACCTAGATCGGGTTAAGTTTGCAAAAACGAAGCTAAAGGGCCATGCCAATATTTGGTGGAAAGAGGTCCAGTTGGAGAGAAATCGAAGAGGAAAAGGAAAGATCAACAATTGGGATCGCATGGTGGAGAAATTGAAGAAGCAGTTCATACCAATGGACTACGAGTTAGATCTGCTGAAGAAATTGCAAGGACTGAAGTAAGGAAGTAGATCTGTGAAAGAATACATAGAAGATTTTCACAAGATGATCATTAGAATAGGTCATGCAAAGGCCAACAAGGAGAAGGTAGCTCGTTATCTTAATGGGTTATGACCGAGCATTCAAGAGGAGCTAAGCCTGGTCAGAATCACCACCATTGAGGATGCATACCAGTTTTCCCTGAAAGTTGAGGAGAATTTGAACAAAAGATTTGACAACAAACAAAAAGGCCGAGGAGGTCAAAGCGGAAGGGGTAGTGGAAGGTCTTTTGGGAGCCAAAATGAGGATGAAAGGAAAAATGAAGATGTGGGTACCAGTCGAAGGCAGAGGAAATGATAACTTCTACCACCCCTCATGATAAAATAGTGGTGATCAAAGAGGTAGAGGACAAGGAAGATTTGGGCTAGGGCCTGGAAGAGGTGGTTTCAAAGGAACTTGTTTCCATTGTGGTGAAGAAGGGCATCGAGCCTATGAATGTCCACAACACCAAGGAAGGATGGACAGAAGGCCAAAAGGTCATGGAAGGATTGTGCATGCAGATGAGGAGGCTCAATCCGAGCATTCAAATGACGCTGAAAGGGGGGAAGCCCTAGTGGTTAGAAGAGCCCTCATGACTGAAGAGAAGGAGACAGAACAGAGGAAGAATCTGTTCCACACAAGGTGCAAGTGTGAAGACAAATGTTGTGAAGTCATTATTGATAGTGGAAGCACCAATAATTTGGTGTCAGAAGAGATGGTTATGAAGTTGGAGCTGAAAAGGAAAAGGCATCCACACCCATATCAGATTGCCTGGTTGCAGAAATACCACAAAGTTTTGGTCGATGAGCAGTACCTGGTGAAGTTCAAGATCAAAGCTATCGTGATGAGGTACTCTATGATATCATCCCCATGGATGCATGCCACATGTTGTTGGGGAGGCCGTGGCAGTTCGATAGGTGTGTTGTACATGATGGCCATGCAAACACTTATTCCTTGATGAAGGATGGAGTCCACCATAAGTTGAAACCCCTAAAGAAGGATGAAGAAAAGGTATGCAGTAGTGCTAGAATTTGTTTTGTTGATGGAAGGAAATTTTTAGAAGGCATGAAGCATGAGCGTATGTGTTATGCATTGATTCCTAGAATGGATAAGGAAGGTAGTGAGAAGGTACTAGTAGAAGTTTTTGGACTATTGGATGAGTTTCAGGAGATTATTTCTGATAATGTACCTAAGGGTTTACCACCAATGAGGAAGATCAGTCATCAGATTGACTTGATCCCTGGAGCCAGTCTGCAAAATAAGGCAGCTCATAGAATGACTCCTACAAAAAATGAGGAGTTGAACAGACAAGTTCAGGATTTGTTGAGGAAGGGTTTGATTCGAGAGAGTCTAAACCCATGTGCGGTACCTACAGTACTAGCACCAAAGAAGGATGGGGAGTGGAGGATGTGTACAGACTCTTGAGCCATAAATAAGATAACAATCAAGTACAAATTTCCCTTGCCAAGGATGGATGACCTGATGGACTGTTTGAGTGGAGCTTGGTACTTCACAAAGATAGATCTGAAAAGTGGATATCACCATATCCAGATTTGAGAGGGTGATGAATGGAAGACTGCCTTCAAGACCAAGGAGGGCTTGTACGAGTGGTTAGTCACGCCTTTTGGGCTAACCAATGCACTGAGCACGTTCATGCGGCTCATGAATGAGGTACTGAAAGAGTTTCTGGGAAGTTTTGTCATTGTGTATTTAGATGATATTTTGATTTTTAGTAAGAACTTGGATGAGCATTTAGTACATATTCTTAGGGTTTTTGAGAAGTTGAGAGAGGAGAAACTATTGATAAATTTTCAGAAAAAGTGTAGTTTTGTTAAAAAGGAGTTAGTGTACTTGGGGTTCGTTGTCTCAGCAAAGGGTTTGAAGATGGACCCAGAGAAGGTGAAGGCTATTCTAGAATGGCCTACCCCAAGAATTGCTACTGAGGTGAGATCTTTCCATGGTTTGGAAAGTTTTTACAGAAAGTTCATTAGAAATTTCAGTAGTATTTGTGCACCTTTGACTGAAACAATGAGAGGGGATAGAAAAGAGTTGAAGTGGAGCACCGGAGCAACAAGGAGTTTTGATTTGTTGAAGTAGAAGGTGATAGAGCAACCAGTTTTAGCCCTCCTAGATTTTAATAAGGTGTTTCAGGTGGATTGTGATGCCAGTGGTTGTGCCATTGGAGTAGTGATGAGCCAAGAAGGTAAGCCCATCGCCTATTTTAGTGAAAAGTTAAATGATGCAAAGAGAAAGTACTTTGTGTATGATCAGGAATTTTATGCAATAGTACAAGCATTAAAGAAATGGAGACATTATCTATTGCCAAAGGAATTTGTTTTGTTTACTGATCATCAAGCATTACAGTATCTAAGTAGTCAGGGAAAGTCAAATTAGAGGCATATGAAATGGGTAGAATTTTTGTAGAGTTATACCTTTGTTTTAAAGCTTAGGAGTGGCAAGTCAAATAGGGTTGCAGATGCCTTAAGTAGGAGGCAAACATTGTTGAAAGAGATGCAGATTGAAGTGGTTGGGTTCAATGAACTCAAGACACTGTATCCTGAAGATCTTGATTTTGCAAAGGCTTGGAAAGCTTGCAAGGAGCCTGTTACAGTTGACAGGATGAAGTGGCTGGATTTCAGAATCCAGGATGGCATGTTTTAAGGGAAGCCAATTGTGTATTCTGAGGAGTTCCATGAGGGAGAACCTGATAAAGGAGAAGCATAGTGGAGGAATGGCAGGACATTTTGGTCGGGATAAGACCATTGCCATTATTAGTGAGCATTATTATTGGCCTCAATTATCACAAGATGTGAAGAAGTTTGTGCAGAGTTGCAAGGTATGTTAGATGGCTAAAGGAGTGAGCCAGAATACTGGGTTGTATCAGCCCTTACCTGTACTAGAGAGGCCGTGGGAGGATATAAGTATGGACTTTGTTCTTGGTTTTCCAAGGACATAGAGAGGGAATGATTCAGTATTTGTGGTAGTTGATAGGTTTTTGAAGATGGCACATTTCATCCCATGCCAGAAGACCCATGATGCAGTCCACATTGCCGACTTGTTCTTCAGAGAAGTGGTGAGACTACATGGTCTGCCAAAGAGTATAGTCTCAGATCGTGATACCAAGTTTGTGGGATACTTTTGGAGGACCTTGTGGAAAAATTTGAAAACAGAGTTGAAGTTCAGTTCTGCACACCATCCACAGACTGAGGGGAAAGCTGAGGTTGTGAACAGAAGTCTGGGTAACCTCTGAGATGCTTGGTAGGAGATAAACCCAAGGGATGGGACTTGATCTTACCCCAAGCAGAATTTTCTTATAATAATTCTATCAATAGAAGTACTGCTAGATCACCATTCTAGATTGTGTATGGAGGCAGTCCCAGGACCGCTCCAGAATTGAGGGAGATGGACCAAGAGAAGAAGACTAGTGCTGAAGCTGAAGAATTTGCAGAACACATCAAGAATATACATGAAAAGGTAAGAGAACATATTAACAAGATGAATATGTAGTATAAGGATAAGGCAGATCAGAAGAGGAGGTATAAGGAGTTTCAAATTGGTGATGAAGTGATGGTCCACTTGAGGAAAGAAAGGTTTCCAGTGGGAACCTATAACAAATTGAAGATGAAGAAGTTTGGTCCCTGTAAAATTGTGAAGAGGCATGATTCAGGGAATGCATATGAGGTAGAGTTGCCAGATGGAGTTAACATTTCCCCTGTGTTCAATATTTCAGATTTGACACAGTATCATGAAGGTGGTGCAGAGGAAGTACCAACAATGGAATAGTGTGGCATTCCAACACCTACTTCAGAAAAGGAGCAGATTGAAGAAATCCTGGATAGCCGTGTGGGAAGGAGTACTAGAAACAGGCAATATGAAGAATATCTGGTGAAGTGGAGAAGAAGGCCTGTAGAAGACTCATGCTAGTTGTCTAAGGCAGAGGTTGACCGTTTGGGTTTTCCTCAACCAGCTGAGACATGACAGGGTCACTTCTCAAATTACCCTGGGTGTCTGATGCAGGAGCATCCAGTGGTGTGAGGGCAATCTTGCATCACCCAAAAAGATGTTTTCCATTTATGTTCATGTTGTTTTCTTTTTGTAGATGTTTTTGCATTTCTGGATACCCTTTTCGTCGAATAAGAGTTTCCAACTTTCAGAACTGCTTTTCTGCTTTTTCTGCTCAACTGCTATTTTTAGTAGGTTTCAATTTGAAGTTGTGGGAAGACAAAAATTTATGGGAAGGTTCAGGATGGAAAAATGCACAGTCTGGTGAAATAATCAAGTCAAGATCATTCATGATTTGAAAGTTATTCAAGTTCTAGTTTCTACTTTTTGCCTTGAAAAACCATCTAAGCTCAGTTTGAGGCACTAAACAATCCCGGATAGGCCTAAAAATCTGCGGAAATGCAAAAATAGTTTGCCAAAGGCCTATTTTGTGAAAATATTCTCGAGAGCTTTCCGAAAAGGTATTATCATTGAAGATTCGACAGTCGGATTAAAAGTTATGGCTGCCAGAAGTTGGTGCATATTTTAGAAATGTGCTAATTTTTGAATATGAATTTAAATATGAATTTCAAATTGTAATTTTGGCACCAATCCGCCAAAAATCTTATCTCGAAGGTTGTTTTTGGTTCCAAACTGAAATGGGTCTATTTATGGGCTTATTTCTGATTTTTGAGTAACTTTTTGGGAAAGAAGTTTGCATGCTGCAAAAGGGGAATCTGGGTAATTTTTGTAAGTCTGTAATTGCTCGAGGATTTGAGATCCTCTGCATGTAAGAGTTCAATATTTTTGAATAAAATATTATTCTGTTCAAGTATTATTTTGTGTCTCAGGTTTGCTCCCTCATGAAAAGAATATACACCAAACACTCTTATAGTGTTAACAAGTGATTTTGAAGATTATACACCAAATACTCCTACATTATAAAACTCTCTAAAACAATCAGTTGGATCTAATGATTCATTTGACTGGCCCAAATTTAAAGAAACAAATATAGAAGAAGTTGCAAACTATGTCTCATCTATTTTTATCAAGATTCAAGAGATGATTTGTACAACTAGCTTACACGTAAACAACTTCAAAGAGGGAGATGTTGGAATGGACCAAGCACTGGAGAATATTAATGCAACATGTGATGAAGTTGAATGATTTAATAATTTTATAAGAAAATTAGGATACTATGAATATTATGGAAGACATTATATCTATGGTTAAAATGATTTATATGTATACAATAGACACTAATGATTGTTTTGTTAACATATTTCATTGAATTTCAAATAAATTTTTTAGAATTTTCATTTCTATCCTATAATATTATATTAGATTATTAATAACTTAATGTCTAATTTATTACAAAATTCAAGTCTCATATTTTCTCTTACTATATACAAATTTTTAATCAAATTAATCAAATTATTAATATTTATATTACAATGTGTCTAGGATTTCGTACTCTATATTGCTTAATCGATCATTGATTAATTTTCTTTAAAACAAAAAAGATGACATGCTATTAATTCCAAGTATTTATTTTCCAATAACTTATTCTAGTTTAACAAATATCTTTTAAAGACCAACTTAGGAGATGGTATGGCGAGCGGTCAGGAGCAGAGTGCTAGGCGGGAAAACTGGTTTTTTGAATCTTCTGGTACTAAGCAAGATGATGGCGATGGATCTGCGAAGGCCCAGGTGGGTCACGGGCCTGCCTCGTGTAAGAAGAAAAGTGTGGAGGAGCCGGAACGGGAGGACTCCCCAAAAAAGCGTGCGGATGACCTAGGGGGAAGAATATTCCGGTCCCCCCCTGTTATTCCTATCGGTGACTGTCCAAAAGATAACCTCAAGGGTGCAGTTGGGTCTAGTGACATGATTGGTGGGAAACGTAAGAAGTGGGCCTCACTGTTTGGGGTTAAACCTAATGGTAAGTCTTTTTTTCCCCCTATGCGCAACATCTCCAACCCTTCAGTTGGAAAATTTGCAATTTCTATTCCAGATGAGATTATTGATCAATATCGCTATAATGGAAAACTCCTTGGTTGGAAAATTCATGGGCCAAAGGCCAAATATTGAGATTGTTAGGGATTTCGTAAAAAAAAAATGGAGAACAAATGGTAGTGTTTCTGTTGCAGCCCTCCCAAAAGGGTTCTTTGCTTTTGAGTTCTTGAACTTGGATGATATTAAGGCTGTAAGATGCGGTGGACCATGGGTTATTGGGAAATCAACTCTCGTACTTAAGAAATGGTCTTCAAACTTAGATCTATCGGATTCCATCTTTGAGAATATTTTAGTTTGGGCTAGGCTTCATGGTATTCCTCTGGAATATTGGAATGAGGATGTTTTTAGGGGGATAGCTAGCTCCTTTGGGGAGCTTTTATCGATTGACCCTATGACTGCTGCTAGAAGGAGATTGGTGTTTGCCAGAATTTGTGTTGGTGTCTCTCAGGAAGCAGATCTTCCCTCCTCTATGGAGATCCACTCGAAACTCGGCTCTTGGTCGCAAGCTATTGAGTTTGAGACCATCCCTTTCGCCTACTTCATCTATAGAAAATCTGGTCATTGGGCGAAGCATTTCCCCCTTAAGGCTGTAAAAGAAATGGAAAAACCTAAAAGGGCCTCAAAAGTGGTATGGAAAAAGAAGAAGGAGGACAAATGTGTTACGGAGATAGCGGGAAAGACTGTTGAAACCCCTAATAACCTCTCGGGCGAAGCTGGAAATGAAGGCTCCACCACCCAGGCCCCTGAAGCTCTTGCTTCTTAGATTAAGACTGGTCCTCAAGATAAAGGAGAAGGAACATAATGCTTGGCTGGAATCTTGGCTCTAAGCAAGGCGGATGGCTCTCAATACAATATGTCTAATGAAGCTGGAAATGATGGCTCTCCCATCCAGACCCCCCAAGTTTTGATTCTGGAGCTCATCGCTGATTCTCAGGACAAAGAGGAAAGTGTGGAATGGGAAGTAGGGAAATTATCCCTTAGCAAGTCGGATGTTTCTTTTACTTCGAAGATGAGCCCCATCTTTTGGGATCCCGAGACGCCAGGGCTGGATGATATTTCTTCTCAGGGTCTCTCTCTTAAGGTAGGCATTCCCCTGGTTGTGTCTCCGATTGGGACAAACAACCCAGGTGCTGAATACTGTTCGGATCTAGCTTCTTTTGATATTGTTAAAGACACTTATTCGGACCCTAGCAAGGCACGCATTCTTGAAAGAAGTAACTCCCTGCCATCTGTGAATGGTCTCTTGGATACCCTCCCCTGGGAACAGAAATTCCTTTATGAAAAAGAATGGGAGTCCAGCAAAGAATCAGATAGTCAAGATGATATAGATAGAGAAGAGGTGCTTTCTAAGAAAAAGAAGAAAAAATCGAAGATCAAAATCAAAATCACCCCCTGTGGGATTTCAACAAGATTGAGAGCAAAAGCGGACTGTGGGGCAATTTATGTGGCCAAGGGAAGAAGACCCAAAAATTTGATAAGAGAGCACCATAACTTTCAAGATATTGCGGATGGTTTCCAAAAACCATCCCGGAACTCCTTCTCTCTCCTAAATTCCCATGAAGTTATTATCCTGGAATATTAGGGGACTAAATAATCCCCACAAGCAGGATATTTTACACAATTTTTCTCGGGACCAAAAGGCTGATATTCTCCTCATTCAGGAAACCAAAATGTTAAGTGAAAAGGTTGAAAAGATTTATTTGTTCCAACACTGTTCCATTCAGGGCAGTGATTCTACTGGGGCATCTGGTGGGGTTGCGACTTTTTGGAACTGTATGGTCATAAGAGGTGATCCTCTTTTTTCTCGTCCTAACCATGTTGCCACTAGATTTACTCATATTAGAGACAATTTCAGTTGGATCCAGTCTAATATTTATGCTCCGAACTGTAAAAAAGCTCGAAAGGCTTTTTGGAAAGAGCTGCCTGCTTTCTGGAATATCTTTCAAAATGATCCCTAGGTTGTCATGGGAGATTTTAACTCACCTCTCCTTCAGGGTGAGAAGTTTGGTGGGTCTCAGATTAATGAAGAAAGTAAAGAAGATCTCTTGGATTTCATCAACAGGCATGCCTTGATCGACCTGGACTTGCAATGGAGCTCTTACACTTGGTCGAATAGAAGTATTATGTCGGATTTGATCCAGGTGAGACTTGACAGAACCCTTGTTTCTGATATCTGGTTTTTAAATTATTCCTACTCTTTGAAAACCCTCCCTAGGATAGGTTCTGACCATTTCCCTATTAGTTTCGTTGCTGACCCCTTAAAGATTAAGAAAAATACTCCCTTTCGCTTTGAGAAGATGTGGCTTTCCCATCCTCTCCTCCGAGAGGAAGTAAGGAAATGGTGGAATATTAAAATTAAGGGTACTGCCTTATTTAGAATCACCAAAAAACTAAGAGAAGTTAAAATGAATCTCAGAAAGTTGAAAAAAGAGTCTTTTGGCAATATCTTTCAAATCAAATCTGATCTTCAGTTTAGGCTGTCTGAAATCCAAATCAAAATTTAGAAGGAAGGCTATGTGAATGAAACTAAGGAAAAGGAAAATGAGATTCTCTCAAAACTTCATGAGATAATTACTAGAGAGGAGGAATTTTGGAGACAAAGATCTAGAGCTCTCTGGCTAAAAGCTGGAGACAAAAACACCAGATACTTTCATCTTTCAGCTTCTAAACACAGGGCAGCTAACAAAATTTCTAAGATTGTGGTTGATGGTAGAACTTATGAGGAGGAAGAGGATATTAGGAGAGAAGCTATCCTATTCTTCAAGAATCTCCTGTTTGAGAAAGAGGATATTAACTTAGAAGATCAAAATCAGCTGCTGGAGGCTATCCCCAAGATTGTTAATTCTAGAGACAATGATATGTTAACAGCAATACCCACCAGTGAGGAAATTAAAAATGATGTTTTCTCTTTTGAAGGAAGCAAAGCGCCTGGTCCTGATGGCTTCCCTTTACTTTTCTTCCATTGGTTCTGGGACATTGTAAGGGAGGATGTTGAGAAGGCAGTGAAAGAGTTCTTCCGTTCTAGAAATCTGCTGAAGGAGTTAAATGCCACTTTCTTGGTCCTTATCCCCAAAAAACCTGGAGTGTAGGATTTTGAAGGTTTTAGACCTATTAGCCTCTGTAATTCCTTCTATAAAATTATTTTGAAGGTGCTTACTTCTAGGCTGCTTCTTATTTTTCCCTCTATAATTGCCCCTCAACAGAATGGATTTGTGTCTGGAAGACAAATTCTTGACTCTATTGTCCATGCTCATGAGAATGTTCATTCCCTCTTGGTCTCTAAATCGGAAGGATTTCTTCTTAAGCTTGAAATTTCAAAGGCTTATGACAGGATGGATTAGAATTTCCTGTTTAAGATCTTAAAATCCTTTGGTTTCAATGATAGGGTTTTGCAGCTCATCGAACAAATTATTACTTCTGCTTCTGTGGCGGTTCTTATTAATGGATCCCCTTCCACTTTCTTTCAGAGTTCTAGAGGGTTAAGACAAGGAGTTCCCATTTCTCCTATCCTTTTCACTATTATGGCTGAGGTGTAAGGCAGAAACATGAGTAAATTGGTTGCTCAAAGATTTATAATGGGGCTTAAACCGTCATTGAACAATCTTATATGCTCTCATCGACAGTTTGCGGATGACACTTTGCTTATGGGAAGGTCTGCTGTCTCAGAAGCTAAAGAGATGAAGAAACTGTTGGATACCTATGGCAGAGCTTTTGGTCAGGTGATAAATAAGCAAAAAAGTTCACTGTTTTTCTTTAAAACACCCTTGCAAAGACAGAGAAAGATAGCTGAAATTCTTGGTTGCAAGATCGAGTCCCTTCCTGCTACATATCTGGGTTTGCCCCTTTGTTTAAAACCTCCAGATACTTTTTGGATCTCTATGGTTGATAGATTTGGGAAAAAAATCTCTGGCTAGAAAGGTGCTCGTCTAAGCCAAGCTGGAAAACTCCAGCTTCTTAAAGCTTCGTTGCAGAATCTCCCCATCTATGCTCTCAGTCTTTTTAAAATCCCTTCCAAATATGCTGATACCATTGAGAAGATTCAAAAGAGATTCCTTTGGTCTGGAGTTGAAGAAAGAAAAAGAATGCCTCTTGTAGGATGGGATTTAGTTTGCAGATCCAAAAAGGATGGAGGCCTAGGGCTAAGAAAAATCAAACTGCTGAACAAGTCGCTCCTAGCTAAACAGATATGGAGACTTTTTTCTTCCTCTGGTGAATGGAGTGAAATAATTTTAAGCAAGTATCTACAGAATAACAATTCCTTCAAAGACCTTATTGAGAATCTCAATCTCCCGAAAGGATCAAGTTGTTGGAACTGCATGACTGAAGGGATAAAGGTGGCGAAACTAGGATTGAAATGGCAGGTTCGCAATGGAAACAAGGTTAGATTTTGGGATGATTGTTGGCTGCGTGATGAACCGCTGTCTCAGGATGGGAATCTCAGTAGATGGGTTGAGTTTTGTAAAGATACTTTTGGCCTTTTTGTTAAAGACTACTGGCGGGATGGTAAGTGGATCAATCTGCCCTTAATTAACCCTGTGATGGTCTCTGTTTACTCCTCCTTGAATGCTGTCAAACTTTGTTCAAATCAGGAGGATAGTCTTATCTGGAAGTATGAGCCTTCTGGGTGCTTTTCTGTCTCTTCTGCCTTTGCTCGGATTTCTCATGCTCTTAACCCTCCCCCTCTGTGGTCGCAAGCCTGGATCAAGCACCTCTTACCGAAGGTTAACATTTTTTTCTGGTCTTTGCTGCAAAATAAAGTTCTTACTGTGGATAATCTCAGGAGAAGAGAATTTCTGATCCCTAATAGATGCTACCTCTATAAAAGCAATGCTGAATCAGTTAATCACCTCTTTATCCATTGTCCTTTCTCTTCCTTGGTTTGGGACAAGCTTCTAAAATGCTAGCATTTTTCTTGGGTCCCTCCGGAGTCGGTTGAGGATTTTTTTGTTCAATGGAAACCCCCCTCTTTCAACCCCTTTATCAAAAAACTGTGGGCCTTCTTGTTCCCCCATGTGACTTGGGGAATTTGGAAAGAGAAACAACCATATCTTCAGGGATAAGGAGTCTTTGGAGGAAATTGTGTTTGAAAGAATTCTTAGGATGATCAAAGAAAACTTCTCTATTGTTCCCTTCAGGGATGACAAGGTTGAGACTGTGGTTTGTTCTCCTTTTGACAGCCTGATTGCCAGGGAATGGAGAATTAAATGGGATATCTCCAAGGCCCCTAATTCTACCAAAAAATCCAGGGACGGTGTTTGTTGGAGTTTTCCTATGGAAGGATGTGCCAAAGCTAACTTCGATGGTGTGGCCAAAGGAAACCCAAGAAAGGCTGGGTGTGGTGGGGTCTTAAGGGATTCAGCAGGTAACTTTATGGGAGCTGTTGCCACTCCTCTGGGGGTCCAAACCAATCACATGGCAGAAGCGGGCGGGGCTTATTACATAATCAACATGGCTGCGGGAATTAATTGCAAAAATCTATGGCTCGAAGGTGACTCAAAAAATATTATTGATAGCCTTTGTGGTAGGTCCCAGCTAGCTTGGTCGATTAAAAATTGGATTGATGATGCCAAGGCCTTACTTAGTAAGTTCGACAGAATAAGAATAACTCATTCTTACCGTGAGGCGAACACGGTTGCGGATTTTTTTGCCAATGAGAGAGTTAAGAGTGATAAAATCCTCACGTGGCATAAAAAGACTGACCTCCACTTCGATGTCCAAGCCTTATTGGTGCTCGATGCGGTGAATAGAAAAAAGGCGGCGTCTTGTAATAATGAGGAAGGTACGAGTCATGAATAGCAAGATTAGAAGATATAATGGGGCCGAGAGGATCTGGCTGATAAATTATTTATTTTGGCATGCTTTGTGGGTCCTGCGAAGCAAAGGAACTTTTTGGAACAGGTTTTATGTCTATAACTGCATTCAAACTAATATCTAAAAAATGGGCGGGGAACGGAAGAGGGTTGAACCTACCAGCTTTAAGTCACACACCAAGAATGCCAAAGCTTGGAGTAAAATAAGAAGGGGTGGTTTACTTCCGTTCATTGAAAAACTCCATGGCCCTAAGGAGGAGATTACTGATTTCTTTGAGAAGAACTGGAATAATGGGGAGGTTCTCCTCTTTGGAAGTAAAGTTCAGATTGATGAAGCTTTGATTGCGGAGGTGACTGGAATTCTAATGGAAGAGCATAAATTCTTCAGAGACAGGAAATTCTCCGACGAAGCTGTGTTGAGGTTCCCCAAATTTGAAACAGAGAAGCAAAATCTTGTCAAGACAACGAATAGTTACTATGAAGTGGACACTATAAAAGCATATATGGAGAAAAGTGTTAAAGGTTATCATGGAGTACATCACTCTCGACGGCTGCTTCACTAGGGTTTATGGATACCACTTCGTGCTGCTTAATCACTTCCAGCATAAGGTGCGTGTCTCTATCCCCTTTTTCTTGCTTTGTTCCCTAAGAAATAGCTTTTTTGATCACAGTAGAAGCCCTAAAAGGTACCCGATTCTTCACACGGGTCTTTTAAGGCTCATTTATAAGCACTTTCAGAATATGCCTGCCCTTCCAATCCCTTTAGCCCCTTTGGAGCTTGATGAAGACGATACTGAGCCTAGCATTTCTGATACCAAAGCTTCCCCCGACTGTGTCAAGAGCTCTTCGCCTCCTCTGCCCCCCCTTTTGCCTCTGGCCGCTCCCCTCAACCTTCTGGCACCTGCTCTGTTTCTACCTCTGGCCGCACTAACCCTAATGCCAATTTGGCGGGCTCTGGCTCTCTGGTTAATAAGCTTGTTTCCTACCCTGACGACTCCCCTGTTGTTTCTGCTAAGACAGCTGGGGTTAATATTGAGGACCCCCACGTTCCCCAGAATATTCAACAGGAGAACTTTACCCCCCCGAGAGGAGCGGAGTTGGTGATTTTTGTGGTCAATTTTGATTGTGAGCCCCCTTTTGACTTCGTGGGTAATGCCAAGAGCTGCTCTCGGGACTAGTTGAATTCTGCCAAATGGGTTTTTCATGAAATAAGTGAGCTGAAAACAAAAAAACTGTCTCTTCATAGCAAGCTGGGGAAAATTGAAGCCAAATTTGCAGGGTTTATTCAGCTCGAAGCGGAGAAGAATTACAACGTGAAGGACAACACATTTGAAAATGATATTGAAAAAATCAAAGGCACTATGAAAAAAATTGCCGAGCAAAACTGTAGAATTGCCAAACATAACTCTGTTATCATCAGGGCTATGTCCGAAAGACTGGAGAAAACCCAGAGTAGAGCTCTGATTGTCGATCTTGATTAGGAGAAAGACCAGGACGAGGAAGCTGGAATCTCTAAACGTACCAGATCAAGCATGAAAAGGAAAGCCCAGACCACCCCAAACATGACTCAGATTTTTATGGAGGGGGTTCAGGAAATGGCGGACTTGGAAGAGGTTGTGGACGAGCTCCTGAATTCTATGAATTAGTTGTGGCTGGGCCCAACTTTTTTTGTTTGTTGGCTTTTTTCTAGTTTCTTTAAGGCTTTTTGTTGCTGCCTGCTTATGCTGGTTTTTATCTTTCTGGCAGTTTATCTATTTTTTGGACCTCTGTTTTGGTCTCTTCCTATAATGTTACTTTGCGGTTTCGGGTCCTTGTAAAACCCGTTTATCCCCCTTTTATCAAAAACAAATATCTTTTAAAATTATAGAGAATACAATTTTAAATCATTTAAACAACTATGTCTTAATTATTTGATATATTTAAATTTAAATTCGATCATATGTATTTTTAAATATGTTTTCAAAATAATTTTTAATAATTAGATCATGTAATATCAAAACTCTTACCTTATCTCTAACCATATATCTAAACCCTAAACCTTAAAATAATATAAAACCTAGCTCTAACCCAATTATGGTAGAAATATGGTTAGTGTTGTGAAAAGAGTTGGGATTAGGGTTATAGTTAGGATTATTATTAGTGTTAGGGTTAAAGTTAGGGTTGGGGTTAAATTTAGGCTTATGATATATATATATATATGCAATTATCCTAAGGATTAGGGTTATTAGAAATAGAATCAAGGTTAGTATTAGGATTAGAGTTAGAGTTAGGGTTATGAGAAATAGGGTTAGAGTAGCGTTTAGGTTTAGAGTTACAGTTATGGTTTGGATTAAAAATAGGATTATGGTTAGGGTTCACAGTTATGGTTAGAGTTTTAGTTAAGGTTAGGGTAATTGCAATTGTAATTGTAATCCCAATCTTTATCATAACCCAATTTATTTTTAAAATAACTATGTTTGATTATTTTCTAGCATTAGATATTTTTTAATGACAAACATAACATATAAACCTTGTTTAATTTTTATGCTATGACATAAATTAAAGTAGTATATGTCATTTTAGCTATGGGATGACAAAAATAAATTTGAATCTAAAGAACAAAAAAATTAATACCAACAAGAGTATCACCATGATTATTTAAGATGGAGGAAGGAACAAATTATTGATGCAAGAAGGGAAGCATGAAAAAAATAGTGCAATGATATAGACACAGAAAGATAGACATGAAGAAGATTAGAGGTGACAATAGAGAAATTGGAAGTTGAAAGAAGGTTGCAAGAAAATATAAACCAAAATATGGGTGATCAGACAACTCCACAACATCCCATTTCACAAAGAAAGGAAAGGAAATAAGATGAAGCAAATCTCAAAAATATTTCTAGAAATACACACCAACAAACATTTGAACAATAATCTTATTCTGAGCAATAATTTATGATCCTCACTAAAAGATAACCTACTATCTTTTATAGAACTAAGGTAGAGGTTAGTTACAACATCACACATGGTAAGATAGAAATAAGTGAATCAACATCAGACATATTTCAAGGAAATGTCTTCTACACATAGGCTATTAGAATATAGTTTCAAAAGAATTGTCTAAATTTATCTCGCATTGACCTAGTCATTGTTGATTGTTAACGAACTCCTCAAAATTTTGGATAATAATCATGTATCCATGTGTTTGAAAAAATCCTAGTGGCAACCCTCCAATTCAGTATCTATTACCTAAATTTTGTCAACTGTTAGCCTTTATATCTTTATCCTTTGTCCCTTCTGTCACCTATGCTCAAAACTGATCTTGTCGCAACATGCTTAGATCTTCAGCTTCTCACACATACCTTCTAACATCCCTTATGGTTTCCATAAAATTTTGAATTATTGCTTTTCACATCCATATCAAGTACACCTTTTATCAAATTCAGTTTATTTAAGGCTACTTCACATCAACCTTGATACATGGAAAAATAAAAATTCATTTTCCATTGGGCTTAATACAAACAAAAAAAAATCAAATAATATAAAGTAATTTAAAATTACCATTTGTAACAATTGGTAGCTAAATCACCTTTTAATCTACTTTAAAAGTCTTACAAGACTAGTTTGGGAACTTCAATTGTTATTAGGATTTTAGAGATTCCTACTGGATATGAAACATAAATGATTTTGGTATCAGGTTCCACAACAAATGATTATTTAAACAAGCTATTTTTTCTTCAATTGTGCATATTGGTAACCATATTTATTATTGATTTCATTAATCCTCATCATCTATTACCTACATCCTTATTGAGATTTGCATTATGCAACAAAAAATTTCTTCTACACTAACAGTCTGAAATAAAAGTGAATATCCCTCATCTAGTTCAGTAAGATTTACAATCTTTGGTTAGTATGAATTTTTACCAATTTAAGAAAATTTTGGGTCTAATTAATTATGAAGGAATGACTTAGTGATGTAGACTTTGTCAGATTACTATCAAATTTCTTCAAAGTTTTGTGGGAATTACTATTAGTATGGAACATGATGTCTTATTGTTTACGTGACTTAAGGTTGCAATATAAATTTCCACAAGACTCAAATTTCTCAAAAATCATAACTTTTCAATCTTAATCAATTTTAAATTGTTTCAAAGCACAACCGGTGTCATTTTGAGCATACTTTTAATTTTTTTAAAAATGAGTTGGTATAAGGACACCTAAATTCCAAAGTCTTTATTACCCCATGATGACATAAGTAATAAATTTTAGGGTATCGATCACCATGTTTTTTAAGGGACATTGGATGTATTGTGAGACCACACAAAATTACCCATTTCTTTTATTTGCATTTTACTCTTGTAATTGTTTGAGTAGTGTCGTTGGGGCACTCATGTAGATTTTTTCTTCTTGATCTTCATTTTAGAGGAGGTTCTTTAATTTTAAAACTATAATGGTCATCTTTAAAAATTTGTCTATATCTTATTCATGCTTTAGTGGTATTCTTCATGTTCCTATACTTTTTGGGACATTGTTTTGGAGGCTTCCTAGTTCTTCATCTTATATTTTCTGCTTTGAAGATGAGTTTTCTCCTACAAGACTTTCTCCTTTTCTGTGAGATATTTCGTACATGGGTACCTCATTAGGCCCTATTATTAGGATCTATCTTTTACATATTTGCATTGGGTTTTTCCTCCTTAAGTTGAGCTTAATAGGAAATTGATGTGAATAAGGTTTTTTACCCAAGTATTTCACCTAGTTGGTCCTATTGACATGTTAAGTTTACTCAAGTCATAGGAATCTTTCTAGAAGTCTTAGTTATCATAAGATCATATCTTATTTTTTGTCAATTACTTCTTATGTCGTAGGTCATTTAATACTTTTTGTCTGATGTCATAGGATTACAAAAAAATTCATGATCTTGTCTAATCCTATTTCTCACCTTACATAATTTATAAGAAAATATACTCTCATCTTATAACCATCTAATCATCTAGTGAATATTGTATTCTTTATTTGTGGAATAATATCTTTTGTTGTTTCTTCTCTCTTATGTGTATGCAAGGTTTCTAGTGTTGTAGGTTAGAGATCTTGGTTGCATCCTAGTTACTCACTTCAACAATCTTGATGTGTTAATTTTGATTTTTAAAGAGGTCTGTAGGGGGACAAATTTGAGATCCAATTGATAGTAGTTGATCAAATTCAGAATTTTATTTGCTTGGGACCAATTGTGGATCTAGAGCATAATTTTTTTGAAAAAGATCCCAAGCTATATGTCTACAATTCATGAGTGCATTCTTGGTGTTACATCTCTAAAGTTCTTACTTGGTTAATCACTAATTTGGTGTCTCAAAAAACTTACAAATATTTAATCTTCTTCTCATCTAATAGAAACTCATAGATTAGTGTCTCATGCTTTGAGACATAATTTATTGTAGTGTAGAAAAATGTATCTCTTTACATTTTCACATTTTTTTGGGTCCTCGCTATTAAAATTTGGCTTATTTATGCCTTAATTGGTCCTATTTTGCATCCACAAGCCTAGTTAAATGCAATTTTGTAAGGATAATCCTGCCACGTAATAAATGATAAATCATAATTTAATGCTTTTGGTTGTGTTCCAAATTTAGGGATTTGGGACCCATACACCCATCAGGGCATATGGGTCCTCCCAAGGTCTCGAGCCTTGATTTTAAATGTCACATTGAACATAACACTTCTTGAAGTATGTGTCCTGAGGTTAAGCCTCTAGGACTCATACACCCCACTGGGCGTATGAGTCTCACTTTAACCTAGGACCTATTTTAATTGAAATACTTAAAGGATTTTATTATCCTTAGATTCAATTTCTAAATGTCAGCTTGTAGTGCTGCAATTTTGGGAAATCAATCATAAACAAGTATAAATACAAGGTTATTTCACTATGTTTCATCCTAATATCTTGGAAAGAAATCTAAGAGCCTTCAAGAATTTGTGCAAGAGTTTACAAGAGAATTCAAGAGAAAATAATTAAGCATTTGGAGCTACATTCAAGATTCAAGCATCATGTCAAAGTCTTCATGCATCATGTGTGTTTGTGAGCTAACATTTGTGATGTAGGTTTCATGATTCAAGCAAGCATTCAAGACAAAGTTTCAAGCATTCAATCAAGATTCAAGATCCACATCCATTGAATCCATTTCACATAATTTTGCAACCTTCATTTCAAGGGTTTGGTTCAGAGTTGCAACATTGCATTTGTTCATTCATCATTCCTTCATGTTTTTGTATTTCATTTCAAGGTTTAATTACCAAAATGAGGTTTAACCAAGGAAAACTCCCATTCCCTAACAAAAAAACATTTTTCTCTCTTGATGTGTGTTTTTAGATCTAGGTGAATTGAAGCTTGGAGATCCTTTGAAGGTGAACCAACAATTTTGGACTTGTTGCGTGTTCTATAGACTTCTCTTGCACTCTTAGGATCGTTCACCTAAAAGGAGAGAGATAGAACCCCAAAATTGAAGTGGTTCACTCAAATAAAGGATTGTATGATGTGAGCATGACTAAATGCAATGCTATAAATGCCACTACATGATGAAATTGATTGAATATTGATGCAAAACCTATATTTAATATGCAATGTTTGAAAACATAGTGAGATATGCAAGAAAGCTTAAAAAGATGAATTAAAATTCAAATAAAACTAAACAAAAAGCTATTTTTAATAATGTGTGTACTTGTAGAGTTCAAGATGACTGGAAAAAACTATGGAAATCTAGAAAATCTAAATTTTATGTTGATTGGGACTCATTCACCACCCTAGGCGAATCAGTCCCAAGAAAGGGTTTTCAGCCTAGAACCTGATTTTTGTTCACTGGGTATCGGGATTTGCATCTAACTCAAAAAATAACCTCAGGAGGGACTCATTCACCATCCATGGTGAATTATTCCACTTTCAAATTTCTAAAAATTCAGATCTCTATTCTGTACTTTGACACCTGTACAACACTTTCTGACGGAAACCTGAATCGAGATCTCAAAAAATTCTTGCAAAACAACTCAAAATTGGTTGTCTAATGGGTGGTTTTCCTTGGTAAAACCCTTAGTTGGGTAATAAAACCTTAAATGGACAAAAATATCCATAAAACCCTCACCTTATTTGTGTTAAAGACTAGGAAAGTCTGGAATATGAGAAAACCCTATTCTATTGTGCTATAACAAGATATACAAATTTGATTTGAATGATGCAAGACTTCAACCCTAGAAATCCTACAACACATCAAAAATGGAGACAAAAGACATGCAAATGGAATATAAGTGAAATGCATACCTTAATCTAAAGATAGAGAGACAATGGAAGATGGAATCACTTTGAAAACAAGTCTTTAGGTGTGATTTGATGGCTAATTGCATCTCCTCAACCTAGATTTCTCCATGATTCACCATAGGAATCCATCATCAACTCTTTGCAATGTTGAACCTTGAATAAAGAGTGTTCAATTGGTGAATATCGAGTTTCATAATCAATTAAAGTTAAACTATTGTAATAAATAGGGTTTTCTCTTCCATGATCATCTTGTTGAGCCAACAATGTTGGAAGAGCATGGGATGATGCAACTATGTACAAGATAAATGATTTATTTGGCACGACAGGTTGTAAAACAAGTGGAGTTGCAAGGTATTCCTTTAAACTCTCAAATGTGTATTTTCAATCCTCATTCCAATCAAAAGGTACATATTTTTTGAGGAGATGTGTGAAGGGTAATGTGTGATCCGCTAAAGATGCAACAAAACAACGAATAGCTTGGATATGACGTAAAATTCACAATTGAGAAATGTTCTTAAGAGGTGGCATGTTAATAATGGCATAAATTTTCTTTGTTTCCAACTCAATGCCTCTATGAGATATGAAAAACCCCAAAATTTTACCACTATCTACACCAAAGACACACTTTTTCGGATTTAATCACATTATATTTATGTATTCGTTCGAATATTTTTTGAAGAAAATTTACATTGTCTTGTCGTGTTAAGGATTTAACATGGATGCCATCAACATAATATTCCAAAATTTTATGTATGCAATCGTGAAAAATTAGGGCCATTGCTCATTGATAAGTTGAGCCGACATTCTTTAAGCCAAAGGGCACCGCGACGCAACAAAATGTTCCCCAGATAGTTGTAAATGCACTTTTGTATTGATCTTGAGGATTAATAAGGATTTGATTATAACCAAAAAATCCATCTATGAATGACAATAAAGCATGTCCAACAATTGAATCCACGATCATGTCAATATTAGGAAGTGGAAAGTCATCTTTTAAAGAAGCTTTATTCAAGTCACAAAAATCCATACATACCCTAATATGATTATCAGGTTTAGCAATTGCGAAAATGTTTGAGATCCAAGGAGAGTAATCAATAGGTTGAACGAAGCCTGTACCAAGGAGTTTTTCAAGCTCCATTTTAACATGCAAGGCTACATTAGGGTGCATTTTTTGTATCTTTTGGCGAACAGGTTTAGCATTTTCAATGAGAATGATGTTATGTGCCATAATTTTTGGGTCAATTCCTAGCATATCATAATATTTCCAAGAATTTTTTTTAGGAAATTCATGAAGTAAAGTTGCAATGTCTTCTTGTTCTTCATAATCAAGGCACTTCCCAATCTTAATAACTTTTTTTTTATCATTGATTTCCATTGGTACATCAATTGTATCTCGTAGAGGGAGTGCATTAGATTTAGGAACTTCAGAATCATATGGTTCTTTAGTGATATCACTATCTTTTTGCTTGGTAACTATCATAGCACAAGTAACCTATTTCATGGGAGTAGCAGAGGATGTGTTATCATAAACTCCTAACATTTAATTTAGAGTTTCATCACTATCAACATACTGCCATGATGGTGATAAATTCATATCAAGCAATTCAGGATGTTTGATTGTAAGTTTGTGTTTTGGTTGACATGTAATAGTGTTGATGTTCAAAGATGGTTGTTGAGTAGCTTTTGTCATCTTAGAAAAAGAATAGCCTAATCCAATTTTTGTCTCTTGTGTATTAGGTTCTATAGGGATGTGAATGCCTTGTTCATGCTTTCCACATCCTTTTCATGTATACCCCAATTGTTTAACAAGTTCATAACCCTTTCCGTAAATTCTTTCCATTTCTTTTGGATTAGGTGGAGATTGATAATCTATCTCATCAAAATTTGTTGTGTATGTTGTATTTTCTTCCAAAGTAGAGGAGATAGACATGTTTGAGAAGATTGTGTGGAATTTTGGATTGAAATGATGGTTGGTTGTTCTTGTTTCTCATCTTTCTTTTGTTTGATTATGTATTCACCCATAAATGAAGGTGTGAATTCTAAGGATTCCAAATCATCACCAAATAATTTTAGATACCGATTCCTCATATTTTTGTTCAATTTCCAGAGGGTCTATATTGGATGTTGGAATTAATGTTTTCAGAGGACTTGTAGTTCCTTTTTCAAACTACAAGCAACTTTCAGGGTTAGGGTCTATTTCAACTTGATAAATGTTGTTGTTATAGACATATTTCATTATACGATGAAGGGTTGTAGCCACTACCTTCATCTCATCAATCCATGGTTTTCCTAAAAGAAGATTATATGAAAGATCATAAGGCATGACATGAATAGGAGTTTGCAGAGTAGCCACCCCAACTGTAATAGGCAAAGTGATTACACCGAGCGGTTGCTTTGTTGTGTTGTCAAATCCTCGAATGGATACAAAATCAGGAATTATTTGTGATTTGTCAACATGTAATCTATCAAGGAGATTCACACTACACACATTAAGGGAAAACCCATTATTAATGAGGGTTATTTTGATACCTATTCGATTGAATTGAGCAATTATCATAAAGGCTTCATTTTGTTTTTGCAACTCTAAAGGAGCGAGCTCATGTTGATGGAAGGTAATGCCAAGATTAACTTGATTCATTCCATGTATTAAAGTTTCCACATCATTCAAAGTTGTACTAGGAGGACCCACAATTTGTTGTAAGGCTGTTTGAAGAATAGTGTGGTAATTTGGTGAGTATGAAGTAAATCGCAAAGGGAAATATCTGTAGGAGTATTCTTTAATTATTCAACAAGATCATACTCCTCTTTGTGTGAGGGAAAGAGAGGACCACTAGGCGGATTAGGTAAAGGTAAAGAGGGTGGGGTTGGTTGTGGATTGCATCAGGTATTATATGTATGAGTAATAGTAATATCATTGGATTGCTGCAACACATCAGTTTTAGGTGGGTAAAGAGTGAATTCGGGTTTATTGAAAGGATGAGGTTTATGCTAGGGTGGGTAAAGAATGAGTTGAGGTTGAACAATGTTAACATCCTTAGTTTTATATTTTTTACAAGAGACCTTAATGGATGATTTAAGTGAGATGAAGTCTTGGAGGGACTCATCTAACAATTCAAGGTCATCACAACTAAAAGGCTTGAGGGGTAAGTTATCATTCAGTATGTTATGTTGGTCATGGAGAACTTGAGAGACATTAACATTCATTATTGTAGGTTGGGAACAACAAAACTTAGTGGATGACTTAGGAAAGATGAATTCTTGAAGGATTCATCTGACAAGCCAAGGTCATCACTACTAAAAGGTTTGAGGGATAGGTTATCATTAACTGGTTTAAGCATCTCATGGAAAGCTTTAGAGGATGAAGTGAGTGAGAGGAAGTCCTGAAGGACTCCATCCAACTTGTTTACATCATCACTACTAAGAGGCTTGGATGAGTTGGTATTTCTAAATTGAATCATTTGTTTGAAAGGTTGGTTTGAAGTTTCTGGTTTTGTGTTTTTATGTATTGATGAATCTAATCTAAAAGAAATAGGAACTAATATTGAAAAGGAAATTTGCAAAAATATAAGACTATCCATAAATTCCATGAAAGAAAATGATGCTTATGCAAATGAAATAAAATATAACTAAGCTATGATGGAAAAGAAACTGTAGGAAACATAAATGTGCAAATAAATAAACTAAATTCTAGAAATACTGAGTTAAAAAGTGTAGTGGGACTGATTCGCCCAAGGTGGCGAATGAGTCCTAAGAGAGGTATTTTAAAATTTATTTATTTATTTTTTACTTTTCTAGATATGTTAAGGTCTGTACAATGCAGATAAAGACTGAAAATGCATAATTTTGGAATAATGTAATGAAACAAGATGCAATAATGAATTCTAAATGATACTTTCACTAATGCAACTTTAAGAAGCCCTAGGATGCAAAAACAATGCAAAAGATAATGCAATTGACTCCTAGCATGCAAATGCAAATACAAATCAGGAAGTTATGATGTTCAATATGCAAGTTCACCAAAATGAACCAACAATTTTGAACTTATTGTGTGTTCTATAGACTTCTCTTGCACTCTTATGATCTTTCAACTAAAAGGAGAGAGATAGAACCCCAAAATTGAAGTGATTCACTCAAATAAAAGATTTTATTATGTGATTATGACTAAATGCAATGTTGTAAATGCCACTAGATGATGAAATTGATTGACTGTGGATGCAAAACCTATAAAATATGCAATATTTGAAAACACATTGAGATATGCAAGAAAGCTTTAAAAGATGAATAAAAATGCAAATAAAACTAAACAAAAAGTTATTTCTCAGAATTTCTGTACCTGTACAGCTGAAAATGAATGGAAAACACTCTGGAAATCTAGAAAATCTAACTTTTATGTTAATTGGGACTCATTTTCCACCTTGCGTGAATCAGTCCTAGGATAGGGTTTTCTGCCTAGAAATTGATTTCTGCTCACTGGGTATCAAGATCTTCATCTAACTCAAAAATTCACCTTAGGAGGGACTCATTCACCATCCATGGTGAATTAGTCCATTTTCAATTTTCCACAAATTCAGATCTTTGTTTTGCACTTTGACATTATACAACACTTTCTGACGGAAACCCGAATTGGGATCTCAAAAAATTCCTTGAAAACAACTCAAAATTGTTTGTCTAATGGGGGGGTTTCCTTGGTCAAACCCATAGTTGGGTAATCAAACCTTAAATGGAAAAAAATCTACATAAAACCCTAGCCTTAAGTGTGTTAAAGACTAGGAAAGTTTGGAATATGATAAAACCCTATTCTATTGTGCTATAACAAGATATGCAAATGTGATTTGAATGATGCAAAACTTCAACCCTCGAAATCCTACAACACATAAAAAATGGAGACAAAAGACATGCAAATGGAATGTAGGTGAAATGAAATCCTTAATCTAATGATAGAGAGAAAATGGAATATGGAATCACTTTGAAAACAAGTCTTTAGGTGTGATTTGATGGCTAGTTGCATCTCCTCAACTTATATTTCTCCATTATTCACCATAGTCATCCATCATCAACTCTTTGCAATGTTGAACCTTGACTGAAGAGTGAGCCTCAAGACCTGCAAAAACCCTACTTTGCTTCCCTAAAACTTTAACTTTGCTAATGAAACTTATTGTGGAAGACTTGACTTTAGAATTTTCTTTGTAAAAAATGAATAAGAGATGTGAAAAATGACTTTAAATGAGTATTTATAAGCATTAATTACTAATTTTTCCATTATTTATAACTAAGAGGCCAACATTCATCAAAAAATTAAGTTGAATTAATTGAATTCCAGCTCAAAATTGAAATTTCCCTCAAAAGGGACTCATTCACCACCCTTGGCAAATGGGTCCCACCAAAGGGGACTCATTCACCCAAGATGGTGAATGGGTCCCACTAGTGGTTTTTGAAGGTGGTTTTTCAGGATATGCATGAATTAAGTGATGTTTGTCAGGATTTGAGTGATTTCTCAAGTGATATGGGCCTCTAGATAAAAAATAACGGGTCTTAAGGGCCTATACATGATTTTTTGAAGAATGAATAATGTAGGGGTACTCAAAAGTGGATCTAATTAAGCATGAAATTTTCTCTTTTCTCAAGAGTGTCCAATTTTCTATGCCATAGAACACAAAGTTGCAAAAGGTGTCAAAGTTGTCATCTTCACAAAAACTCACCTATAGACCAAAATTTAGACTTCCAGACCTAAAGATTGGACAAGGAAGCTACAAAAGATGACTAGAGGATATAGAAGTATCATTCAAACCCTAGTAATAGGACTCATATTCCCAACTCAGTGTATTAGTCCTAGTATACCCCTTTTTGCCATCTTTTTACAGATCTTGGCCAGTCATCAAAAGATTCCAAATTCTACCTAGAAACCCTGTAGCAAGACTCATATGCCCAACCTGGCATATTAGTCCTAGTATACTTCAAAAAGTAGATTTGCAGAGTTGCAAACCTTGTTTTGATTCCATCATTCTACCCTGAGGTACTTTACTGTTTTATTCTAGTTCATCAATCTTGTTTCATGTCGTCAAATTCCTAGGTCATATAGTGAATTTTCATAGTGCATTCAATTTCCTCTTTTAAAGTGTTGTTTAATGGTGAACATCATCAAATTACAATAGGAATCCACTAGATATTCGTCAATCAAGTCACTTGGTTGAGGTATCTAGTTTTCAAATGAACTAAAGTGTGAAATAGGTCCAATTCCATCTCCCATTTAAGGTGGAACCCTATTTCCATTTTTTTCATTTAAATAGGAAAACTATAGGATATAAGAAAAATGAAATTTATTATCACTCAAAGAGATCAACAATACACCAACCCCAACCCCATTTCTTTTCTTTACACCATATTAAAAATTTCTCCATAAGATATTTTAATCATCTTCTTGCTTGAGTGAAGAAGACACAAAATATTTTTCTTCTCGAATCATATATACGTAATCCATTCATTTGAGTAGCCTCATAAGGATCAAAATAATAATGTTCTTTATCCCACTCATCTAGCAAAATATCAACAACTAAAAGTGGTGAGGTGATTGTCTCTATCAATTTTAAATCATTTTCTCCTTCCCCTTGACACATGTGAAGTTTGGATTAATAGGATTGGGAGTATAGCTATCCACATGATAATTTGAAACATACTCATCTTTAATGTTAAATATTGCTCATACCTTGTCCTTAAAATATTGTGAGAGAAATCGAAATATAGGTAACCACTAACCTTAACTATGAAATATCTTGACAAACAAATGGAAAATAATTGAGGAAAGTCAATAATTGATATGTCATGAATAATAGTTAATTTTGGAAAAGATTGAAGTGTTAAATAGAGCCCCTTAATCAATCCAACTATATTTATAGAATCATCATCCAACTATAACATGCATTTGCAAATTGGAGTGTATTCAATGTCTAGTGTGTCTACTTTTGGTCATAACTAAAACACTAGCTCTTGAATCTATCATTTATTTATGTAATAAAAAATTCCTAATAATCAAAGAGAAGTAAAAATGTGGTTTCTTCACTTTACCTTCTTGTTCTTCATTGGGTTGAACAAGACCGATTATATTATTTTCCTTTTAGTTTGATGACCTAAATGATGAGAATTAATTCAAAGAATCTTCCAACAAGTTCCTTTGAGATGGAATCAATAATTCATCCCACATGAGCACACTGAAACTCATTTTCTTCATTTTCTCTATAATTTTTAGAGGGATGATCATTGGTTTGTACATTGAAGGTGCCTAATGTGCTCTCTTTGGTTGTCTATATTTTAGTGAGGAGCTCTTAGAAAAGATGGAACATATTTTGTAGCAATAGCCATGCTAAGGTAATTTACGTCTATAGGCCACCACATCCTATTTTCCTTTTGAAAGAGGCTCTTTTTATTTTAAAGAAGGTATATGGATGATTTATAATATATTTTATTTTAACTTATGTTGTCTACAATGATTCTTAAGGGAAAATCCAAACTGTCTATAGGTTGATTGATTGCATAATGGTCTTCTAGGGTCTAAAATGCAAGGTTTGATTTAGGACTAACCTCCTTAGGAATCTCAGTATTGGAATATGTAATATCTCATAAGGATTTTTTCTGATTAAAGAATTTTTGCACAAATAGGACTTGTACATTCATTCCAATAATGCAAGTGGATTGTTTAGGAAGTTGATTGCAAGAGTAACACCATTTAACCTCTTGAGCTATATTGCTTTGGAATGGAACTAGGGATTTGATAATTTTAATAGTAGATATTTTTCGCATAGAATGCTTGACTTGCAAAGGTATATTTGGATTAACAACTTGATATATTTTAAGCTGATAGTTTTGACCCTAATTTTAGTTCTTGTTTGGTTGTTAACTTTTTCCCCAAGTTTCATTTAGGTAGTCAAGTTTATTGTAGTTTTCTTAGGGTTTAGTGGCTTTTTGTCTTGTTAAGGTGGTTAGTTTGTTGGACATGTTTTCATTAAGGTTCTAATATCCTCATCATTATTTAAATAATGGAGGTGGAAGTGGATGTAGGGTTCTTAAGATCAGGAAGAGGGACAAGGGTGTGTTGATTAGGTGTGGATAGATTTTGAAATATAGGTACATGGGGTCTAAGAGTTATTTTCCTATCTTATATCAAAAAATTCTCTACCATTATCAAAATATCACATGCATATGATAGAATAGTCCCTCCCATAGATTGGATCATGACAACTATGTTATTATTTGAGGATCTTAGATAACTTACAAGAAGGTAGTGTTAGGAGAAATTTTTACTAGAGGTGGGATTCTATCCCAATTCCTTTGGAATCTATATTAAAATCCAACATGAACTCACAATGGACTCTTTTGATTGTTGTTAGCTTGTAGATAATCAATCAAAGAAAGGTGATCACACTTATCCTTGAGTTATTAGAAAATATTATCTCCTAATTCATAGAGTTGGGTCGTAATCCCCTATACCACTATATAGGGACTTCCCTTTCAAGGATGAAGCAATGATTCTAATATCTATGCTATCCTTCATGATATTATAAACAAAGTATATATTCACAATATACTCTATGTGCTAAATGGGTGTGATAGGATTTTTTCCTAGTAAAATATGAAATACTATTCAAGGATAAAATTAAGATGCCATGTCATATTTCTATAGGTTAAGAGAACTACCTCCATTAAAAGTCGCTAAAGGTCACAAATACTATATTTCTTGGGAAAACAATTAGAGGAGTGTTAAATAATGTTATGTTTAACTAAATTAGAAGATATCCTTAAATGAGGGAACCTACCAAATGGAGGAATACAATGGGATTAGGGATATGATGATACAAAAGTTATAGTTCTTCTAATTGGTGATATAAGATGCATTTTTTCTTCTTGAAGTAAAAGATGGTAATTCAATAAACTAAAATTACCACTTGAAGAAGCTCTTGTTTGGATCCTTGGTACAAATGATTAGCATGGTTTAAAACCAAGAGAGTGGAGTTTCCAAGTTCTTAAAATTAGTTCCAATGGCCAATATTGTTAATATCACACCAATATTCTTGGTACGATGATATAAATCTCATTAAATTGGTCCCATCAGCTATGCAAAAAATTGTTGTCACCTAGATTTTACCCTTTGAACTTGTTTAACAATCTAGTGATATAATGCAAATTATCTCAAGGTGTGGGACCCCACTAATGAAATTGTACCTTTAGAGAAGGCTAGTTCCTTTACAAAACATAGATGCGAGTGTTGATCTAACTCAACACTAACTAAACTAAAAGAGTACACATAGTATATAGTTCAAACTCAAAGAATACACAATATAAAAATAAAAAGAGGAAAAGTTTTAGTCTTTATTGATTCTAAGGCATGTACATTATATATAATTTAAACTTTTGAAAATAGGAAAATATTAAAAAGAAGATTGTTCTATTTGTATATTTGCTAAAATGTGAGAACTCCATGTAAAATGAAAACATAAGATGCATATATCATTATGTAATTTTTAATAAAGGGAATGTGCAAACTGGCACAAGGGCCCTAGAAATCAATGATCTTCTACAATTTCAAGTAGTTACCATGTCTTCTTGCCAAGTCTTTATGATATTTTAAACCTAAATATGTCATGAACCATATGCTTTAATTCCCAAGGAGTATAGGAGGCTATTAGGCTTCACTGATTGTCACATCTAATCATAGATGGTACACAAATCCACATGCAAGGAAAAAAAACTCCCCCAAAAAATCATTGAAAGAATAACCTAGAGATGACATCACTTATGACATTAATTCTACTCAGAAAGGAGGGGTGGGTGGGAAAATGGATGCAAGTAGGTGGGAGAGGTAATGCACCCAATACCAAACTTCTTATCACAATATTATGTTCCCGTGTCTCAACCATGACATTAAAATCCATGAACCTTCAACAAAGACATAGTAGATCCATCAAAGTATTAGTACATACATTATCCATCAGACCATCAAAATGGGGAGAGAAGTATGAAATATTTCAATGTCTCTACATAAATATTTATCTCTCTTTCTTTATCAACCCTTTGAACTATCGAGATCCCTTTGATTTCCATACCTATTAGGCCTAGAAAGAGGGCATGCCCACCACCAATATCTTGAAAACACATATCCATTGGAAGTCAAACCTCCATTAAACAACCTACCATGGGAGGGAAGAGATTTGGTAAGGGAAAGGGGCCCATAATGGGTAGGGGTCCAATGGTGGGTATAAAAGTAGGCTTGAGTGGGCCCCATAGTGGGTAGGCTTAATATCCACTAAACTTTCACTTTATATCCAATTGCAAAACATGTTTATCCAGAAAGTAAACAAACTTCCAAATCATGTGATGCCACATCAGCGCACCAATAATACATGACTTAGTGACCCACTATTGGTCTCACCTTTTTTTTGGATTGTTTTATATACCTTGAAAAAAAGCATGTTGATGTGGCATCATATTTGATGATGTAGCCTTGAAACTAATTTTTATAAGTAGGGGACTTGTTAAATAGGCTACTGTACAAATTTGGGAGTGATATGAAATTTTCACAAAGGACTTTGACAAGCGTGATGTTAGGGTGGCTCACTATAGGTCCATCTCCCTTATTGAGGGATGAGAAAAGACAAAAAAAAAAGACTCTTAGATATATGATGAAGGAATGGGTGGAGTTTTAGAATTTTGGGGATGAATGGAGGGAAGTGTAAGAATGGTGATGGTTGATGTTTGAAGGAATTAGATAAATTTTTGAGTGGAATAATGTAAATGTCAAGGAATTCAACTTTTAGGTAAGGCATGATCGAGATGAAAATTCTAAAATTAATAGATGGATGAAGAAGCATAAAATTTTGAAAGATAAATCTAGAAAATTTTGGTAGTTCAAAGAGGAAGGGAATGGAAGGAACATAAGAGAAAATCCAAAACTTTTAAAATGATAAATATTTGGTGAAAATCAAAATATTTTGATAATTTTTTTAACCATTGAGGGTGTATGGAAAGAGGTGCTAGAATAGGGGATGACGAAAAGTTTGGCTCTAATAGGATACATAGAGAAATTGATAGAGTTAAAAATTATTAAGGGTTTGGAGGGACTCATACCATATTTTGAGAATTAGGGAATAAGAAAGGGGGTGAATGAGATGAAAGGTTTGATGAAGATGGATTGATGAAGAAGTCCAAATTTTTTATGAATGTAGAGGACTTAGTCTTTTAGAATACTTTTGGGCTTTAGGGATCAGGAATGCAAAGGAATGGAAGAAGGGTAAGGGAAACCCTAATAGTCTAAAGGAAGAATTTTGGGCTCTAAGGATCAGTAATGCGAAGGAATGGAAGAAGGGTAAGGGAAACCCTAATACTCTAAAGGGCTAAAAATATTCAATATTTAGGACACTTTTAGATTTCAAACTTTGGGGATTGGGGATTTCAAATGAAGGGCACAAATGTAATGAAAATTGTGAAATTCTAAAAGGTACACAATATCAACACTTAACCACTTTCTTAAGATTTCTAGGTGGGGTATTAGGATTGATAGGAAGGGCATATATGAATGGATACCACTGAATCTCTAAAAATCAAATAAAAAAGATTAAGACATTTTTTAAAGGATTAGAGTGGGGAGTTATGATCAATAGGGAAGGTATACCGACATAAGCAACCTCAAAACTTCAAAATATTGAAAAATCAACATAGTCAATTTTGGTTTTTCAACTAGGGTATTTGACTAAGATATGAAAGGGGGATTAATACAAAAACTAGAGGAACCATTCTAAGAAAGATGGACCATTTAGAATATCTTAGAATGGTTATAATCAATGGGTAATGAAAGTGGTCATGAAATGTCAACAGGTTGCCACTCAAGTACTTGAATTAGGGGTAGTTTATTAAGATTGCAAATAAGTGTCCCCAAAGATCAAATAGTTTGTTTTCAAATTATGTACAAGGTAGAATTTAGAGATTACCAAAGGTCTGGTTTGTAGTTATAGATTGAGTTTATGAATGCCAACTAAATAGGTCTATACTAACAAACTTGAGCTAAACTATAATAGAGAAAAATATTCCGATTTTAATCTAGACATATTTCATAGCCTTATAGATTCAACACTTATTCTTTAGCCATAGGACTGAGCAAATTGTCATCTTATTTACTTTCCTTTTATAACAATTTGCATAATTATCAAGGATCTATCTACCTAACTATTATTTATTAGTCTCTAAGTTAATTGTGTTTGCATGTGTGCATCTTATCGGATTAACCTAAACAACCCACATATATTCTTCATTTTTACAATTATTACAAATGATTTAATCACTTATCTAATTTCAGATAATTTAGACCATTACAAACAACTTAATTAATGATTTTAAATTTAAAATGGTATACTTATTTTAAAAGTATACGATGTCATGTCCCCAAAATTGTAGCACCAAAATAACACTGAAGTACAAATAGCAAAATCAAATAAATATCAAAATAGAAATGTAAGTAATCTCAGTATTATTATTATAATTATAATTATCTGGGATAATATTACCTGAACAAGTAATAATTTAAATATCATGAATATTATGATATACTAAGTATTAAAATATATAACTAACATCAAACAATATGGTAAATATACGAATATATAAATAATAATATACAAGATTAAAATGAAACAAAAACATATTATAATTATAATAAAACAAACAGCTCTGAATATAATGGATATTAAAATATAAATATTAACAATTTAAATAATAAAATAAATATGGAAAATATATATTATAGCAATAATATTACAATTGTAATTATAAATATAAAATATAAGTATTAACAACTTAATATTATTACCATTATAATTATAATAATAAATATTATAAATATATGTAAAAGAAAACTAATAGAGAAACCTAATATAAGAATAAATATATTAAAATAAATATCTATTCAAGATATTTGAACATACGCATGAGCAGCAGCAAGTGCTTTGCTAAAAAGTAATTAGCATCCACGTAAGCAATAGTATTTTGTTTAAAATCCAAGGGAAGTAATTAGTTAAGAAATGACTAATATTCAAGCAAGCAATGATTATATTATGTCCTCTACAGCAATTGCTTTACAAGGAAACAAAACAATATTATGGAATGAACGAGTCGTATTAAGGAAACGAATGTATTAAAGCAACGCTTCATAGATAGCAGTGACTCTCTACAAAAGGCAACAATTACTAAATATAGTGACTTCTACACGTCAAGGGTAGCGATTATCATTTAAGACAATAATTAAGCTTATGGCAAGCATAAAGAATTAAACAAAAGGCCACGTATTTCTGAAAAGGCATATCTCTTGAAAAGGGATGTCTCTTCATAGAAACATAGAGAAATAAATGGAATAAGAAGTGTGTGGAAGGAAAAAAGGAGAAGGGAGAAGGCATCGGAGACATCAAGATGCAGATCGGTCAAAGCACAGTCAGCAATCTCCATCGGGCAACAGTTGGGAACCATAAATCAGACGCTACAGGTGATATTATTAATTACTGTGAATAGGTTAATGTTATGATAGCATAGCTGTAGGTAGTATTTACTATATGATATTATTTATGGCTGCTATTTGATCAAGATTATTATGTGTTGATAGGGGCCCACAAGCATTAAATAATGTTGATGCATAATGTTATTTAGAATATTATAATATTGATGATATTAATATTCTTATTAATGATAATTATAAGTAATAGTTTATAGGTGACATTTTATTGATATTATTTATGGATATTTAGGAATGATAATTTATGATATATATATTCTGTTATTTATTTTATTATTCTTGTAGTATGTTATATCTTATTATTGTATACAATTATATTTATATTATCTTTGTAGTATGCTCCATCATGACTATTGCATGAAATTATATTTATATATATCTTAGTATATTCTATCATAATTATATATATATATACGAATATGCAATAATGATGCTTATAGTGTTTATTGAGCCATATAAGTAATAATGACTTTTCTTAATATAAAGATGAATAGCTTGTATCTATATATTTAGGTATGTCTGTTTTTAATATTTGGTAAATTTATTACAATCTGTAGGTGAACAGTTTAGGCCTTAAATTATTGTATATATAGTATGTGTATAATATTTATTAGTTTGGTAATAAGCAGTATGTATATCTGTATATTTATGAATTATCAATATGAATTATGGATTAGGAGAATAAGAAAGGAATAAAGGGAATGCATAATCCTTGATCTTATTGGATATTATGAATGAATTTATCGATCTCTAATGGTTCTAATGTTTCCTTGAGAAACACTTTGAATGCGAGATTTCGAGATTAAGCGCTTCCTCTAAAAAAGGGGTCATTACATACGAGGCAATTTTATATAGAAAAATGTTAAAAATTCTTATCAACTGATGAATTATTTGAGGGGGGCCTATTTTCTAACGTAACTAAAACAAAAATGTAATCAGTTGCAGGCTCAGGAAACGACAGCCTTCGAAAACAAGAATAAGCTGTTACAGGCATAGAAAACAACCCATCCAACTTTCACACGCAGTATGAACAACGTCAAAAACTCATCCAACCTTTCTCTGACAGTCGTCAAACTTCAAATACAATCACGTAATCTGGATTTGAGCTTTGAAAATCAATTTTAGACATTGGCGAACATCAAACATTTGTTTCACTTTACTATACGGCAGAATATAATATTGTTTTTAAGTTCTGCTATTGAGACATTTTTGTGCCTAGACATGCCCGCCTTTCCTCTATAAATACAAACTACAACTCCCCCAGCAATACATGTAAGCATTTGTTCTTTGTAACTCCATTGCATTGTGAAGTTATGAAGAAAACTGGTGTTGCCAAATTCATAGGAGTAATGTTGGTATGGCTCTTGTTTGACAAGGCTTATGCATATAGTGCTTTTATTATGTTTCCACAGCCTGGATGTCCTGTGGGTCCTGTTATGATTGCCGACAGGTGTGGGTGTTTTGCTGTACCCAGCGATTACCATGGAGGATATATGTTTGATTTCCAAGGACAGAATGTCGCTCTTTATAATACTGCTGACTGTGACGGCCAATATCATACTCTCCTTACTGACACTGAAAAAGACTGCAACCCTTTTGGCTGGGTTAGCTTATTAATTATCTGCGGATAATCAATGCTTTATCCAAATTACAAGCGATACCACCATGCCTATCCAAAGTGTATTCTGTGACTTTGGTGTTGTACATAGTAGGAGGAGTTGCGTGAGGTTTTGTATGTGGTCTTTATAGTTTGTGTCTGGTCTAGTTTGTTAAACTTAGTAAAGGTTTGTAACTTATCTTTATGATCGAGGAGGATTTCTGTCTGGTTCTTGTGATTTAACGCCATCTCTTCGCTTAAATTTACTCTGTGTTTGTATGTCCTTTTCGATTGCACTCAACATAAATCGCTGGAATGTGTAAGCTGTTTAGGTGGACGTGAAACAGCCTGCATGTTGATCACGTGTCAGCTATTTAAGGGCATTAATAATTGAAGAATGATTCTTCAATGTGAGCCTTTTTTTTTTAATTTTTTATTTTGGGTCATATTTAGTTAAAATCTGAGATTTATATTTAAAGGTATTTGGTCTTTTATTAAATTTATTTTTTATATATTTTTAATTTGATATTTTTTGCAGTGTATTAAATTATAATATTTTATTAGGATTCAATTACATAGTTTTTCAGTCGAATTTATTGACATATGTTTCATGAATATTAATTAATTTAGATAAATCTTACACTCTCATGAACACGAACGAATGGTACACTAAACAATAGGGGAAAGACCCCAATTACTGCCCATGTTCCAATAACCATTCATTGATACATGTTAATTAAAAGCCCACTTAAAAATTCCAAATGTACCAATAGTTGTCCACTTTATTCCCAATAGTTACAAAAAAAAGTACTTTTTTAGAGGAGTTGTGCAACTTTATTGGTACCAATAGTGCATGATTACTAAGGAATTTGTGCATATGTATTGGATCAATTGTGATAAATTTTGTGGTGGTCAAAGTGAGTAGTTATTGGGCATTGGAGGATATATATCGTGCGTCAACTTGAAATGACCACTTTTTGACCTGTGTACATAATTAATTGTCTTGTGTTTGTCATAACTACCCACAAGCCGAAACAATAGCTATAAGCTCTTAAGTCACATACAAAAAAACACAAAAAAGAAAATTCAAAATCTGATATACTATTTAGGAGCTTAGGGTGCACAAAGTTAGCTATAACAACTACTGGTACCCTTCACCTAAGTATTCTTTGCATCTAAGTGATTCTAATAGAGGTGAGCCATATGAAATTTAAGACTTCTTGAGAGGTCACCCAATCCATTTCTACTCCAACTCAAGTATGCTTAACCATAAATTTTTTTGAAGATCATACCTATTTAGCTTGCTAGCCCATTTACAAAAAGTTTAACAAGTGCTTTTTTTATGAACTATTTAAATTACAAAATCATTTTAACTCATTAAATGACTTATTTTCTTCACAAGAAAACCACTTTAAATTGGAGTATATTTTCATCTAAATTTATATAAAATCTGAATTTTTTATAATTGATGGACATTTTTCTAATTTTGTTTTTAAGATGTGACACTTGAAAAATAATTTTGTATGTCGTATTTCTAATTAGTGATATTTTTTAGTTGAATATATTTAAGACTCAACTTTTAAATATAATTTTTTTTATCTAAGTTCTTTTCAATTAAATTTATTCAAGATTTGATATTTTATAATTGAAAAACATTGTTTTTGCTAAATTTATTTCAAATATAACTTTTACCTCCTTTTTTTTAACTTTTATAATTGAAAATTATTTGGTTTAACATATAATAAAAAATTATATTAGAATTTAAAGGTTTACTCACTTAGTTAACAATAAATTTAGATAAAAAAGATTAGATTGATCACTTTCATAAGATAAAATTGACTAAACTCTTTATGGAAAACTATTTTTTATTAAATTCACTTTAAATTTAGATTAATAGTTAGAGCATATTTTCACTTAATGCATTGAAGATCTAGCATTTATAATTGATGGTTATTTTTTAAATTGAATTTATTTATTTATTTATTTTTGATTGGTGAAGTGACATAAGAGAGTTGTACCTCAAAACATAAGATTTTAAATCAAAATTAAACACTCCAAAATGACAGCTCCATAGGAGGGCCAAAGAGTAATACATATCAACACTTACACTTCTATTTGTATATTCTATTTACTATATTTATTTCTTATACTCTCACAAATTAGTCATTCCATCTCCAATCACAACATCAATATCTTCCAAATCTAAACCTTCCAATTCCACCACAAATGACCAATCCATTGTTTCTACATTTGAGACACCAACAACCACCTTTAGAAATTCTAGACCCCACCATGCACTATGTTTGCATTCAACATATTTTTCACTAAATGCATAGATGATGAAGGGAACCAATGGTCCATTATAGTGTGGATAGATAGAGGGCCAAAATCCTAGATTAAGAGGAAACCCAAGCATTGCATCTTCTATCACTTTCTTCAGACCACCACACCATTTCAACTTAATCAATACTTCAACCACTACCTTGACCTAATCCTTTGTTTCACCCAAGTCCAACCTTATTGATACAAACATTGATGCAATATCAGTATTAAACCTATTCCAATGATAGGTAAACATGAATTTTTTACCCATCACTATCTACATAGCTTGCAACAATAATGTAGACTTAGTATTAAGCTAGTTCTTAAGTTGTAGCTCCAATATCTCTCTGAAATATATTTTCCTTTTTTTTGGTGAGGCATATGGTTGAGTCAATCTTTTTTAATTGTAAAAACACATCAAAAATATTTAAGATCATTAATAATTGAAAGAATAATTTCAAAGTTAATTTTTCTTAGGATTTATATTTGGTCTTTGATATAATATGTATCTGGGTTTTATAATTATCAATTTTTTTAATTTATATTTATTAAAAATATAAATTTTATAATTAATGGTATTTGGTTTTTATAGATGTAGGATATTTTTTAATTAAATTTAATTTTCACACAAATTTTTCTATTTGGTATTTTTGCAGTGTATTAAATTTTATTAATTTTTATCAAGATTTAATTGTATAATTTTTCAATGAAATTTATTGATATATTCTTCATGTAAATTTTGATTCAAACAATCTTTACACTCTCAACAACATGAATGATACATCATTTTTTTTTGCATCTAAGTGATGTTAATAGGAGTGAAGCATATAAAGTGTATGACTTCTTGAGAGGTCACCAAATTCATTTGTACTCCAATCTGGTATCTTTAACCATGAATTTATCCAAGATAAAATTTATTTATCTTTCTAGCCCATTTACAAAACCTTCAATTCCACCTTATAAACCATACATTAGATAATCCCTTTAATTCATTGTTGATAGGGTGTACAACACATAGTAGAACATACTGCAACCCACTGCATGTTGAGAAAATGTGTCTCAACCTTGCAATTTCATAAGGTATTATTTATATGTAAGCGACTGGGGGGGGCGCGGGGGTACCCCGAGTGAGGGATCTAGGGGGATCATCCCCCTGGAGGGGGGTTCGAGGGCCATGCACCTCAATGGGGGTCGGGGGGAGTGCCCTCAAATGCTAAATTTTATGTATATTTTATTATTATAAATCTAGACTCTTCATCATTAGGTCTCAAATCTGATAGTCAATATTTCATTGTGTTGACTTTCCCTATAACGCAGCCCTATTTTACGAGGGAATCAAGTATTACAACTATGTACTGTGATGTACTCTAAGAGTTTGATAGTGGTCGTGTTGCTGCTAGATCTCTTGTTGGTGATACTTCTATGAAAAGCTTGCTTTACAAGTATACTGTAATCTTTGTGATTTTTGAATAATATATTGTACAACTTTCGGAGTGTGGGTTTTTTCTCCCAAAAGGGTTTAGCCCATGTAAATCACTATGTTGTGGTATGCATGATATTTATGATTATTTTTGTTTATTTCTATAACTTTTGCAAAGATTTGTAAATTTTTGCATTATCCTCCTCTTGGGATTAGTGTAGGAAGTTGTTCTACTACCTTAGCTTCCTTACAAGTAGTATCAAAGTTTGATCACCTTTGGTTTCAGTTGTGGCTTGTTGGGTTTTTTGAGCTAATCCAACTTTGAGTTGGGGCTTGTGCAAAAGATAATTTGTGATCTTGTTGTAGGAATTTTTAGATGGAAAGTTAAATATGGGAGAATAGAGGTGGATAATTTTTTTGGAAATAATTTTGAAATGTGGAAGTTGAAGATGGAGGATCTGTTGATAGATTGTGATATGTGGGATGGTGTTGATGATAATTTTTCAAGGCTTATAGATGCTTCTTTGGATGCTGAATATGATGTTATGGGCCATAAAGCCAAGGGTATAATTAGATTGTTCTTGGAAGACTCTATTTTAATCAATTTCCATAAAGAGACCTCTGCATAGAAACTATGGAATAAACTTGGTGAGATGTATCAAGCCATATCTTTAGTGAATAAAATTTTCTTGAGGAAGAAATTTTATTCCTTGAGAATGGAAGAGGGTGGATGAATTATAGATCACCTGGAATCATTCAATATGTTGGTGGCTCAATTGACATCAGTTGGTGTCAAAATGGATGAGGAGAAGAAATTTCAGATCTTGTTTTATTCTTTCCCTAATTCATGGGATTCTCTTGTTATAGCTATTGGGAGTAATTTTGTTGTATTGAAGAGTAAATATGTGTTGGGTTATTTTCTTTTTGAAGAGATGACGAAGAAGGTATCCATTAATGCCAAGGAGGCCCTAAGTATTCTTGGAAGACCTAAGGAAAAAAACAAGAAGAATGACAAGCGTGATAAATCCAAGTCCAATGGGAGATCCAAATCTCCTCAAAAGTCCAACGTTATTTTCATGGACACTTTCATAAGGACTACAAATTAAAAAAAAAGTTTGATTCTGATTTTGAGTCTGAGAAGGAAGATGGTGATGCCTTCATTGCAACCTTGGAAACTTGTGGAGGTAATGATAAATCATTAATTGACTAAGGTGCATCTTTTCATATGACCTTTAATAGAGATTTTTTTTTGAATATGAAGAATTTGATGGAGGTAACGTGTACTTGGTGATGATTTTTATTTAAATTTTTTTGGTTGTGGTAAAGTTAGAATAAGGTTTCTTGATGGTAGAATAAAAAGGATTAATGGTATGTTTCATATCCCTAGATTAGCTCAAAATCTATTATCTATGAGAAAACTAATAGATGTATGTGTGTAGGTTGTATTTTCTGATGTAAGATGCAAGATGGTAAGAGGTACCATGGTGATTGCTAGAGGTGTCAGATACATGGCATATTGTATTGGCTTGATGCATGCACTATTGAGTGCAATAACTTACTTCTATGAAAAAAAAGTCTATGGAAGAGGTGAGGGTTTCATCTTCAACAAATGGTCATGACTTCTAGGTACCCAAGGGTGCTCTTTCTTTTGAATCTAAGTTAGCTGTAAAGAAAAATATGTTATGGCACCAGAGACTTGGCCACATTGGAGAAAAGGGTCTAAAGACCTTGAAAAATAAAAACCTTTTTGAAGGGTTGTTTGATTACAGTAATATTGAATTTTATGTTTGTGTGCATTGCATTTATGGACAAAAAAAACAAAATTTAGTTTTACTCAAGTTCTCATAAATCTTGTGGTGTATTGGATCTTATTCATCCTAATGTGATTGGTCTTGTAGATGTTCCTTCAATTGAAAAATCCACATATTATGTTTCATTTATTGATGATTATAGTAGGAAATGGGTATTTTTCTAAAGAGTAAATATGAAGTTTTTCGTTGATTTAAAGAATTTTAAAAAATGGTTGAGTTACAAACTGGAAATAAAATAAAAATTTTGAGGACTAATAATGGCGGTGAATTTTTCTCTAAAGATTTTCATAGATTTTGTAAAGATGGTACTCATAGACAAAAGAGAACTTTCTATTCTCCACAACAAAATGGAGTTGAAAAAATAATGAAAATGACACAAATGGAGAAGGATTGGAGTATGTTGAGTGGTGTTATTCTAGAACAAAGGTTTTGGGTTGAGTTTGTTGCTACTACTTGTTACTCGATTAATAGGTCTCCTACATCATATCTTGTTGATAAAATTCCTATAGAAGCATGGTCGGGCCATAAGCCTTCATTAAGGCATCTTAGAATTTTTGGTTGTGATGCATATGCACATGTTCCAAAGGAGAAGTGAAAAAAGTTGGAAAACACGGCTATGAAATGTATCTTCATCGAATATCGTTATGGTGTGAAAGGATACAAGCTTTGGGATCCTGTTGCACAAAAAGGTAATATACAATAGAAGTTTTATTTTTAGAGAAACTAAGCCTTCTTCTATTACATTTTAGCTAGTACAAAGTAAATAGGAAGATATGATTCAATTTCCTTTGACACTCTAGAAAGTTTAATTGAGGCCCATGGATACCCAAGACATTGAAGAGAGCTCATCTAGCTCATAATCTTCAAAAGAGGTGGAAGAACCTCCAACTCAGCTTGTTTGTAGATCTAGAAGGCATAGACAACCACTTGAAATGTATTCACCTAATAATTGGAGATGTATATTTTTCTTTGAATACTAACATAGATGAACCTAAATCTATAGAAGAGGAATTAGGTATGAATGATGTAGAATCCTGGAAGATTGCTATGGATGAAGAAATGGTAGCTTTGAAAAAGAATGATACATGAGATCGTGTACCATTGCCTAAAGGAAAAAAGCCTATTAGTTGAAAATGGGTATTCAAGAAAAATATTGATTCAAATGGAGGCATTGAGAAGTACAAAGCAAGGCTAGTTGCAAAAGGTTAGTCTCAAGTTGAGGGTGTTGATTATGGTAAAATAATTTCTTGTTGCAAAAATGACATCCATTAGATTTTTTATTTCTATTGTTGTTGCTTATGGTTTGGGTATGTGCATGATCATCATGGAAAAAACATGCCCTTAAGTGGCAACAAATTTAGAAAAATTAGAGTTAGGAAACTTGACATAAAAATTTGAATAAGTTATCTATATTATTTCAAAAATATGTAAGAATAAAATTTGTAGCAAATTAAATGTAGTTTCTAAACTACTAGGTTTATTTAAAAAAAAAACTATTTGGTGAAAATTTGAAATTCAATGCAGTAGTACTTAAATTTCAAGGAAAAAATAAGAAGTAGGTGTCTGTTCAACCACCCTAACCACAATAAAATGATATATTTTTTTTAATATTTTAGATATAAGTTGAGGACTCATGTATCGATGTGATGCATTTTATAAAAAGAAAAATCCAAGTAAATAATTAATTATGAGTTTTTTAATTATAACTTTTAAAAAATATAAAAACTCATATGTCTGACCACCTTAACTTGGTCAAAACTTCATGAAATTCATCTTTTTTTAATCCTATAGTATGTGAAGCATAGAATGTGATGCATGTTTCAGATTCAAAAAATGTGATACTGTTTGAAAGCTATATATTTTTTTCAATTAGCCTATCAATCAAGAGTTTAGTCGTAATTCAAATAGAAAATGAATAATAATTATTTATCAAATTCAAAGTAAAGCATGATTTTTATTGGTGGAAAGTTGAGAATCTCCTTTAAAAACCCTTTTCGTTCATCAATTTTGGGTAAAAGAAAAGTCATCAGCCACATACCCTCACATACTCATCATATCACCACTTTTTGGCCCATGATGATCATACACATACCCATTTAGAGGTTGAGTAAATGGATGTGAAAATTTCTTTCATTCATGGTGAGTTGAAGGAGGATATTTTTAGGACACATCTAGAGTAATACGTGGTGAAAGGTAAAAGTAAACTGGTTTGCAAATTGAAGAAATCTTTGTATGGCCTAAAACAGAGTCCTAAGATGTCATACCAGAAATTTGATACATATGTGTTGAGTTTGGAATTTGAGCATTTTAAATTAGATCATTGTGTTTATTATAAAATTGACTGTGATTGTTTCTTGTTTATTGCATTAAATGGTAATGATATGTTATTTATTGGTAAAAGGAAAGGTATGATTTCAAAAATGAAATCTCCACTTTTTGCTAAATTTGAAATGAAAGACCATGGTGTAGTTAGGCACATTATTGAGATGGAAATTAAAAGAGATAGAGTGAAGAAAAAACTATGGCATGGCGAAATTAAGTATGTCAAATTTTCAATTTTATAGAGATTTGATATGTAGGATTGTAAACCATTGTGTGTTCCTATTTTAGTTGGAACAAAGTTATCTATTTCATATTTTCCAACATCCCCATCAGAGATGGAAGACATGAGTAGAGTGCCTTACTAGAGTTTAGTTAGAAATTTGATGTATGTTATGATTTGTAGAAGACTAGTCATTTCCCAAGAAGTGGGAGTTCTTTCCAAATATATGTCTAATCCTAGTAGAGTTCATTGTGATGCAGTTTAAAGAGTCTTTAGATATTTATGCGGTACCTTAGAGTATTCCTCAAGTGTTATCATAGTAACTTGACTGAGGATGATATTTCCCTTGATATTCATGGTTATGTGGATTTATACTAGGGAGGTAAAGTAGATAGCAGATGACCCACCAGTGCTTATGTGTTTACTTTATTTGGTGGTGCAATTAGTTGGATAAGTAAGCAATAGGATGTGGTTGCTTTTTCCATTACTAAAGTTGAGTATATGTCAGCTATTCATGCTTGAAAAGAATCCATTTGGCTTAAGATATTATGTTTAGATACTGGAATTAAAAAATATGTAGTGATAATTTATTGTGATAGTCAGAGTGTGATTTATCTAGCTAAGAACCTGACGTTTCATGCCAAGACCAAGAATATTGATGCACATTATCATTTTGTTAGAGATATGGTCAAATATGGGAGGGTGAAGCTAGTTAAGGTAGAGACTTTGATGAATGTTGTTGATTCTTTAAATAAGCCTATGATCACAAAGAAGTTCATATGGTGTTCAGAGACTATGTGCCTTTTAGCCCCTAATAATTAAGAGGTGATGTTTATACACTCTCCCATTGCTCTTGCAAGGTGTTCAACAAGGAGGAGATTTATTGGGAATTTTTTTCTCAACCCTACAATTACATAAGGTACTGTTGATACATAAGCGATAGGGGTGTGTGGGGGAGTACCCCTCAAGCCACATGCCACAATGAAGGCTTCGGGGTAGTGCCCCCAAAAGCTAAATCTTATGTATATTTTGTTATTGTAAATCTGAATTGTTTATCATTAGGTCTCCAGTCTAATGGTTGATATTTTTTTGGCCTAACTTTCCCTAGAAGGAAACTCTATTTTATGAGGGTGTTGTATTACGACTATGTATTGTGATGTATTCTGAGAGTTTGATAGTGGTCGTGTTTCTTCTAGACCTCTGGTTGGTGGTACTCTTGTGAGAATCTTGCTCTACAAGTATATTGTAATATTTTTTATTTCTAAATAATATATTGGGCATATTTTGGATGTAGTTTTTTTCTCCCGAAAGGGTTTTCCCCATGTAAATCACTATGTTATGGTATGCATGATATTAATTTTTTTTAAAAGTTTTTGTAACTTTTGAAAAGATCTATAAATTTTTGCATTATCCTCATCTTAGGACTAGTGTAGGAATTTGTTCTTCTACCTTAAAGCTTCCTTACACTACAAATCATGTGTGAAGCATCAAGCTGACAAGAATTATAGGTTAAGGGGTTCCCTATAAGGGTCACATCTCTAAAGGAGACTAGGCATCAATATATGTATGCAATAGATAACACAATATATAATACCATATAATAGAGATATAGAAAAGGAATTGTAAGGAAAAGTAGAGCCTAAGACATATTCATGTAATGGTTATATATATAATAAGAGATAATAGTTCAATGACTATTTGTGTTATGGATTATTATTGTTTATGATTAAGTTATATATGAGTTACTATTAGATAGAGTTCCTTACCATAGTTTCTCTTTTCTACCAATGTACCATCTGGGATATAAAATGACTACATAAGGGATACTAAGGTAAAAATATTTAAACTCTAATTCCTCATTTCCTCTTGCTAACATTGGTTCCATTTTCATGACCCTAGATAAGATAGTGAATAACTTCTGAGTAAAAGAAGGGACAAACATAACAAAAGAAAAAAATTAGATCTGTAGACACTTCTTTTAGATACTACCTCCTAAACCAATAATTTTGTGGTTGGGATTCTATAGACTACTCTTGCACTCTTAGGATCTTCCACTTAAAAGGAGACAAATAGAATAACAAACAAAATTGAAGTGGTTCACTCAAATAGAAGATTGTATGTTGTAATTATGACTAAACAAAATGTTGTAAATACAACTAACTAATGAAATTGATTGAATATTGATGCAAAACCTATGAAATATGCAATGTTTGAAAACACAGTGTGATATGCAAGAATGAACTAAAACATGAACAAATGTAAAACAAAATTGAAAGAAGGCTGAATAGAATGCACTTGGGCAATGAATGTTGAATCTAGAATGAAATGAATGTTGGCATAAATTAGTCAAAATCACTAGTGGGACTCATTCACCATTGATGGCGAATCAGTCCTACTAATGGTAGAAACTCCTGAAAACTAGTTTCCAGCTATCAGGAATTAGAATCTGATAGAATCTACTTTTTCAACCTTAAGGTGGGATTCATTCACCGTTGATGGAGAATCAATACTCTCCCAAAATTCTATGAAATCAAATGTCAATTATGTAGCTCTAGATCTGTACTTGTCCTTTTGTCAGGTTGACAGAGTCAAATCTACAAAAAATGGACTGTAGGTTGTCTCTAAGCTTGAAATGGGGTTTAGTTGACTTGAAACACTTTTTTGACTTCTTGACCACCTTTCAACACCTAATTACTTGACAAATATGCATACAAAAGTCTGGAAACATGCATGCAAAAGGGGAAAAATGGTTAAGGGTTAGGTAATAGGGATTTTCCTTGGTCAAATCCTACTTTGGTAATCAAACCTTAATGAAGAAATAGAATGAAATGAACAAAGAAAGGTGAATAAATAACATGAAAATGTCTTAAACTCACCACAACCTTGTTGAAGAAATATGAAGTTATGTCAATGGATGCTTGATTGAATGATGTAAAGTGCTCAAATGCTAATTGATGTTTAGTGAATGCAAGTGAATGAGGAGATGTTAAATGAGGAGAAAAAAACTTATTTATACACTCTTGAGCCCTAATAACCCAATGATACCTCATCACAGGCTAACATAAGGTAATTTTGAATAAAAGCTCGAAAGAAATTTTGAATTATTTTGAATTTGGAGCCAAGAGGGACTAATTCACTGCCCATGGCAAATGGGTCCCACCTTGGGCTTATAAGTGGGTTTCAGGAATTAACTTGCATTTAATGTTGTTTGTTGGGCTTACATTCAAAAATACACTTAATTAAGCCTTATGAGCACATAAAGGGGTCAAATAGAGCATAAGAAAGGTGTAAATAATGAAGAAAAGCCTAGAAAAGCATTAAATCATGTTACAAGACTTTATAACACTTCAAAATAGGACTTGATAAGTGATAAAAAGGTTATTTTTAGGTGAACTATAATGAGAAGAGTCTAGAAAAGTGTAGAAATATGTTACAACACCTTCACAAGATGTCATAATTTGAATATTTATTACCTAATGTTAATGCATAAATCACATTACAACATTAAATCAAAGCAAAATAGACCAGACATCATGAGAGAAAGACCTAAAAGACCATGAAAATGTCAATGGTCCATTTTTCTATGGTACACCTCTATGAAAGGGGATAGAAACATAAGGGATGATAAATGGAAAGGGGGAAGGGATCTGAAAAGGACCCTTGAAAAGATGTATCTATTCAAAAATCTAAAAACCACCCATGAGGTATATAAAGATTAATGGAAGTCTAGAATACAAAGACCCATGAGAACAAGCGATAACAAAAAAGGGAGATAACTGGAAGGATTATGTTGGGAATGGAGATAAATGTAGAAGAAAGGAGGTTGAAACAAATTTAGAAAAGATAGGAAAGATATCATAGAAGGATGGAAGAAGCATATAAAAGAGGATACAAGAGTGGGACTTAGAGTTTGCAAAATAAAATAGACACAAAGAGATTGATCATGTCATTGAGGATGTTACTAGGTGCACCACTATGGGTGTTGTTAGAGAAGAAGAAGAGGAGCACACCATGGAGGGTGTCACCGAAGAATGTAGAGAAATGATTTTATAATTAAGTGCTATCATGGAAAAAATAAACTAGATTATCCAAAAATTAGATGGAGAAATTGAGGATTTTAGAAATACCAGGAAGGAAATGGAACAAAAAGTGGTACGAATTAAAAAACCTACTCTAAATAAAATTCCAACTACTCATCCAAATTGGTGAAATATTCAATTAAGGATAAATGAAGATTGGTTACCAGTAGAAAATCCTATATAAAACATTTGAAACATAATTTGAGATCAATTACTTAGATGAGTTAGTAACCAAAAATGTTCTTAATATAAGAGGAGAAGATGTGGTAGAAAATAAGTAATATTATATAAGATTAAATAAAATGAAACTATCAAATAACCAAATAAAAAATGTCTCCAAGAATTAAGTTTTATGACTATTTGAATAGACAAAACCCTTGAATCATGAGTCACTCTTAATATCATTAAAAGAAAGGAATTTTGTAGAATCAATAGAACAAAGCATAGGAGAACAAGGAGAAGAAAACAATATATAGAAAATATAAGTGGATACAACTTTAACATAGCATATACAAATAGAAAATTAGAAGAAGAACCAAAAATGAATAGTCTTAAGAAATTTCCAATGTTTGGGAAAGATAAAGTTTAGAATATGTAGGACATATCTTTATCCTACAGTCTATGTGGTAAATATAAAATATAACAAGAGATTATACAAAGTTATTTGACTTCATTGGATCAATCCACGATGATACCTTAAAATGGTACCAAAAATATTACCCTAATAATGAAAAAGAATGGGAAGTATTAAAACTAATTTTCTAGCCAAGTTTGATACTTCAGACTTACTTATAGAAGGAATCGGTAAGCTCTAGGAAATTACCCAAAATGAGGATGAAACAATAAAGCAATTTGACAAACGATTCCAAGAAGTTACTAGAAGATTAGAAGAACCACTAATTGACAAATAGAAAGTAGAATGGTTTCTCTAGAGTGATATAAAAAACTAGAATAGCTTTGGATGGGAGACATTTTAGCATACCCAAAACTAGGTATATTTGCATGCTGGATTGAAAACCAATCATGGTGAAAATAAGAAAGAGAAAGAGAGAATAAGGAGATAAAAAAATAAAGGGATAGAACAATTGAAACTTCAACAAGATATAATGGAAAAACAAGAAATGTTTGCACCATGACCCAATATCTAGTGTACTTACTATTGGAGAGAAAGAAACGTTAGATATGAATACCCAAATGAAGTTAGATTACAGAAATCCAATGCATTAGTAACTTAGACTTGATAACACTACCAGAAAAGATAAACTTAATATACTACAACACTTGTTGAGAGTGGGGCGACCATGACACCTAAGACTATCCATCACAACTATTCTGATTAAGAGAAGATCCTAACACTAAGTAATAATTAAAAAAAAATGACATATATATTAAACAACTACTAAAAAGGCCATTATATCAACAATATCATGGATACAAGATATTTCCATGAAAAAACTAGAAATTTATATCAATTCTATACAGAACTAATGAAATCAAGAAACTTATAGTGACAAAGGCCAACTTCATGGGGAAAAATGTTGAGACAGAGGAAGTAGAAGACCAAATGATGCCACATGTTTTAAATGAAATAAACCAGACCACTTTGTGATAGAATGTTGGGGGGATAGAAAGAAACCCTATGGATTCTATGGTAGTATAGACCATGATTTATTTAATTTTGATAGACCCCAAACCTACCATAGGAATGCAACTCCACAATCAAAGAGTGATGAACTACAAAACCTAAATCCATCTAGAGGAGAAAAGTTAGTAAGGAAAGTACTAAAAGAACCTACAAATATAGATGAAGGAAGCTATAAGGAAGAAAATGTGGAGACTAGTAACTCCGACAAAGAGGCCCCTAATCACAACAAAACAACAATGATAATAAGACAAGGAACTAACACTGCAAATGATAATCAAAATACAATAAAATATGAAACTTCCATAGATGGGAAAGCTTTCCACTCACTAAGAAAGAACATGATCAAATAGTAGAAGAAATAAAGAAATTAGTTAAAAACAACAAGAGGAAAAAAGAAGCCAATATTTTTCTAGTCAAGAAGTACGAATACTTAAAAACTTCATAAGACTATCTAAACAAACCAATCTACTAGATAAACTACAAAAAATTTATAAATATTGGAATAAACAACATAAAACAACAAAAATAAGATAGAAAATAGAAAACATGCCCAAACATGATCACATGAATCATAAATAAATAAATAAAATAATATCATGGTAGAACTAAGAGTAGATATCACCATGCTAGAAAAACATGTACAAGAATAGATAGGAAAACTAGAACTAGAATAAACACCATACATCATCAGCCTAGCAGATCACACTAGAATGAAAACCCTAGGTACACGAAAATAGGTGGAATTTAATATCAAGGGAGTAAAATAAATAGTATATTTTAAATTAGTTGCAATAAAAAGAAACATTTAATTCATTCAATTTTCTACTAGGACTTAGATGGTTTGTAAATGCCAGTGGAATTATAGACTCCCGAAAAGAGGAGATATCATTTTATGACTATAGTGTAGAAAAATGAATCCCTTTACATTTTCACACTTGTTTGGGTCCTCCCTACTAAAATTGGGATCATTTATGCCTTATTTGGTCCTATTTTGCATCCACAAGCCTTATTTAATGCATCTTTCCAAGGATAATCTTGACATTTATCTAACAACCAACTATAATTCATGATCTTGGGTTGTGTGTTCCAGATCTTGTGATCTGAGACTCATACGCCACCTTGGGCATATGGATCCCACCTGGGTTTTGAGGCCTGATCCTAAATATGGCATAGAACTTCATATTTCTTGAAATTTGTCTCCCAAGCTTAGGCTACTGGGACTCATACGCCCCAACTGGTGTATGAGTCCTGCTTTAGCTTGGACCTATTTTGAATTCAATTCTTTGCGGGATTTTATTCTCCTAGATCTGATGTCAGCTTGTAGTGTTGTAATTTTAGGAAATTTGGCATAAAATAGTATATATTTATTTCACATATTTTCACCTAACAAGATATAAGCTTTCAAGTATTCAAGAATTATAGAAAATTTGTGATCAAGAACATTCAAGAGCATTCAAGAATTGATTATCAATCATTTTGGAGCTATATTCAAAATTCAAGCATCATGTCAAAGTCATCATGCATCATGTGTGTTTTTGAGCTAACATTTGTGATGTAGGTGTTTGATGATTCAAGAAAGCATTCAAGATTGAGTTTCATATCGACAATCAAAAGTAAAGATCTACATTCATGCCAGCCTTTTCACATAAGATTATAGCCTCCATATCAAGGGTTTGGTGAGTTGCAACATTTTCATATTTTTCATTCATCATTCCTTCATGTTATTTAATTTCATTTCAAGGTTTGATTACCAAAATGGGGTTTGATGAAGGAAAATCCCTATCCACTAACAAAACAACATTTATCTCCTCTTCATGTGTTATTTTAGATCTAGGTGTTTTGAGACTTGAAGATGATTTGAAGATGCAGTTGCAAGGTTGAAGAAAGTTGTCAAAGTTGTCATCCTCATGGAAAGTCACCTACAACTCACAATTTAGACTTTTAGACTCAGAGATCGTACATGAGAGAAGCAACACAAGATCACTAGAGGATACTAGAGTTTAGAATGAACCCTAATACTAGGACTAAATCACCACCTTGGGCATATGAGTCTTAGTATACCACTTTTCAACATTTTTTTGTAGATCCTAGTTTACTAGTTGTAGATTCAAGATTCGGCTCAAAACCGTAAATTGGGACTAAATTGCCCAATATAGCGTATGAGTCCCAGTTCACATCAAAAGTCATAACTTAAGGATTGTAGACCTTTTTTCAAGCATATTTAGTCTTTCAGGCACTTCTCTATTTAGCCTCTTTTTGTTATTCTGATTTCAAATTCATTTCCTTGGTTACATAGCTCTAGATTTGCATATTGCATTCATTTCCTTCTTTCTAAGCATTTTCGTAGTGGTGAATCCCCTTTAATCACACCTAAAGAGACCTTGTAGCAATCTATTTTCCTAATTGAGATCTCTAGGGTTTCCTTTAATGAACTAAGAGTGAAATAGGAAAGAAGGATCCTCCCCCCTTCTTGTATGTGCTCCATCTCCTAAAATTTGGAGCATCCTATTTTTGTGTGTTCATTTTGGTGAACCCAACCTTTCGACCCTTTACTTTTGATTTGGAGAACATTATAGTCCTATTTTGCACTATATTTTCATTAGTTAATTTGCATTTAGGGCTTCTAAATATTGCATTAGTGAAAAGTGCATATAGGTTGCATTTTTGCATCTTAAATAATTGAATTTCATTGGAAATTTTTCATTGCAAATAGTCAAATTAACATAAAATCTAGACACATTACAATCACCTCAAATTTTTTTGATTTAGGTTTAGAAACACTAATCAGGACTGATTTGCCCATTAGGGCGATTTAGTCCCGTATCAGACCTGAAGCTATATTTTACAACATTAAAAACCTTGTTTATGTGCTTTTGTTTGTTGTTGTTAGATCTCTATTTCATAGTACTAAATTTTTGTTTCATTCATTTCATTAAGATCTAGCTTAATTTGGTTTCATTTCAAGTGCATTTGTAAACATAAGAATTGGGATTAAAGCATATCATTTATCTTGCATTCATTGATTGTCCCTTGCATGAGCTTTAAAATTTGGTGTCCTATTGCTAATATTATAGTGAGACATAGATCGAGACTCATGGAATCCCATGATAGCAAACTCATCATGGATCTTGGGTTATCTAGCTTTTTCACTCATAGTGTTGACACTAGTGCACTAGGTATGGACCATACCTTTCAAAACTATTTACCTACAAGTAGTATGAAAAGTGTCAAAACTATGGTTGCTAATATCCCTCAAGAAAACATAATCCAAATACATGAAGAGTTATCAAACCTACAACATCAAGTGAGTACTGAAAACATTTCCAACATTTTCATTCCCACCATAGATAACATACATCGTATGATTGAAAGTTAACAAGGAATAGAACTTGCACGTAACTTAGCTTAGATCTTTGGAAAACATCTTACCTCAATGACTAGTTGTGCTCAACCTTCAAACAATTTCCAAAGTCAAGGAGGAACCCAAATTAATCCTATAACCATTGCCTCTATTCCTACCTATACCAACCCTAAAGTTACCACAATGATGCAACCTACTAGTAATCTCTTTCCTACCTTGGGTATTTCCACTAGAAATCCATTTACCTTTGTGGCATCTCATGTCATATCTCCTACCACTTTACCTCCCATAAGCATTCCATTCACTTCCCCCTTGAACACATATAAACATCCATAATATTAACCTCAATCTCAAAATACAACCAATGACGCTATCCTTAACCAACTCTTACAACATGTTTCATCCCTTCGAAAGAAAATTTCCACCATAAACCAAAATAAAAATGGTCTTGAACCATCATACTATGTCAAAAGAAATCCCTTTTCCTTGGAGATATTAAGAACGCCGATACCACAAGGTATAGAGATTCCTAGGTTTGAGAAATATGGAGGGAAAGGAGACCCTTCTAACATTTTTCTACTTACATCACCTTATGTACTGATTTCATCCTTGAAGATAAGGTCTTGGCTAAGATTTTCCCTAGGTCCTTGAAAGATACCGCTTTAGAATGGTTTCCTTGTTATCGACTAACTCAATTTATGTTCATTCAATGAACTTGTTGAGGCCTTTATTAACCATTTCCAAGTTCACATGACTCCTAAGATTACATTAGCTGATTTGATGAGATGTAAGCAAAAGGATGATGAAAAGTTTAATGACTTCATTTCATGCTACAAATCACTTTATTCCCAAATCAACGTAAAGATTCATGATCCTCACCTTCAATAGATGTTCATAGAAAACATACAAACTAAGATACAAGATAAGCTTGGCATGATGAAATTCCCTTCCTTCATACACTTTTGTACCACCCTTTGTGATTATCAAAACTTGGTTAGTAGTCGTAAAAAAAAACCCACCTCTAGCCGACCTAAAAAGTCTGAATCCATAAATAAATAAAAATTCAAACCTTTTAGGAAATAAAATAAATCCTTTCTTCAACTAAATCTTCCTCAACCAACCCAACATGTTGATACCCAAGTGGCTTCTATAAAGAAGAAAAATCCTTTTACATTTAAGGTTTCGGCTAGACAATTTACTCCCTTACTTGATACCCTCCATAACACAATGTTACAACTTCTAGAATAGAAAATGATATCCTTACTATTGGATGTTGTGGTTGTGCTGCTGATATGTGGTTTTCATTGATGTCAACACTATTAGAATTATTGTATTAAAGGATGCATATGTCGAGGATATTGAGAAAATTGTTGAAGGAAGAGTTGCAGGTTGCCAGTGGAACTGTGTAGGTCAAGAAGGTGTTTTGTTCTATACAATGAAGATCAGTTGTTGTGGACTAAAAGGTTTATTGTTGTGAGTATCTAGATCATCTACTAGAAGTTTCAGAGGTCCACATGAAGATTTGACTGTGTTATGGACATTTGTGCTTTGACAGTGTTTTTGTGGTCTCTGTCACTATTCCTGATTGAAGATTATGTAATTTTGGTAATCTTAGTTGTTGTGGATGCTTCTTTGTTAGTTCTTGTTGCTTGTGGATTCTTCTATATCATTATTTATCTTTGTTGTACATCCATGTTGATTAGTGTGCTCGTGGTCGAATATTTTTCTCATGTGTGTTCGAGTTTTCATGTTCTTGGCTGACATGATGGTTGTAATGTGTTGCAAGTCCTTGGAGATTTAAATTTGAATGTTTGGTGCACTCGAGGATATTGTTTTGGGTTGCATCATAATATTAGCTGACAGTGTTTGATTTGCATTAAAAATTTATTTGTAAATTTGGGGCCGACATCGTAAATATGTTTTATATTTTGGCTAACGAAGTTGTTGATGTAAATCTAGGTTGTAGATATATAAGAATGGTTGTTTGCACAAAGTTATAGTTTGAGTGAAGTGAAGAATATCCTAAGAAGAGAAATTTTTTGAATATTTATCTATTCATTAGATTGAAGAGTAGAGTGTGAAGAAGTTTGAGCGAAGTATGAAGGAGTGTTTCTATGCTTAACTGGAACTATAATCAATATTTTTAAGAAACTATTTTCTCAATTCATACCCTGCGGATCTAATCTGAATTTATTTGTTAGGTAGTGAACCGTTTTGTATTTGAGCAGTGAGCTTTAGGTAGTATGCCTGAATGCATGTGCCTTCCCATTATTTTTTATTATACTTTTAATAGGGTATAATATTGTGGACTAACATCCACCGTGGGTTTTCCCCTAACAGGGTTTCCACATAAAAATCTTGGTGTTCTTTGTGCTTATGATGTGTTGACTATTCATAGTTTATTTTTCATTCATTAGATCTGAGATTAAGTTAAGTAAAGTTTGAAAGGTTTCAATATTCTATGACAATTGATTCACCCCCCCCTCTCAGTTGTCTATCCTTGTTTCAAAGCTAACACTTACCTCCTGTAAGAACTCTTGATCCTACTAAGCCTTTACCTCTAAACTTTATATCAAATTCCTATTGTCATTTTCATTGAAAAATGGACATGATACGAAACATTGTAAGAGTCTTAAACATCTTGTGCAAGACCTCATTGATTCTAATCATATCCTAATTAGAGGTGTCAATGACAAAGGACATACTTATTCGTTTCCCCTCCCAACCAAAACTTGTAAATCTTTACCAACCCCATGCAAAATCATAATATTTCATTTTTCAAAGCTAGTGAAACCAGAAGAATGATGTGAAGAATGTTGACATGGATGATGACAAAATGGATACTATTGAAAAAGATCCTATGGATGATATGGTTGGATTGATCAAAATTCTATCTTGTAAGCACTGAACTAAAAATCCTCTTGACATAGCTTTCTCATCTAAAGATATAATTAGAAATGCACTTGATGGTCCTCTTTACATAACTGGTTGAATAAATGATTGTAGACACGTGAAATTGACATCATGCATTTAATTAGTTCATATTCACTCATCAATTAAATAAAAATGTATTTAAATTGAATAAATTAACTTTATTTAATTTAAGCCTATATTCATCATTTTAATTAAATAAATCAAACTTTTATTTAATTAAATCTTAAATCACCTTTCAACTTCCTTTGATTTAATTTAAATCCCTAAGTCTAAGTCAAATGGGTCAAAGCATCTAATCATCATCTTAACTAAGCTAATCTTGATTAACCTAATCTAACCACCCATCACATCCTCTAGCTTTTCCCACTTGCACAAATAAATAAATTTATTAATTCATCATTTTCGATCAACTTGGCATATAAACTGGAATATTCCCTCAAGTTTGAATCTCCCCCCAATTTGGCATGTACATCCAACAAAGCAATTAATAAGCTCTTACATGTCTCTTGCACAAGTCAAGCTTCACATTTAACTCATCCTTTCATCAAATTCAAATTTCAAATCTCCCCCTCTTTGGCACATTGGCCAAAATGTGCTCATTCCTCAACCTATCACAAGTTGACAAGTGGCTACATCTCATTGGTCAAATCTTTATCCCACATTGCTCTATTTTGAGCACTCTTAGCATTTGACATTTTATAAATGAAAGCTTAATTCTTGAACAAATCCTCCACAATCTTTAGATCTTTCTCCACAACTTGATCCACAATCCTCATGCAAAGTTACTCTCTTCAATTGATAGTTAATTTTGTCCATATCATCCTCATCATTGGCATTATCAAGGGTTGGGAAAGGGCTTCTTTCCACATAAAAGAAGTACCAATCCACTATGGGATAGATATCCATTATGCTTTTTTATGTTCTTAATTAGTTGTTATTTACATTGTGAGACATGATGGATTATTTCATAGGAGCACTATGGTATTTGCATAGTTTTAACTAACATGCTAATGTGTTTTGGAGTTTAAGCTTTGTGCAGATTTGCAGGGTGCTCACATATGGCACTAGAAGGAGGGCTTGCATCTACAGTCTTTGTTTTTGTTCAACTCTATTTATTTTATGCATCAAACAAAAAAATAAAGTCTATGTTTTTGTTTATTTGATATCGATCACTACAATGGAGAGGGATATAAAGTCTTTGTCTTTATTTAAGACTGTATTTGCTTTTAGTGCACCAGATCCGTGAACTGAATCATAATATTATCTTTTTCATTCCATCCTCCTAAAGATTAATGGATCTCCATTGTTTCTTTTCCTTTTACTCATTCTAATGTTGTGGTAGACATTTCCTAATGCATGAAAAAAGGAATAACAGCCTATCCTTGTTCATTCTTTTACTGAAGTTGGGTTTTCGATAAACATGAGACACTCTTTCTATGTGATATCCCTGAGAATGTTTCTACGTTATATTTTGTATGATCGATGTTTTCATTATTTTGTCACCCTGTCACTTGCTTCAGGTTGATTTAGCTGCTGGAAAGAACGTAGACAAAGATTTGATCAAACCTCTCTCTCTACAAGTTTCCTTTGTGACTTGCCTCATCCTCTCCTAGCGTCATAGCCTTTATTCTTCCTCTTTCATCATTCATGAGTTTTCCTTCTTGAAACAAAGCCTCTGTTGAACATGTCCTACCTTCTCTTCCTGTGTAAATTCTTCCATTCCACATAGCAGCTGGTCACATTTTGGAAATACCTTCCTCCCTCTACCCATGTTTTATGGTCTTCCTCTGCATTTTTTCTTCCTCCTACGTCATTTCTCCTTCCCTCTCTTCACTCTCTGCCTTCCAAAATAGACTCTGTGTCGTTGCAAGAGATAAAGTCAACAGGGTCAGAGCATGTTGGTTGAACGCCTCAGTAAAAGTACTCTCCTTTTATCTCTCTCTGCACTATTTTCATTCGAGTCTACATGCATATCTATTAATGAAGGGTCGTCAGGGTCTTATGGTTAATGAGCCTCATTTTCCCCACATTGCCTATCATTTTTAGTGGCCTCAAGAATGGAAGACCATACCTGTATTAATGGAGGACCTTTTATTCTTCCTGCATGCCAATTAATTTTGTCAAATAGTAAGGTATTCTTCATTATTGGAGTACTTGGTGGTCCTTTGGTTTAGGTAATTGGCTATTATCAGAAATAATTGACATTCATTGGTGAGAGTTGGGGATGCATCCACATTTTGCATATAATTTCTATCAGGGTAGTTTGAAATACTACTTTTGTTAGACTCCCCCCCCATTGGTTATGCTTTGTTGGACACCCGTACCTTGTTCCAAAGCTGGCATTTATTTTCGCACTGGTAGAGAAGATACAGAAAAGGCTGAGGAATTTGTCTTTACGCCTACTAAATGCATTGGCTTGAAATAATTTTGTTCGCTGCCTTTGTTTTAGCCATTCACGTACCTGGAAGACCATGATAATGCATTTCTTGTTGTCAAATGGTTTGTTGTGTATGTATTAATTTCTATGCTTCTGTTATGTGCCTTTTTTTTGGCTGCTAAATACAAGATTACTATTCAAGTGTTCTACAATTTATCATTCAAATTCTCTACAGTACCATCAGGGAAATAAATTACGGGATTAGTGGAACAAATGAAAATTTGGAATAACTGTTAATGTCCTCCTCAAGTCATTGCTGATAAAGGTTGTCTCCTTTCAAAAATAAAGTCAAATCCAATGGCTAGGGGTGTAAGAACATTCAATAGGATTGGTGCACCTTAAATGTTGTTGTTTTCTTCCAGTGAGAACCATCTGTTGTGATCAAACCCATCACATCTTATTGGGTAATGGAAAAAGCATGAAGGAAGATAAGATGAAAAGAAAAAGGGATATATAACTATGCTTTTAGCAGATCACAACCATTACACTGGTAAATAACTAATAATTTCTTATAATAATTCATGCATATCTGTTTGTATTATTAGGTAGCCTTGTTAAGATAAATTTTCTGCAATTTACTTTTTTTGACTAATGTGGTATAAATTGTTGGCGCAGCTAATTTCATAAGTCCAAAACTTAAATTCAAATCTACTAATAATAGCTTTTGTAGGATCCAGCGTAAAATTTTCCAAGAGATGATGTTTTTCTAACATATGACAGGAGGTGTTGAATCATGAAGTCTTTAAACTTGCTTGCCATATTAATGACATTGTTGATTCATAGCTGAAATAATCATGATCTTAGAATAAAGTAGATATTCCCAGATAGATATTTCGGTTGAAAGAATAACTTTGACTTAGAAGATCCATGTGATTTTAAAGAGTTGAAGTATTTCTAATGACTTTGTTTAAAGGAAAATTCAAGAAAATGATGATTTTGTGATATGACTATATTTATTGAATGCATTTAATGCCTGTCTTGGAATTTAATATTGATTTTCTCAATAATAGATTTGATGAGTGGTAAGCAAAGTCTTTCAAATTTTAGAGAAACTTTTCATACAGGATCAAGTAGATTGGTGAGATTGAATTATTGGTAGAAAATACTTTTCCTTGTTAAGCAAACTCTTTACCTTTGATTAAGGTTTGCTTTAATGTTTGTGAAAAACAGGATTCACTTATGAATGCTCCTTTTATTATCATGATCATCCAAATCATTTATCTTTTCAATTGAAATCATGTTATTGTTTGGAGTTAGTGATCAAAATGAATTTAATGTTCTAATCCTCACATGATTGTCTTTTCTTTTTATAGGAAAACAAGGAAAACGAAGGAACACAAGGAAAACAAAGGAAAAACAAGGAAGAGCATTTCATTGCACAAGAAGCTTACAAGAGGTCTTTTGAAGAAACTTGGAGGAAATTTGAGCATTAAGCTTGGAGTTGATAAAGCATTTTTTAATGCTTGAAGATTTCGTCATATGCTTTAATTTTTTGTTTTAGGCTAACTCATCTTTGGTTTTGGGCTTTAAAATGAACACATCAAAAGCTTTCAATTGTCATTACTAGAAAATTTACTAGATTTTGTTTAAGGTTAAAAAATTGAAGAAGGAAAGTCTCACATCTCATTTTGGTGCTAAAAAACGAATCAAAATCATTGCTTTGTGGATTCAAAACAAACATGTGCAACTTTGTTTTTGTGATTGCTTACTTAAACCAACATCATTAAAAAGGCATATGCACTTCTCTCGAGCTTTATAGCGATCTTGAGAATCAAAAGTCCTTTTTTGTGATCTTAGGTTGAGATAAAGTGATCACCTCCACACTTCATTTTGGGAACTAAAATTGAACAAAGCTTGCGAGTGTGAGTAAAACTATTGCATGTGTTCTCCCTTTGTTTCTAAACGAAGGTTGATCGAACTATGAATATGTTTGCTCGCTTTTTTCTATCTTAGAGGGCCTGCCTTGGGGATAAAGTACTCACCCAAGGGAATGATTCAGCCAGTAACACTCTAAAGCCAAGAGTATTTTCAACCAGGATATAAATGTGGGTATTGGAGTAAACGCCAGTATCACGCAGTTGGCTCCGACGAGATGGATCTAAAAAGGAACTCTCACCGTATGGTTCAATCTCCACGAACATAAAGTCCAAACTAAAACCCTTGTTTGTAGTAACCAACTAGTCCATTCAACAAGTTTATCAAAGTGGTGAATTGGAACTTAGATTCCAAGAAGTTACTTTCCATGTTTGATCTTGGTTGAAATATAGAGGTTAAGACTTCATTCTTAACATACCTTTATATTTTTTCCTTGGTTGCATGTAGAATCATCTCTTCTACTATGAAGGGAATGAGGCAAGCCCACCAAGAAAAATGTACAAATTGAGCTAGGATGTTATATTGCTTGTGAGTCAATTTGAAAACACAGTGCTTGGATCCAAAACATCGAAAAGAAACATTCAACATGTGCATCAAATCTCAAACCCTTTAGGAGAAGCAAATATCCTTGAACGAATTTTCATGCCCTTGCTTTCCCTTTGGATTCAGGTCCTTAGAGGTTTCTAGGAATTTGGATTTCATCTCAATTTTCTCCTACTAAGGTCAACATTAGGAAACCTTTTCCTTGATTTCCTCAATTTCTGCATAATGCATTTTGTGGGATGAAAGAAAATTAGGACATTGGACATTCAGTTGAAAACCTAATCAAGAAGTGTTTGTGATAAAAAGAATCCATTAAGCAAAGATTGAATCAATTGGACCCCACACATGTGCTTGGCATCTTTTGCTCATATGGTTTTTATGCAAACATTGGTCTTTTGATTTTGAATTACTCTTAGAGAAAGGCATGTTCTTCACTATCTTGGTCTAGTAAACAAGTCCTTCCTAGATTCATTTAGGATCAAAATAAAACACTTCATCCATCCCAAACATCTATCAAAACCCATCCCATCAAACAACTTTAGAACTTTGGAAAGATCATTCTAGACTTGGGTAAATCATCAAAATAAAAAATGACCTTGTTTAGTTAGGTGTGTGGGAATGTATCCTTTCTCATACATTTACTTAAATTAGAAATCTTTTGAAAAAATTAATCCTAAGATCACATCTAACGTCTTAGGGTTTACAAGTTCATTATCCAATCAAACCAATCAAAATCAAACCCTAAGTCTAGCATTGATCCAAAGTCCTTAAACATTCAAACACCCATATCATTCACCCCTTTGATCCTTCATCTCATCATTAGTCCTAAAAACCTTAGAGGTCACTTTTGCAACAAGGTCAAAACACAAGAAGAACATGGAATATAAACTCGATCCATACATCATGAGTAATCCAAATCAACTAAACCTTCAAAACCTTGCAATGTCGATTGATTATCAAAACTCACATTTATGTAATCTATACATGGGATCATTATCCCCTACAAACCTCGATGGTACATAACGAATGTGAGTATGCCCATTCTAAAGTTTGGAACACCTTTTCCAATGGTAGATTTAAATCCAAGTCCAAACCTACAAGTCTATCAACCAAAAACCCAATGCATGAGCCTTCAAACAAACAACATTATCTCATCAAATTCCGACATGCCAAATGTGAATGTACCAAGTACAACTTTACAAAACATGAACATTTTGAATCCAAACTTGGTAAACTTTGGGATGGATATGTTTGCAAATCACACAAATGTTGTTCAAAGTCCAAACACAATGATAATGAATCCATGTATTAGTCCAATTCAAGGTAACACCATGCAAAATCAAAGTTACCTAAATCAAGGAAATGTAATTCCCAACACCAACAATGTTCAATTTCAAGCTATCATGCCAAATCTGAACATCATCCCAAATCAGAACATTGTCCAAAATCAATTTGTCCATAATCCCATTCAAAAACCACAAGTATGCATCCCAAATTTTCTTGAACAAAAACCAAATTAACTATATCAAGGGAGTCAAGATCGAAATCAAGATCAAATTTGGCAAGATCAAATTGCTATACTTACCAAAATAGTTGAGTCATTGCACCAAGAGACATCTCCACCACCATTACCCATATCAACATCATTCCTTGGTTTAGGGCTTACCCCTTTACCTAGCACCAATCACTCCATCCAAATCAATCCACCTGACACCAATTAAGCCATCACATCAAATCCTTTGAAAATACCATCAACATCACACCAATAGATGGTATCTAATCAAATGAAAACATTAATCTCAACAAATCAAAATATGGTCTCCCAAGGACCTATCACCTTGGTCATTTCGACCATTCCTATCACCTCAATCACTCCAACCACCCCTATCACACCCATCATATCTCAACCCCTCACTACCATGATTGCTCCAAGTGTATCTCAACCACTTGTCACTACATCCAACACAATTCTAAATCTGCCACCGCTACCACTAAAACCAAATGCAGCAAGACAATATAACATTGCGCTAAAAGCTCACCAAGCCTACCAAAAGTCCATCCAACAATATCTAGCCACACAACAAGCAACACAAGCTCAACGAGTGCAACAAGCCTCTCAAGCTACCCAACAAACACAAGCACAAACATGAAAAATGATAACTATTGGGGATAATGATGAAAATTCAACCACTAGTGATAGCATTGACAATCTCCCCACCACAATTTTTGAAAGCAATGATCAAGATCTATCCATCAAAGAGCACATTGAAGATGTTTCTATCTTGTCTGGAAATAAAATCAACATAGGTCAAGAGTCACTTTTCAATCATTATCAAAATCCACCAACAATACCCGACAATGATCCAATTCAACAAATGTCAACATCACTTGACGCTATGGTTGAATATGTTCACAATCTCTTTGCCAGAATTGTTGAAAACAATGTTCAAGATCTCTCAATTAAGGATCACTTTGAATATGTTTATACCCCGCCCAAAGATCAAATCACCATACATTAAGAGCCACTTTTTAGTGATCTATTTCAAGGAGTGTTAGGATTATTTGATCCTATTGACATAATGCATGATTCGTTGACCTATGATCATGTTGAAAATGTCTCTACATCTCTTTATGAGTTAGAGGACATATCTCAAGAATTCATTCCAAAGCATGATCAACATCTTTCACCAAAGTCTAGTAGTGGTCCTTTCCAAGACATGCTGACCCCCTTTGACCTCATGGTTACAGATACTGAAGGAATCCTCAACTTGACACTTGATCCAAGTCCACTCAAAGATCAAGAGGATATTGAGCCATTCCCTATGCCTAATGACGACATCCAAGAACCCTTTATAAGTAATCCATCCTTTGAAACTGACCCATGTCAAGAACTTGATCCAAAGCATTTCGAAAGAAACTCTAAAATCATTCAAAATAAAGAATTTGTATCTCCAAGATACTAAAATGATCTAATGGACACTCTCCTATCTATGCAAGATGCACACACTCCTCCATTTACCCATGAGATGCTTTCTATGGATCGAAACATAGATGATCTTCATTCATAATAGGATCCCTTTATTCCTAACATTGTTACACAAAAAGAGCAGGTTATAAATCTGTACAGTCAAACAGAGTTGTCAACATCAAGATCAGATATATCCAAAATCTAGAATGAAGACATCATGTATGAAGATATCCAACATTATCCACTCAAGGAAGCAGGTCAGACAAAACAGTATAATCTAAAGTTAGCAGAGCATCCAATCGAAATAACATCATCTGCAGTTATCATTTATTAGAGAATGCATTTTAAACAAGAGTTCTTGGAACAAGTGAAATCAAAGCATGAAAATACTACTTCCCCAATACTGGGGAAACTATATCTCAAGCAAACGTCAACAAAGGGAGCACAAAATGTCCTTATGATGAAACCAATGCCAACACTACAACCAGCCACGTCATGAATCTTCATCCACCTATCACCCCATCCATGAATTGGGACCAATTTCAAAAGAAGGAATTGAATCAAAGTACGAAGAATGTTATCAAAGAAAAAGAAGCTAGAAAGCATAATGGACAAATCAAATACAAATGGATACCAAAGAATACAAAGAAAAATCATCCCTATCAAACTCCATTAGTCAAAGAAACTATGGGGAAAAATAAATAAGGGAAAAGTATCCATCACAGATGTCCACAAAAGCAAAAGCAAAATTTTCAAGTGACGTACAAAGTGTATCAAGCAGCTGGTCCTAATTCCATGCACACTTCTGTATCCACCCATCATTGCTCATCTTCCCAAGTTTGGAGAGTCAAAGGTTCCAAATTGTCACTAGTAGAATTTGGCAAATAAATGACTAGGTGACTAAAAATTTTAGTCATGTGACTAAAAATTTTAGTCACATGACTAACACTAGTAAAATATTGCAAATAAATGACTAATTTGGTCATTGGGTAAAATCACAACTAAATGACTAAATAAATGACTAATATCAGACAAATAAAAATGACTCAATAAATGACTTACTCCTCCATTCATTTTTCTTTTGAATTCGATCATAATCCATAAAGCTTAAGCCCCCCTCGTGGGACCCCTACCTAAGCGGGCTATTTGGCCACCTAGGTTGCTTGGTGCACCAAAAATACCTATTGCATGGAAAGCATTGCCTCTCGGTGCAGTCTTAAGGCCTTCACATATTTTATAAAAAAAATAACATTTCGCTAGTAAATGGTAATCATTCCTACATCCATGTGTCACTACTATACAAAGGGAGGATTTAAAACATTAATTTAAGAAAAATATTAATTTTGTCTTAAATATATATTTTACCCTAAAGGCGTATCCTACTTCAACAAGACAAAGCTAAAAAGTACAATCAAATGGTTGTTATCATCTATCGACCATTGAAATTCTTTCAACCATTGATTGAAACCATCCTCGATAATGAAAAAATATTGAAATACATACACCACTGATTGCATAGCGGCCATGGTTTTATTGCTCTTTATTTGAGAAGATGTAGAGCCGTATCCCTCACATTATATCACTAAAGCAATCGCAACATGATGTCTCTACAGTTCATGTACGACATGTTCAATGAATCATGCGTTTAAACCAACTTGGAAGGAGGAAATATTTATTATGGCCATAGGAAAATTCTGAATAACAGCCGTTTATTTTTCTTGGTATAAAATTTTTTATTGACATGACTCTGGTGGGGCTTTGAATGCTACATTGCTACTTTCCCCGCTGCTTTTTTGCTACTTTCCCCGCTGCTCCTCCAAACTCTTCCTCACTAGTATTGAGTTTTCACTTCTCCAATTTGGCAAGCTACAACCTAAAAATAAGGCTTTGAAGAGGGTTTTAGAGTATGTCTATTAAAATGAAAATTACCACCAGATCCTAATATTAAACGCATTTAGGTTTTAACATTACAACATTCTTTTTTTTTTAAATAATTATTTTCATTTGAAAGAATTATTTTATATTTTATTTAATATAATATTTGATTTATAATTTGTTTAAGGTAAAATTTAATTTATATATATATATTTAATATAAAATTTGATTTATAAGTTTATTATATGAAATGTGGATTATATTTTAATAATAAAAAATATACTATAAATCATTTAATTATACGTACTAGTATTATTATATATTATATTTAAAAATAAAACTATGAATTACATAAAATGATTAAAATTTATAATTAACAATTGTTATAGTTCTATATAGTACAAAAAAAAATTAGAATTTATCCTAATTGACTTTCCACACTTCTTCTGCGTACCCATTGCACACTAGGTGCGGTTGCTAGTTTATGATTAAATTATATTTCTAATTTTTTAATTGTCTTAAATTAAGACAATAAAAAAAAAACTTTTTCTAAAATAATTTTTTTTCCCTCTCATTCATTTTCCATCTGTCATTTGAGATGCATTTTCCTTTTCCCTCCCTGTATCATGAAGAAAACAAAACAAGAGGAGGCACAAGGCAAGCAAAGTGAAGATATTGCAGATACGGTTGAATAGGGGAAGTGGAGTGAAGAAGGGAGAAGGTAGTAGAGCCCCTTGTACCAATAATGTCACTGTCTCTACCCTGACCACCTTGTGCTGGTGAACCTGCTCGTGGCCAAAGGCCTTGGTCTCTCCTCCCTCTCTAATGTCAAGCTCCTCAAGACAATCGACCACAAGCATAGGAGGCACCCTAGAGACAAGATCCACATCTATATTTGTTGTGATTTCCCTATCGATATCTATGGCCTACTTGTAAGTTTTTCATTTCATAACTACCTCTTACTACTAACTACCATTTTTTCAATGGAAAATAAATTAATCGTTAAGATTTTTCAAACACCTAAATAAATACTATTCCTTGAAAGTGATTGGGAACCCATCCAGTTTAAGGTAGACTGGAAAAAGAAGTTGTGTTGTCATTCAAATATCGATTCATCCAATATTTATAACCTAGTCTCCTATAAACGTTGGCTGGTAAAGTGTTACAATTCAAACCCTTATTTGCCCAGCATTGAAAATTCTTAAGGCCCAGTCACTTGGAGATGTGGGGCATGGAAACGAGGATGTCATGTTGAAATAGGATACAAGAGTTTATAAACTAGCAATCACACCTTCATGTGCAATGGGTACACTGAAGATATGTGGAAGGTTTTTGCTAAAACTTGTGGTTATCCAGTGATTACATGAATGATAGTAAATGTTACAGTGCAGAAACTCCAATTTTACTCACCTGATAAAAGAAAATATTGTTCATCATATGGGTCCATGTAAAGTGGTTATGCCAAATACAATTAGCAAAATAGGATATACTTTGGACTCAGCAATATTCTCTACTAACCCAAATAAGACATAAAACCAAGTACTGGCAGTAACTGAAAGTTTATCAAACATTAAATTTATGTTGCAATAACATGCATATTACTAAATGTATGGATTGTAATTGAAAGTTTCAATGAATATAAAAAAAATAAAAGAGATCTCAATTAGAACATAAACATAAATCATCCTTTTATTATGTTACTAGTTTAACTTTTTTATTATTCTATTGGTTTAATAATCTATGTTAAAAAGAATTATAAGGATATTAATTATGTTGGAACTTCTTGAAAAAAATATCCTGGTAGCATAAGGTTTCCTCCAAAACTTACATAGGTACGTTTGAAATAGAGGATTGAAACAACCTTTGTAGTTGTATTTCCTCCCTTTGTATTGTTTCCAAGTAATATAAAGTAGGTGGAAGGGAAATGGGAATCTACCAAGCTGAGTTTTCTCCTCCACATTGGGGGTTTTCCAGGTGAAAAGTTGTAGGGTCAAGTATGTTTATGTTTTGTATTAATTTCCAATTTGTGTGAACACAGTTCAGCTTCCAAAAGGTTAAAGGAAAAAACAATAATTTTGTAGTTCATTATTCACAAAACAAACTTTTTAGGCAAGTATCACTTGAAATATAGTTCCTTTTGTTAAGAAACTAAACAAAAAAAAAAAGCACAAAGAACATCATCTAAAAATCACAAAAATAAATTCAACTTGAATAGGCAGAGTAACAATAACAACTATTAAATAATTAGTACAACATAGAGAAGCCCCTACAAGTCAATCAGTGTACCCCCACTAAGATTGCATCTACAAAGGAAGAGTAAGAAGTAGAAGAAATCAGTTAAGAGGAATATATGGGAACCGTCTAAAATAGAAGATTTGAGAAGGATGAAGCTAATTTATTGCAGCAGGTAGAGCAAGAAGAATTAGGAAAGGGAGCACAAATGCCAACTGCGACATGTTTACAAAAGCTCCCCCTAAAAAATAGAGGCTGGTAAAAATCTAGCTTCAATTAAGAAAAGAGGACCTTATATTATCTAAGAAACTAACATAATAGAAGATAATATTACTCGTATTCTACAAAATAGAGTTAAATGTCCACAATCATATTTCATGATGAATAAGAGGACCATTACTCACTCAAAATGGTATTGTCATCTCAATCAAAAGGGAAAATGTTGTAGTTGAACGAAGCAATCTATTATCAAAATTCTAAGCTCTCTAAACTAATATATGACCAATTTCTTGTGTTGAATTGGTTTGAGATCTTCATTTTAAAAACTATTATACATTCTATGTGGATTGTGGAAAGCTATTATACAGTCACTCATAAGTCCTTGGTGCTTATTTCCCTCATTCTAATTCTTTTATAAGTACTAAAAGTAACAAAAGTAATTGCCATTTATGAAGCTCATAAAGACAAATCAAAGCCTTGAATACAAGTGATCTACCTAATGCTGGACAAATTATCTTAGAGATGAATTTAGCAGGGTATATTCTAGATACAAAGGCAGGATCAATCAATACATATGAGTTACCTAGAATACGCCGATAGAATTATATAGTTACCTAGAAATTTGAAGGTGTTTTATGAAACCTCTGTTAGGGCATTCCACTGGGTAAAAGGACAGTGCCATAGATAGTACTTAGTAGTATAGTGGAAAGTTTTAATAGTGATGTATAAGGTATTGTTGGAAGAATCATGACAACAAATAAATAATGTATCATAGACCCCAAAAAACTAAAACAACCACCTCAAATTGAGCCTAAAAGGCAATCTTAAAAGCACAAAAACAGTGTGGTTGGGTACTTTTGACAGTGCAGAAGATGCAGTAATATCCTATGATAATGTAGCCAGGTTTCATAGAGGGGAAAACACAAGAAAAAACTTTGCAAAGAACAAAATTTGTAGGAATATTCAAAGCAGAAGCTCAAGCTCATCAAAAATTGCAAGGTTTCTTTTCCTTCATCATGCATTGGCTAAAAGTAAAACTACTTAGAAAAACCATAGTAGTGCAAATAAATTCCATGATGTTGGTGTTACTTCTTGTACTAAACTAACATTGAGTCATGTGAATCATTTTCTACTATACTCTATCTCTCTTTTGGGCTTCCGATCTGTAGTGTCACAACATTTTGCTGAATCTCAGCTTAAACAATAATAATTTTCATTCTCTTAGGTTGAAGCTCCAATAAGATATTTAACCTAATAAAATAGTATGGTCCAAGCATACAAATTGAAATCAAACATCTCTGTACATTCCTATCATGCAATAAGGTTTAATCTTTATACTACAGCTGTTAGAATACCACTGTGAGAAATGAGCCAACCCCTTGAGAGGCTGCATATATTGCATTTCCCATACTCACTGCATGTTCATTGTATATGCCTTTTATGGGAAAAAGTAAAATTTGGATATTAAACAAGCCATTTGGGTGAGTTTTGTCTGTAGTGAACCCAAAACTAAAATTTTGCATTTTTTTTAATAAAAAAATGACATCTGGGTTCACTGATTGTATGTGTGTAGCGATTGTATACACTGTATATTTTTAAGAAAACCTAGAAGTGAATTTTGGTATTGTTTTTATTTTGAAGTCCTTCATGATTGAGTGATATAAGCTGGATGTACTCAGCTTGTGTGTGTAAAAACTAGTACTATAAACATACTATATGGGTATGCAGCCCAGAAGTGATTTTTTTTGTATGTTTATAGATATACTTTCTGTTTGAGTAATACATGAAAGATAAGTTTATTGCAATTTGTACTAAAAGTTGGATCCACTTGTTGCATATTTAAAGCTGGAATAAGCAAGAGCTGGAGATATTGATTTTTTTTTCAAGTTTTTTCTTCTTATTTATAAATATTGTATTGTGGTTGTATACACAGGGCCCCATTCCAGACACAAGCGAAAGCTACCACAAAATATATACATAATTTGTTAGAGAAATCTTATCCACTAGAGACCATACTACCTGAAAGACACCTATTTATTAGAGAAATCCTATCCACAATATACCATAGCTAAAACAAAAAAATCAAAACTCCTGGGACAATAATACCCTGGCTTTAAAACAAGATTATATTTCCTAGTGCGTGCCATACCACTTACCTGGAGGTGCAGTTTTCCAGCCTCTATAGTGTTGGGCCTTTTGCATTCATTACACCATGAAATTTCAAATTTATTACCACTTTTGTGTATCAAAGAGCTCTTTTTTAATAGACCATTCCCCAAAAAGGGCATCATGTACCCACTGGTAATTTCCATTGTCCCTTGTCCATGGTTGCTACCATATTCCTCATCACTGAGTGCATATCTTGACAAAAGTCTTTCAATAGCTGGACATCCACTTTCAGTAGATGGATTTTCTCCTGCATCATCTTTATCTGTCTGTGCAACATCCACTGATATTGGTATTTTCCCTTTCCTATAAATTTATACCTCTATGCTCATTATCACTTCCTCATTGGCTGGACTTATAAAAAAATATATTGAAACCAAATACCACTCTTCTTATTAGTTTTGACAACTTCATTACACTATTGTACATAATCCTTGGAGTAGTAGAATAGTACTTTATGTTTTGTATTTCCTAGATACTTTAGAAGCTAAACAGTTATCTAGAAGATGAATTTGAATAGCTATCAAGAAGATGAATTCAAATGGTTATCTAGAAGACAAATTTGAATAGTCATTTTCATTTTGTTTGACAAGGGTTATAGAGTGTTGGAAAACAAGTGGTAAATAGGAATGGGAGAGTCCTCTTTGTGATTTATGCAGTGAGACCTATGCACTTATCTACTTTGGAGTAGACAGTGCAAAATTGTGCAACACAGTATAGCTAGAACAGACACCATATAATTTGGTATGTTATTCCCTTCTTGTGTTACAATGATAGAAATATCAAGCCATGCAGTTGTTTGAATGGCCTGGATATGATTGGTAGGAATATTTTGAACAAGCGGATTAGCAGAACCATTGCCAAAACTGGTTTCTCCATTGCTTAGCATGAGGATATATTCCTGAATTTTGAAAGGCTTTTATTAGTTGTTCTATTGACATTGGAGGTGAAAGGTCACCCTCTCCCTTTATTATAGATGTGCTAAATTTTTGTGTATACACTTAAAACATATTTACAGCTTGCCTTTAGACATGCAAATTATGTATCCATATTGTAGTAAAGACATTGAAGGAGATCATTTTTGAAGATATTATATAGTTCCTCTATATAGCTTACAAATACCTAGACCATGTATCCATACAGTTCTTGCAAACAATTAGATTTTGAAGACTTATATTTTAGATCTTCTCTGTCTTGGAAATTTTCATTGAATGAAACTAATTGTTGTTTAGAACCACATTGGATTTGGTATTACTCACACAAAATTTGGCAGCCATGATAAGAGTGGGAAAGTCTTATGTGGGATCTTGTTTAATGTTCTTTTTAGAAAATTATTAAGTTGAGATCTTGTTTAATGTTCTTTTTGGATTTTCACTTGGGCAGAATTTATGCAATTGGTTGACAGATATTTAATTGGCATAAATAGGCCCTAAAATCCCCCCTGTTTGTAGGTATAATGTTCCATATCCAACCTTGTATGGAATTGAAGGTGAAAATACAGATTCCAAAAAATTTAACTATGTCCAGGTTAGTCTTTATATCTCACAAGAAATAAGGTTGTTTGTTTATTCAAAATAATCTTAGGAGATTTGCTTGTTTTTTTTTCCTTTAATTTTCATTCATTCTATTCATATTGCCTTTTGACCAAATATTGGTTGTAAGGTTCAGTGAGTACATCAGAATTCCATAGAAATGATGCCATTGTTCTTCTTGCTTCTCATTTTGGGGGGCTTACAGGTGTTGTATTAAGGTTTTGTTCATTTTATTATTTGAAAAACTAGCGACCAAGGCTAAATGGGGATTTCCTTGAAATTGCTAAATGTGTTTTCTTTTGTTTTCTTTGATTAAGGACAGTGGTTGTTGGTTTTCATTTATTATATTCTTGTTTTGATTTTGCTATATTGGGGCAAGTGTGACTTGGGGGAAACATTGTTATTCCTCTATTGGGTGTGTTTAAAGTTCAAACTTTAATAAGGTGGATTTCTAAAAGCTGCTCCATCAATCTATTGAGTAATAAAGATATAGACCTCCCCATGTTTTAGTAAATTGGGTAAACATGACATTTTGAAAGACATTATTTGCATGATTGAATCTTTATTATAACTATAAATTGCCTTTGTGTATTGCCAATTGTAGCACCCTATTGTCTCTTCCATTCTTGGTGTCTTTTATTGCCTAGCATGATATTCCTATTTCACAGGCTATTCAACTGGTGAACCCAAGAATGGATTGACTTATGGGTATGTGATGACCACCATGTGGTAGCTCTGGTTAAATTTGTATAAACTCTAATATAACAACTATATGGCCTTGAGATTGGAAGTCTTTTGAATTCTCTTCTTTTAAATGCTTTTAGGAGATTCAACTTTGTTGCCATCTTGGGGTTGATGCTCTGCACTCTATCATTAGAATTTGGTCTTATGCTTAAATATCCTCAGTAGAAGCAGTTTCTCTTTCAACATCAACCAGATTTAGATTTCCAAGGAAAGGCAGATACAATATTTTTAAGCGAAATAAATTTGACATATTTATTTAATTCTACAATCTTAGAGTATTCAACAGAAGTAGCTTCTCTTTTAATACCCATGAGATCTGAATGGTTATACTTCAAATAGAATGAAACATCTTTTAAGAGGAATAATTTTAACATAGTAGTTAAACTCTATGATGTATCACTTTCACTTTTATTGATGAGATGGATTATATTTCTTAGAATCTTAAGCATTTGAAAACCAGATATTGGATCATTTTGATTTGGTGGTTAGAAACTTTCCTTTTATTTTAAATTTATATGTCATAGTTTATAATAGGGTTTGGCGGTGTGGCATTGAACATGGTTTAATATGTTTTACAACAACTGCAATTTATACACTGCAGTTCAGGTTTACATTTTAGTACTTCTATGGCAAATATGGATAAAAATTGTTGTATATGGTATTTTTTATATGATTTGCATGATAGGAATGTATAGAGATTTTTTATTTCAATTTGTATGCTTGGACCATACTATTTTATTAGGTTAAATATCTTATTGGAGCTTCAACCTAAGAGAATGACAATTATTATTGTTTAAGCTGAGATTCAGCAAAATGTAGTGACGCTACAGATTGGAAGCCTAGAAGAGAGATAGGGTACAATAGAAAATGATTCACATGACTCAATGATATAACCATTGAAATTGCATAGGCAAACTGACATAGAATTCTTAACCCAAAACCAATCTTCAATTGCTTCTCACTCATAGGTGTGTAGAGGGGATGATTGACAAAATAATCCATGAATGCACCAATGGTCCAGTAGTAAGAGTAGTTTATAAACACATTAAAAATGGGGGAAGTTGCATGGCTGAACCTGTGATTAACAATTCAGTATTGAGGAGTCTAGATTAACAAAGCCATTTCCATGTTCAATCTCTTAGATTTATGATTGTTGTGGCAATCAATTTCTGGTACCAGTTTATTGCCTCATCCATCATATTTTAGTTTTGTATCCATGGATGACAAGGATTTCACTTAAAAGGAATAATATTATTGTTTGTGGGAATTTAATTTATTAGCAACAATACACTATTTCGGTTGCTATAATGTTTATCCTATATCAATTACAGTTTTGGAAAGTAATAAGTTTTGCAGTTAAGCTATTGATTTGGTATAAATACTTTGCAGCCCATATCAGATGGTGTTTTGAAGGGTACTATAAGTTATAATGGGAATTTGTGGTTTTCTAGTTCAGTGAAATGGTTTGGTGTTCAAAACTTCTAGGCTATATCAAATGTGGTTTTGGGACAATTTAAATTATGATGTGTAATGTTTTTCTTGGCAGCTCATGTAGATGATTCTATGTCTATACTACCAGACCTATATTCTAGGCTAATAATAGCAAACATGGTTTTGGGAATTCTATAAGTTATAATGGGAAAATTTCATTTCTGTGGTTCATCTAGATGGTTTGGTGTCTATATTTTCTATCCTATAGCTAACATGGTTTTGGGAAGTTGTTAGTTATAATGGGTATTGAAGTTTTGGGAGAAGAGGGGTAGAGGTAATATAAGAAAATTTATGTCCATGGCTGGAGGGTCATCATCCCAAATGGAGAACCAGTGCAGAGATCAATATGCTTAAACCCTATGTCTGAGAGGTACCCATTGACGGGAACATGTAAAATAGATTAGGTCTGAAACTGTTTAATACAAGCAAAAATTAACTTTTAACATTGGCTCATCTTAATTGAAAATGAGGGCTCATTTATATGTACTCCCCAGATAGTTTCTTTATGAATTAATTGTCATATGCTAGCAAAATCTTGCTTTCAAGAAATGGTTAAAAAAGCACAAATCTGGTCAGATGTTGTTGAATCTTTCCTTCGAGAACTAGGATGTCATGTATTTGTTGTGATTTCCCTATCGATATCTATGGCCGACTTGTAAGTTTTTCATTTCCTAACTGCCTCTTACTACTGACTACTACTTTTTCAATGGAAAATAAATTAATCATTAAGATTTTTTAGATAGCTAAATATATACCGTGCCTTGAAAGTGATTGGGAACCCACCCAGTTTAAGGTAAACTAGAAAAAGAAGTTGTGTTGTCATTCAAATCTTGATTCATCCAATATTTATAACCTGGTCTCCTATAAACGTTGGCTGGTAAAGTGTTACAATTCAAACCCTTATTTTCCCAGCACTGAAAATTCTTAAGGCCTAGTCGCTTGGAGATGTGGGGCATGGAAACGAGGATGTCATGTTGAAATAGGATACATGAGTTTATAAATAAGGGCATGGTTATATTAGAATTAAATACAATTAGCATGAGATGGTGTGGGTATGGCCACTGGGACCAATCTCCATTCCTCAACTTTTGATTCACGGTGACTATGGTTTTAGGGTTTTAGCGATAGAGAAGTTTGAACTTTATTATGCTTTTAGGGTTTAGAGAGACTAAGTATTTGGAAAGTATTTTGTCACCAATCTAGATGTGTTCTTTGTCAAAAACAAGTCTTGGAACAAGTGTTTAGTCAATATGTAGGAAATTTTGGATCTTCTTTGGATACATCATGGTCAATCTAGTATGAAGAAGTCCTCCTTTGGTGAATCCCTCTAGGCTAAGTAGTTGGGATTCTTGATTAATGAGAATTGGCTACGTGGGGATCTAGATAAAGTAAAGGTCCCCCAGGAGTGGCCTACACCATCCAATATTTTGAGATCTGAAGATTTTTTGGGGGTTATGAACTCCTATAGAAAGTTAATTCATAACTACTTGCACATAGTCTATTTTCATTGTCAGCTCACTGGTTAGAAGGATCTTTATTGGAACACCTAGACTACTGAAGCATGTTATTGTTTGGAAAAGGCTCTTTGCTATGTTGTAGTGTTTTTCTATCTTAGACTTCTAATAACCATCTAAACTTGAGAAAGCTTGCCAATATACCATAGGCGTGATACTTAAACAAGGATATCTAGTGTCTTATCATTCTGAAGCATTTTCTTAAACGAAGCTCAATTATGGCACCTATGAGAATGAATTCTATGCCTTTGTTCAAGTGCTAAAGTAATGGCACTATTATCTTCTTGGTAAGATGGTAATTATATATGCTGATCACTAGCCACTTTGGTTCTTGAAATCTTAGTTGGAGATTGAAGAACATCAACATTTGAAGTGTGTATCTTACATTAAACAATTTTGTTTAGTAATAAAGGAGAGGATGGGCTTCACCAACAAAATGGTAGATCTTCGTATTCGTCCTCCTCAGGTGCTTATATTTTTGGATACATAATGTGCAACCTATGATAAGTAGAAAGGTCTCTACTTCATAGATACTTAGTTTAGTTCAATTGTTGAAGCTTTGTGACAATCATTGGTGGTGAACTAGACACCTTTCCTTGACCATAATTTGTGGGTGGGTTATTGTATTTGTTATCTCAATTTTCAATTTCCATGGGCCCTTCTTGCTAATATTTTCTCAAGAAAGCTCATTCTTCCTCGCATGATGGACATTTTGGCATATAAGATTTCATGACACCTCCAATGGTACTTTTATTGACCTGCTTTGCATAAAAAAGTTAGTGATCGGCCCAACACTTAGCACCTTCATGGCTACATCTTTGGATGTGGTTTGTCAGTTTTCCAAATTGTTAGCTTTATGCTGTGTTCAAAGACTAACGATGCTCTACAAGGTATTGATTTTTTCTTCAAGTATGTTTGTATACGCATAAAAATGGTCATGTCTATAATCCTGGAAATTAATTAAATATTTATTATTTAATTAATTTTTCTAAAATTCCTCTACATATGATTAAATTTATTTAATTTAATTATATTGTTCATTCATCTTATTCTTCTTCCATAATTAAATAAATTTATTTTATTTAATTATTTTCACATGTCCACTTAATTAATTAAATAAATACATTCTGTTTATTTAAATTAATTATCACTGTTTGAATTTAAATTAAATCTTTTGATTTAATTAAGTTTAAATATTTCCCCTTTCTTCTATTTTAATTCTTCTTCTAATTAATTAAATGTTTCATTTAATTAATTTCATAAAAGTGATTTAATTAAATAGATCTTATTTAATTAAAAATATCTTATGATTTCTTTCTAAATCCAAAATTAGGTATTTTAACCTAATTGTGCAATCTTCTCATATCATAATTAAATATTTTATTTAATTATGAGATATTCTGCTTTTTTCAATAAAACTGATTAAAGCTCTTTTCTCACCACAAGTTTTCTTCTGCTTTTAAAAGCTTAATTAAATATTTTATTTAATTAAGAAAAGCTGAATGTCCTCCACAAATAAATAATTGATTTTTTTAATTAATTATTTATTAGCTTTTAATCTTTCTTTTATTCTTATCTTCCATTCTTTTTCCTCTTTCATAATAAAATAGAAAAATATGTTTCTAGGGTTCTTCTATCTTATCCTTCAGTTTCATCTTTCTTCAACCATTTGATCTGCCAGGAATTATCACAACCGTCAATCGAGACAGCCAATCAGAATCATTCAGAAAGCCCTATAAATACCTGTGTGAATCCAAACATTGGTAATAGGCAATTAAGTAGAGTTTATGCATTTAATTCATTTAGTATTCATAGCATCATGTTTATTTCAAGTTTCTTAGCTAAAATCAACATCATAGCTTAATCATGCATTCATATCATAGAAAAATCTCGTTCTTTAGGAAGACAGTTTGTTGAGCCTAGCCACTAATCTGAGAACACAAAGCTGGAATCTACAAAAACACTAAAGATAGAGGACGATAGGACGACAACGGGAACAGGATACTGAGTTTGCACATCTCTATTCCTTTTATATTTATGTTTTTGTTATAATGTTCTATTGGTGTGTTTGAACTGGTTTTAATTCGTTTATGCACTTAATTTTCATACACACAATGTTAAGAGCAGTTTCATCATTTTAGATTAGGACTAATTCTTCTTGAGTCAATTTTTTGAATCACTATGGAATCTTTTATGTTTTAAGCTGCACTTTTTACTTCATTTCATTTGTCGACTGAAGGCTACACTGAAATTGTCAATCAAACTTTAGTCCAGGCTCTTTCCATTGTCATTAGAAGAGTAGGTAGTGAAATATCTATTTTCACCTCATTCAACATATCTATGATTAGGCTAGCCCTGTTTCTATAGGGCCTTGTCCTTTTGAAGTTTGTTGTGACCTCTAATCTTTGGCACTTATGAGATTTCCTTTGTGCTTCCAACTCCAAATACGTCTCACTAGCTGAAGGATCAAGATAAAGCTTCCTCATTTGTGAAGATTTTGGATAAGATTCACAGGAAAGATTAGGACATTCTACATCAAACTCAATCTGAGTTCCAGGGATTTCGTGATTTATAATGACATCTGATTCTTCTCAATTTAGTGATCATGTTTGGCTTCACTTGGATGAACAAAAGTTTCCCAACAAACAATATCACTAGTTTAAGTGTGTTGGATATAGACTTTACATTTTTTCTCTAAGTAGATTGGTCTAATACCTTTTGAATCGATCTTTCAGCTCTGCTTGGAATCCAAAATGTTATTCTCAAGTTGTATGAGCTATCTTAACTTGGAGGAAGAAACTTCTAATGCTCACCCTGACTTCCAAATTTACCTTTCTTGATGTTTGCTCTGGCACCAACTACAAGAGAAAAGGCATTGCATACTTTATTAGTTGGAACTCTTATCAATACAAACCAAGTGGTTCTCAGATACATCTTTTCCAATGGATTATCGAAGTTTGATTTATTAATTGGGGACAATTTCCTCATAAGCATGGAGGAAATGATGAGGAAATCTATTGTTAGCTAGTTAGCTATAGTTTTTCATCTATCCAATCCTAATGTAAATGACTCGTTGGAACTATTCAAAAGGTAGTTAGAAATAAAGGTGGAGAGATAGAATTTGTTAGGCAAAAAATAAAGGTGGAGAGATAGAATTTGTTAGGAAAAAGTTGGAAACATTAAATGTCTTTGTGAGTCCTAGCCTATAAATTTAGGCTTCTCGTATGTAAATAGGCATCTAGAAATAAATCAATAGGAAGTTATAATGAGGATGATTGTACAAACAAGATAGGATAATAATACTCATGACGATATAATACTCCAAGGTTCAAGAATATTGTGCAATTTATGACAATCATCTTATGGCAGCTCTCTAGTCATAATAATAGATGACAGTCCAGTGAAAGTTCAAATGACAAAAGGTTATAATAAATATGTTGTCTCATTCCAATACCTTTGAGTAGAAGATATATGTTATATGCAAGTCATAAATTGTGCTATGAATGCCAAAATTTTGGTTGTGAGAACATTCTGGTTTTCCTTCTAAATAATCAGTTGACCTTCTTATGAAATGATGTGTGAGCATGTAGAGAATTGAGTTGTGTAAAGACTTGTTGAGATTTTGGGAGAGTTTATGTGTTGAGGCTGCAATACAAATTTTAATCATTGGTGCATCACCTCCTAGGGTTAGTATTCTTTTGATTTGAGTTCTTCTATCCCTTTTCTTGATCAAGTAGTAGTTTTAGGAGGTCCATCTAGGGAACTAGCCCACTTTGGAAGTTCATCTTCACCATAGATAACCCACTGTCTGAAGATGATCCAATGTTTCACAAGATAGCTAAGTTTCACACTTGGCTAAAGGTGTTATCCTTGTGACAACAATTTTTGGCACGTTCAGTACAAAAAATAAAGGTGGAGAGATAGAATTTGTTAAGCAAAAGTTGGAAACTTTAAATGTCTTTGTGAGTCCTAGCCTTTAAATTTAGGCTTCTTGTATGTAAATAGGCATCTAAAAATAAATCATATCGGGGGGAAGTGAAACATAAAGAGAAGATGGAACCACCATTTACATAGAATTTTTTTGGTATTGTGATCTGAAATTAAACTTGTACTAGTATGAAAGTTTTGTACATGGAAACTCTCCAAGAAGAGATGGAAACATATGTCCACTTATCATCCATAACATTAGAACACTCAATCTCTTGATTAGAATACATATTTAATGCATAAGTGCAATATCAAAGCTCAAAAGGCCTTAGGGGAAGATGAAATAGTTTATGTTTCATAATTTACTAAGACAATGGTGCCCAGTTCAGGCTATTGGTGCCAAGTTAGCATCATGAAAGTTGGCTTCACACTTATCTGGTGCTGGTGCTGAGGTGAACAATGGAAATTGGTGCTAAGTGGATAGCTCTTGTAGGAATGCTATTGTTAGTGCTGAAATTAATGATGTCAATGTGATGGCTCAAGGACTTCTGCTCCTTGACAATACAAAGAGATCAAGGGAAATAATGAATGCTTTAGGCTGCCAAATGTTAACTAATATGTTATTTAGAAGCTTCTACACCTAGATGCTACTTGAATCACCCTCTCTTGGTGTAAACAAGGAAACTTGGTATGTTAGCTTTAGTACCTATATCTAAAGAATTCAATATATTTTTTAGAACATATGTCTACATATTTTATATTGTGACTCAATTTAGGGCTAACAACAACTAGCTAACTCACAACTTGAACAATACCCAAGCTTTCCAAATGGTCTGGTAGTATTTTACGGTACTGGTACATATGTATATAGATTGTATATGGCCTTCCATGGATGTTTGTCCTATGCATTCATTGTGTAATAACATCATAATTATATTCAATTGTGAATTGTACATATGCTCTATTTGGTGTGGGATTAAGGCAAGCATGATGCAAATGTTTTATAGATACTGTTTGACAATGCTATTAATATTAGATAACTTTAACGCATAGAAAATACAAAATGTGTTGCTTACCATGTGAAAAGTGATCAGCTAGCACATGGCAGTCACAAGTTGGCCTTAATGAGTTAAACTAGCCCCTTGGCACTGTTATCAAATCAGATTGCACCCGAACGCTTGATTAATTAAACCTAGCAATCTGTTGAAACATGGAATGATTCTCAGGCCTGTGGGTTGCCTAATTTTGAGAATCAATCTCCAGAGATGGCTGGTTCCCTAATTAAAAAACTCCTAAAACTAATTGACTTGGCTGGGAAAGAGAAAAAGAACTTGCTCGAACTGAAAAACTAAAGCTATGAGAGGTGATTGCACCTAAATGATAATGACTTGCAATTATGACTCACAAAAATTTCTTAAAACTCAAATCCACACAACCAGATTCAATAATTTAATCACTTGAACAATTTAAACAAAGGCTTGTGATTTAATGCACTATTGAAGGAAAACAAGGTTTTCACAACAAAATGTATTACCTCATTAATAAGCACAATGTATAACCAGTGATTACAAACTAAATTGCATACAGATATGTGAAAAAGACAGATAAAACTAAAGGTTTCAGAACCAAAACACAGCAATTCTTCGATCAAATTCTTCACAAAACGATGCTCGAAATCTAGAAGGCAAACTCTAAAGTCCTGAATTCAAAGGAATCTTCTGCAATTACGCACTTTTAACCTGTAATAAAACACTGCTATATTAATCTGAAAGTTGAGTTACAAGATTCTCTTCTTTGCTGAAGGCAAAGGTAGAAAATAAGAACTAGAATGAAAAACAGTTAAGTTTTTCAATATATACAAAAAACCTTTCCAAAAAGGCATGCAAAAAGAACTGAAAGTCATCAGAAGGTGAAAAGATGACGATTACAATGTGAAATCCGAGCACAAGTGAAAATCTCCTGAAAAAGTGGCCAAACTCAAGTAAAAATGAGTCCAATTAAGCTCAAATTCACTGCCAAGTCGTAACTGATACATGCACTATTCCAAATGAACTGCAACTCCCTAAAAAAGTGGCTCAAAGCATGCAAAATTGCTTCGTTTTTATCAACTTCGCCCATAGGAACTAAAACTCCACTTCTATTACATGTGCATGATAAAAATATCTAACACGCCCAGTTAACTTTGCCTGATATAATATCTTTAAATTGTATTAAGATATCTATAATTTGCATGTTTAAAATAACTAATTTATTAAATGATTTGTGGTATATCATTTAACAAATTAGCTATTCATTGAATAATGCAAATTATAAATATAATAATGCAATTGGGAGCTTGGTCGACCAACATTCTTTTAATAAAAATTAAACACATTATCTCCTCCATGATTATAAGGCGACCACATCATTTAAAATATTCGGCCACACCATTTCTTCAATAATACAAAGGTGACCACATCATTTAAAATATTCTTTTGACTTGGAGAAATGACCTAAAAACAACCCTAAAAAACATAATCATTCTCATATTTGACATGAAGTTTCTGGAAGAAACTGTCCGCCACTTCGAGTAGGGTTCTAAGCTCGACTCCTGCAATTTTCTGTCGATTTTCCATGATCTTTTGACATATTCTGGGCGTCACAGGTAAAAGGAACTTATTTGCCACAAATCTGAGCTCTTTTTGGGCATTTATATGGAAATTTCGCTATCTTATGGGCGCGATTATGACAGTATTATGATATTTTGTCATCTGCTCTTGTCTTCTGTTAAAATCTCTTTCCATTGAGGTCGATGCTGGAAGAATGATCTGAAGAGAGCCAGTATAAAAATGAAACCTCAAAAAAAATGTGGTAAGCTTTCATATCTCTGTCATTGAATTTTAAACAAAAATCTTCAGCTAAGAATGGATATAAGCATCAGATATCTCTGCCTTTGGCTGTGGCTTCACTATTCTAGTAATTTCTTAGCAATTTTTTGGGCTTTGACCATGTATTTTAGCAAGTTTTTGGAGGTTCCTGACTACGGATATGAGTTATTTCCAAATTCTTTCTTTGTTATCTATACCCCTGAAAGGCACTGTAATAATGCTCAGCCTTTGGGTGTGTGAAATTATGTCTCCAGGCCGCACTACACTCTGCACTCTCATTTTCTGAATAATTGCCTTTATACCTATGACTGAAACAGCTCCATATTTGTTTGGACAAAGCTTTGACCTTGGTTCAAACAGGCCGCGGCCTCACAACATCATGGGTATTGCTAACAATACTCTATTTCTGTATCTCTGTGTTTGAAACTTCAAATATTTATAAAGCAAGGAAAATGTATTCTTTAGTTCGAAACTTCATCTGGGTATATTTGAAAACTCCTCTTCAAGAAATGGTTTGATTTTTCTGGATTTCCGAGTAAAAGACATGCTCCAAATAATGAAACAACATTACTGTGCTAGGTATTCCTCCATCCGGGCATTCTAAAATTTGCCTGCTTTTACATTGCCTGGAGTGGTGACTTAATGCTCTTCCTGTGTGTTAATCCGGGCTACCATTGAATAATTTTGAGTTTGAACACTGACCTTTTTGCATGGTTTGGAAACACGGTTGCTAGAAAATGTTTTGGTAAATATTTTCACCCTCAAATCTGTCGCTTTGCATCACTATTGAGCTCGAAACTTGTTATTTTCCAATGAGTATTACCCTTTAAGCGCGCTGTCTTCTAATGCATTTTCTGTAGCATTCATTCTTGGATATATTTCTTTGATAGAAGAGGCCGAGGTTCATTAAACCTTGCTATGAATGAAATTCACCTTTCCGTATCTGGGTATAAACAGTGTATTTAACTTGTTACCCTGCACCTTCATGGCTTTACTGAACAAACTCTAAACCCCTGCATTTCCTTCATACCCAGACATTCTTATTGTGTGTGCTTGACCTGTATGTTATATGCTTGCTTTGATGATCTTAGTTTAAGCAAGTAATTGCCTACTCAACCATTTCATAACCTATCATTTCTGCTGAAGGCAAACTGTATGTTGACAAATTTCCTTTGATGTTGATTGGATATTAACACAAACCCCAGTCATCATTTTTGTACCCAGAAATCTCTGTATGTTACTCAACCTTCTACTGTTCACAACTTGAGGCATTTCTGTGTTGGCTCGGCTTTTGATATATGGCTTTAGTCATGCTTCCATTTCTGTCATTGAAGCTGCTATGGTAAATGCCCTTTCTTGACAGGAGGTGATGAATTTCATTTTGTGCATGTCTTAGTCACCAAGATTGTTGTTCTTTCTACTTGTGCACTGTAATCTAATCTTCTCCACTGTCATGCCTCTTAATTTTTCTGGAAAAATCATTAAAAACCGAGACAGAAAATAGATTAAAAGACCCCTCTTGTCATGAAACAGTGGCTGGGCGCAGCTTGGCACACTGAATATTTATCATTTAAAATGTTGTCTCTATTATGATGCTGGAATTATATCTTTACAAAAGAAGCAATGAAAAACTTGAACCATTATATGAAAAACTTGAAGCTCCCTGTATATGAACTGCTTCCTTGCTTCATCTGTTAAGTGTCATTGGTTAGAGTGAATACCACCTGATACTCCATTAAAGAAATATCCTTGCATGCTTAACATTGTTGTCAACATTTTCCGCTTTTTTCATGGTGAATAACCTCCCAATTAACATCTACAATCATGCATGAGACTGTACAATAGTTTCAAACTGCTCCATATAGCTTTTCCTTTTATTTTGAAACTTCAAACTGGCAGATTACAAGAATAGTAATTATCTACGAATCTGGATTAACAATGTTATTTTGATCGTTCTCCACCATCATGATACTCATCCTGCTCATTTTAACTCAAAGGCTGCTGTTCTAAATCCGTCTTAATCATGTACAATGTGCTTTCATCATCATGCTCAGCAAATTAATAAGTGTTGAACTTTTTTCTGTTATTTTTCATCTTTGACTTAGCTGAAAAGTTCAAGGTATCATACTTTTTTTTTTCTGAAACAACAATCCTTCTGCTTATGAATGAAATACTTTCATTTACTCAGCTCAATGTATGAATGAGCTTACTGTCTCCTTCCACTCATTGTTTTTGCTAAACATGGAAATCCTTCTTATAATGCTGAAGTTAAACTTATTATCTCGAATCCTTTGTAAAATGTGCATGCACTTTCATGGTGTAAGAAACTAAACAAAATGCTGAATGCTTTGTTTATTTTCCATGAAAAAGAACTCAATGTTTTACCACAATGTGAATACGAATGAGAGACAGAACTAAAATGAGAGTTATTAAATATAATCAATACTTAACTGCCACTTAATTATTGCTTGATTTGTGAGCAAAAGATAAATGCTCAGTCAGTTCCATCATGCTGATTTAGACTGTTTTTATCATTTGACATTACAGTACTGTATTCCTTTCTGGCTCTGTAATTGAAAACCTGATATGCCGGGCTCAACCCTTGTGGGAGCCTGTTTTACTCCACATATCAGCTGAAATGAATTCGAATATGAAAAACCTGCTCCTGCACACTGAAACAAACATGTTAGCAAAATAAAAGAAGCTGAAAGCTTCCATTGTATTATGTTTTTCTGCTGATTTCTTGCAATCATCTGATGAATGCTCGGTTTAACGCAAATTACATTTCTGTCTGTAGCATAGGCGTAAGACAGAAAGTAATTGACTATTGCTTAGAGTATAACTCTAACATTATTTCCTTAATGATTTTGCAGGTATGCGGAGCGATGAAGCGAGGCTGCAACTGCTTGAAGGCTCGATGGCTAAAAGCACCAACGAAGTGATTTATCGTAACAGGAAAAGATGAATTGCTTTCTTTTTTACGCTCATGCTATTTACAACAGTGTGGCCTGTGTTTAGATTTAGTATTCATTTTTTGATTGTCAGAAACAATCTCAGTTACTCTCTCGGCTTGTGCGAGATTCAGCATTTTCACGAAATGAATAAAAGTATTATTATGCAATTTTCCTTAATATTCTGTTTTAAACACTTGCACAACAAACTTATGATACATTTGTAAGATGACATCATTGATGATTCAACGAACACTTTATCAGCAAAATTTGGAAAAAATTATGTACCTATAAGAGCTGAAACTTTATTCAGCTCTACCTGTTGAGTGTAGAGTGAAAAATAGGTAACAGGCACATACATATCTATGCCCCCCATATCAAAAACAGGCTTCATAATCCAATTGTCTCTTTGATGGAAACAACTAGCTAAATCATAGTGATAGTCATTGTCCACAAATATGAAGTATATAAATATGCTGAAAGTAGCTATGTCAAACTGCAATCACCATGGAAAGCTTTACAATGCCCCACTACAATGGGTACCTTGCATCCAACATTTAAAACCTTCCTTTTCTAGGAATGCCCCCATTGAGGAGCTAGTATAACTCAATCTTGTTTCAAACTCCCACAATGTTGTTGCAGGGTCAATTAGAATAATTTGAATTTTTTGCTATAGAAGAGTATTTTTCTTACATTGTTGTCAAATCCCTGCATTTCAATAACTATGGGCCATGGCCTCCTATAGCTTGTTAACTAAGGTATTTTTATTACAAACAATATTTGCACTTCCAATATTGAATCTGGCTTGTAAAGAAAACCCAGTTTCCAACCAATTGAAGTTGGCATATGTGACCAAATCCTTCATGACCACCAGTACCTTCTGTAGACTCCTCTAAACAAGCCTTAATTCCGACAGCTCAACATGGAAAAAATTTAAATGGAAACCATAAATCAAAATAAAACAAATATACCCAACGACATAAGAGAACTTGGGAGAATGCTCCACAAAGTATGGACAAATGATTTTATGAGGGTGGGAAAGTATTTAGAATGATCCAAATGTTTGGAAGAAGAAGAAAGGTTGTGGAAAAATAGGAGGAATGATAATTGAATGAGGGTTTCAAATATTATTAAGCAATAGAAAAAATGTAGCAAATGAAACTTTCTACTAATTTATTTGTTGTGAATAGAAATTAGGATCAAATTTAGAGAAATACTTAAAAACAAGATCGTTACTTATAGTTTTTTTTTTTTTTTGTATAGGTCTTAGGATCTTTGAAGAGCTTTTGGAAGCTGACTACTTGGTATATCACTTGTTACTTTTCAATACAATTAGAAAAGTGTTTTAACTTCTCAATTCAATTAAAAGAATTTTATTATTGTTGTGTTCATAGAAAGAGTTATAGAGTAAGTGGTGTGTGCAACCATGAAGTTGCAGTAGAGTAATGAAGGCAATAGATGTTGTGGATGCTACATGTGAAGCAATTTTTGAGCTTATAATGGGGATGGATGAAAATCAATACGAGTAAGTTTTGTTTGTGGTATGTGTTCCATTGGACACTATTAGCAAAAAGAATGAGCTTCCAACAAAAAGTGGAGGATTGCAAAATGTAGAAATTGAGAAGTGTGATTCATCTCCTAAAAATAGAAATCCCTCCTGCAACGAAGACAAGTCTGGAGATAGGTCAAAACAACTAGAAGAGGTTCAAGCATATATTCAAGTTTACCACAGATGACAAAAGATACTGTTGAGCATAATATGTGGTTAGATATGTTGTTGGATTATACTAGTTCAGGCTCTCTGTCTGTAGCACCTGGCGAGGACACAATTAGTCAATAGGTTTTTTGTGGGTTCAAAGCTTCTACATTAATTGTTCAAAATTTGATTCTTCAGTTTGTTTTTTAGTAACTTCTAGTAACTTACCAACTCCATTCAACATGTTCATAAATCCATCTTTGTCTTCTTTGGACATTAACATTTTGCAATACTTCACATATGGATCAGACTCATTCTTCATATGAGTAGGGTTTTGAGGAGCTTCATCAAACTTATAGCATCAAATTTCTATTTTTATCTGCAATGTTGTTATTTGAAGAAAGCCCAGCATCTTTGTCAATAATTTTTCAACTTGCTAATTTTTTTTAATTATTTCAATTGTGCTATCATTTGTTTCTTCTATAGAAGGCACTACACTATTCGATTATAATGGTATACCAATGCTAGAAATTTTTGGATTGTTAATGCATCTGACCCTTAAGAATTTTCTAAATCTAAAAGATCAATTATTCCATCTACAGAGGGAACAAAACTTTATGCCTTATGAGAAGAAATTTTGCTTGATATACGGGCAATGATTGTAGTACTTCATTTAATGTAATATTAAAAAAAAATTAAATTTTACCTTTAATTTCCTATTGGCTTATCCTTGAACCTCCTATGGGTGCAAGTGCTAGTTTTAAATATTTCTATTTGTTCTCATAGAAACTATTTTTTTGTTTTTTTTTACACAACTTCAGCGTAGAATGAAAATTGCTGAACTTAAGAAACTATGCTCTAGGCCAAATGTTGTTGAGGTATATGGCAACTTGTTTCTCTTCTTATGGTATATAGGAAAATATTGTATTCAATTTTTAGTTGCATATTATATATTGTCAGATTATTAATTGTTGTTTTTTTTTAAATTTCAAGGATAAAGAGAATTGTATTCTAGTTATTTGTCACTTACATCATCTTTTTATATAGTAGGAAACTTGTGTGTTTTAGTACCTTGCTTTTAATATCAAATAAGACACAGTTTCTTTATAAAGTAATTTTTTTTGGGCTTGGGGGATCAAGTAATGCTCTAACTGGGCATCATCTTTTAATATAATAGGAAACTTGTGTGCTTTAGTACGATGCTTCTACTATTAGATAAGAAATGATTTCTTTATAAACTAATTTTGGTTTCCCTTGGGAGATAAGGTAATGATCTAACTGATCATTGCTCACCTTTTTAGTGGGAGATTTTTGGATTAATCAATATTGTTGCTCTTTGTTGGGTGTTTTACTGCCTCTTTTTCACTTTTTCTTCTATGTTGGGTTCTTGTAATTGAAATTGCTATTGATTCTTGCACTCACACTTGTAGGTGTGGGATGCAATAGCAACAGATCCAAAGTTGCTTGTGTATTTGAAATCTTATCGTAACACTATTCCTGTTCTAATAAATTGGTGTTAGAAATAGAAATTCTTATAGGTTTGTGCCTTTCTATCCTTGGTAGATGTGATGTGCATGATTGCATGAGGGTTGCATGATGAAAAATATGGGAAGGGTGAGTAAGGTGGATTAGGTGTCACCCCTCTTATTTGTATATGTGGTTCTTGCAGGGGGCGGTTCACCCACAATTATAACAATCATGGAGTATTGGTATGTAGGTGGATGCAAAAGGAGATTTTTGACATGGGTTCTGATTGATAAATAGATAGATTAAGGGGGATGCAACTATTTGAATAATATTGATTTCATAGTCTATGCTTATGCATTTCTGGATCAATAGCTAGCATGACTAGAGAATTGATTTTAGCTCACACTGTCTTTTTCTTGTTTCTATCAAAAATAGTTTGCTATACTTATTACCTTGACTAAAGCTATTGGTTTTGACAATGCAGAGCTCATCGGCTATTTCAGATCCTCTCTTCAATTTTTTTCTAGCTTTTTTTTGGTTTCAAATTTCCATCAGGATTTTTGTCAGCCCAACCATGAATAGAATTTCTTAGCACTGGAAATTATTTATCGCTGAAAACCGACGGTGAGTTTCCCAGGATTGTTTATGATGACATGCAGTGGACTCCTATCCATTGATTGTTGCATTCCTATGTATGCGACTGCTAATGTATACATAGCAAGAGGTTTTTTTGTGGCCAGTTGGATTGGTAAGCTGTTTCCTTTTTACAATATAGATTACATGTTCATTTATTTTGATTGGGGTCCAGTAAAGCATGATGAATTTTTTTTCCTGGGTTGTTTCAACTATATTGAAACTCAATCATGTCCTTTATTTTTTGTTTTCTTATAATATGCATGTGGTTTGGGTATTAGGGTGCATTTAACTTTTTGTTCCATGTTATTACTGATATGAATTCTGTGAAATATTCTTCACAAACGTTTCATGTTGGATTCTTACTAGAGAGAGACAAGCGATAGTTATCAGGTCCAAATATGTTCAAGTATTGATGAACTAGGACATGAGTTTTTTTGACACATATGGAAATAATGGAGATATTGTGAGTCAAGTGTTAAGTGATGTGCTACTTATTCAATCTGCTTTGAGTGAGAAAGTGTGTCCCCATAACTCTTATATTCTTGAAAAGAAAAAAGGTCTTTAATACATAATTTATTATCTTTATTTTTATTGAGGAACCAATGAGTTTGCTTCCTGGGTAAAAATTATATTGTATGTCACTTGAGGTCAGCTTGATAAGAGGTCAAAATATTGACAAATTGAATTGTTGATGAGCTAGGTGGGAAATTATGTCCATAACATGACAACATTTTTTTGAGGGCTTGTTGTGGGATTCTTAAATAGTTGGAAAGTTTCCCTTGTAACTCTAGCTACTGGTCTCTTATATCTTATGTTAGAGATCCCGTCTGTTTTTTAAACTAACTATTCTTCACTTTTTGTCTCTTATTTTTTTTCTATCAAAGTACTCTCTTTCTAATCTAGTAATAGTATATTTCTAAATTTATGCTTGTGAATGCAGTTTGAGAAGTGTTCTTGTTTACTATTTACTTTTGTTGTTGTCAACATATGAAGTTTTTTGTCCTTTATGATTATGTGGGGATTCTAACTTGGTTCACATGCTTTTTGTTTTGGACCAGGTGGACAGAGTCGAGGCTGTATAGAAAATGCAGGTGCCAACTACAGTTGAATTTCTTCAGCATCCTTTCTTCTAGATTCATTTTTTAATTTTTTTTAGTACTATGCAGTTCTATATTTCTCTTGTTTCTATTTTATGACTACATGGTAAATGGAAGTCTCTGGGACATCCTACATGATGAGAAAATTATTTTATGTAGAAACATGATAGATTTATGAAATATGAGTCCAATAATTATTTCTACCATTTGATCAAAATAGATTAGGGAGAACCAAACAAACATTTTAAATTTTTGTGTAGGAACATCAAAGAATATTAAATTAGACTGGGGTACTCATCTAAAGATAGCCTATGGTGCTACAAAATGATTAGCATATCTTCATCATGACTGTAACCCATGCATTGTTCACAGGGATGTAAAGATATCTAACATTCTTTTAGATGACAACTTCAAAGCACATTTGTTAGAATTTGGCATTGCCAAGTGCATTTCCTTGGCCAAAACTCACACCTCCACCTATGTTATGGGTACTATTGGTTATATTGACCCTGAATATGCAAGAACCTCAAGGCTTAATGAGAAATCTAATGTTTACAACTATGGTATTGTTCTTCTGAAGATGTTGATAGGAAGGAAAGTTGTGGAAAATGACTCAAATTACTTCAGTTGGTAGGATTCTTGATTAGTGATAAAGAAACCAGAAAGATATAAAGATGAAGAGGTAAATGATCAAATTTTTTAAGGGATAGTTCAATGGTAAGAGAAACAATTAAGTAATAGTTAACATGGTCATAAGATGATAGCAATCAGAATGAGAGCAGCCTACAGATGATTGGAGCTTTATCACAATCATAGAATGCAAGTTCCTTTGCAAAGATGTATCATCTACTTATGCATTACAAGGGCAAGGGACTATAGGTTATGATGAATAGTCATGCACAAATGACAGTTAAAGGATCAACAAGTATTACAAGGGTAAGGGACTGTAGGTTATGATATAAAAGAATAGTCATGTTCCTATTCTTTTGTAAGTTGTTGAACATAAAGGAAAGGTTTTGGACCATATTTCAGCTAGTTCTTTTCCCTTTCAGAAATGTATTGTAATCTTTTCAAGTTCTTTCATGTTGGGACAACAAATTGTAACTCCATTTTCAAGCTTACACAGTTGTATGTAACATCTTTTTTATTAATAAAATAAGCTATTTTTACCTTCTCATTATTGTTTTATTGTGCAAATATTTTAGATAGTTGATAAGTAATTTTTTTGATTAATAAAATAAATATTAAACTACCAAATAATACAATTAAAAATGCACTAAATATACTACCAAATCAATGAATAAATAGATGACTAAAGTTATGACTAAATATATGACTAAAGTAATGACTAAATAAATGACTACCATGACTAAATAAATGACCAGTTTACAACAATCAATGACTAAATATTCGACTAAATTAATGACTAAATATATGACTAAATAAGTCACTATCATGACTAAATAAATGACTAGTTAACAACAATCAATGACTAAATTAACGACTAAATTAATGACTAAATTAATGACTAAATCAATGACCAAATCAATGACTAAATCAATGACTAAATCAATGACTAAAATAGTTTAGTCATAAATTTGGTCGCATTATAAATGACCAGCAATAAACTACTAATGGTCATGTGACCAAAATTAGTCATTTATATGTAATTTTTAGTAGTTTATTTAGTCATTTTTTGTTGTTTTTGTACTAGTGTGTCAACCAATCCATCTCTTATCCCTAAACACACTTCGTCCACACCTCCACGCATGATATCCAATTCTCAAATTAACCATGTATTGGAAATGACCCTTCATCATAAGGATTCTAAAGGCACTCTATCACTATGTATGCACAAAGACAGAGTTAACCCCAATATCAATAAAGCATATCAAGAATCCCAAAAGTTGCATTCAAGTACACATATCTTAGCAAAGCAACTTTTTCTGGCAGGATATCGATGGCACATTATGATAGAAGTGTATACATCAACACCACTAGGTGGGTCAACATGAATCTTTCAGAAAAACCAAAAAAAAAGAAAAAAAAAATGAAAATCCAAAAAAATTAGATAAAGGATTGAAAACAGTAAAGAAAAAATAAATTGTCCTCTAGTGAAAACTGTATGGGCAGCACTTTGGGCAAGACCATGAAAAAAACCTAAAAAATAGGCGTCATGTGTAGAATCAAGCATCTATGTGTGCCACTTCAGGTGAAATCATCTCATCCCATCCATAATAAATCAAGCATTCCATCCATCTTATCCATAATAAATCCATTCATCCATAAAAAACCATTGATCCAATCCATTTTGATCCATCTGCATCCATCATCCAAGTTATCTTGATCTTGATGAAAGTTTGGGACACACTTTACACTTTCTTACAATAAACATCTTCACATGGGTCATTTTCATTGATCCTATCCTATCCAACATTATCTAAGACATGAAGCATTATCCAATGAGCATTCTTTTTTTGAACATCTTATTGCAAGATAATCCATATCCATCTGTCCACACACCTATTCGAGCATCCACACATTGCATTCCATATATTGCTAGACACTGGGGGCAAATATTTACATCTTTCTTTGAGAATAAATCTTGGTCTATATCTTCCAACTGATGTGGTGATCTGAACATTGGAAAATGTGAAATAAAATTGGTCCACCACTTGTGAGAAAATTTCCAAATCACTAGCCCATAGCATATTTTGACAAGAAGATGCTCCTTATGAAGTCTTCATCTCTCATCAAACATTAATCCAACTAATCACTATCAGTTGCATCTAAATTGCACTTCAAATGTCACATGAAATCATCCAAACATCTTTTGTTCCAAACCAAGCTTCAATAAATCCTGATCAATCAAATCCAATCAATCCATAATCTTGGGATATCATTCCCAATCATTGTGTTGCTTAACACTATCCTTGCATTGTTGTGTATCCTCAGCAATGTTATCATCATCAATTCTAATCAATCAATCTTGCATTGTTGTGCATCCTCAACAATGTTATCGTCATCAATCTTGATCAGTCAATCCTTGCATTGTTGTGTATCCTCAACAATGTTATCATCATCATCAATCCATCAATCTGATCAATCAACCTTAGCTTGATCTTCAACAAAATCCCAAACAGAGAACTGATATCATCACATATGTCCATATCCAAATCGTTAAAATCATGCGAAAAACCCAAAAACATTCATAAAAGTCAAAAAATGTCAAAAACATGGAAATCCAAACTACGTCATCTTTGAGCTTAAATGTAGGCAAGACTAATCTTTGATCAGCCCTTAACACATCAAAATCTAAAAAAATAAAATCCAAAAACATCAAAATCCAAAAACATTCATAAAATCTCAGGAAACCCCAAAACATTCAAAAAAATCAAAAATCAAAACATTTGTAAAATCTTGAAAATACCAAAAACAACCTCAAAACATTCCAAAAATATCAAAAGCATCCAAATATTTGGAAATAATCCATCTGTCCCATCTCTATTTCACTTGAAATAATCAATCATCCATAATAAACTGATTGTCACCTTCATCCTTTGGCAAAACAAATAGAAACAACCATACCAATTGGCAAAAGAAAACTTCAAACATAAAATCAAAATCAAAACAAACAGTTAAATCAAAATCAAACTCTTGATCATTTTCAAACATGTCAATCAACCTTATATCAATAGCCTATCAATCAACTTATCAAACCATCATCATCCTATACAATGCATGTCCTAGGATATATCGTTCTGACAATGGGCATAATTTTGGATATCACCTTGGATTCTTATCCTATCAAAACAAAATCCCTTTGGCTAGAGTTATGAAAAACACTGGCTTGTTTGCGTACGTGATCTTTTCTTTTGATTTATCTTATTGCACTCATTCTAAGGACCTCTCAATGATATCCAAACAAAGGGATTTACAGAGATAGGAATGGGGCAACACTCATTATCTTTTGTCTGTTGTGCTTGTGGGACATTCTTGTAAAATAACCTTGGTGAATACTTTGTTAGATATGTATGGAGGGTGTTTTGGGCAACTTGTTGACTATTGCATTGATAAGGTTATACCTTTCCATGTTTTGCTCCGAGTTGTTTGAAATTTCTAAAATGCATCCTAGCAAGGTTCCCGTATGTCAGGTGTGAACAGGAATACTCTTATCTATTTGTCGAGTCAAAGTCCATCACATGAAGTACAATGCCATCCTGTTCCTTTATACCTTGATGCATCGTGCATATGTGTGTTATCAAACATAAGGTAAGTGGCCCTTTTAAAATCCCAATCCTTGATAATAAAATCATCCATGTCTCATCATCATTTCTCATCATCATCTCTCATAAAGTTCTCGTTGGATCCTCTTTTCATCATCTAATTTCTTCTTTTTTGCACTAACATCATATCATGAATAGTTAATCATCATCACCTATGTATCCATCCTGCATCCATAAACCATCAACAGCCAACATATCATCTCACATACATAATCATCATCATAATATAGATCTGTTAGTCTAAGCATATCGCATCATCCATCTCATCCATCATCACATTTGCATCTTAAAACCATCTCATTTGCATCATCATCGCAACCATCCATATGTCCGTCCTGAACCTCTTTATTGTGAGATTGACCCTCAAATTGAATCTTTTTGCTCGATCTCTCGAGGGGCCAATGTACTAGTGTACTTCTTTTCGCTGGGGCATTCAAAAAAAAAAATCAATTTTGATCATGGCAAGTTTATTCTTTGAACCAATGCAGCAAGTACATTGCTTCAAAGAGGGGGAAAATGTAGACACGTGAAATTCACATCATGCATTTAATTAGTTCATATTCTCTCATCAATTAAATAAACAAAGGTATTTAAATTGAATAAATTAACTTTATTTAATTTAAGTCTATCATCATCCTTTTAATTAAATAAATCAAACTTTTATTTAATTAAATCTTAAATCACCTTTCAACTCCCTTTTATTTAATTTAAATCCCTAAATCTAAGTCAAATGGGTCAAACCATCTAATCATCATATTAACTAAGCTAATCCTGATTAACCTAATCTAACCACCCATCACATCCTCTAGCTTTTCCCACTTGCACAAATAAATCAATTTATTGATTTATTAATTCATCATTTTCCATCAACTTGGCATAAAAAATGGAATATTCCCTCAAGTTTGAATCTCCCCCCAATTTGGCATGTACATCCAACAAAGAAATTAATAAGCTCTTACATGTCTCTTGCACATGTCAAGCTTAGCATTTAACTCATCCTTTCATCAAATTCAAATTTCAAATCTCCCCCTCTTTGATACATTAACCAAAATGTGCTCATTCCTCAACCTATCACAAGTTGACAAGTGGCTACATCTCATTGGTCAAATCTTTATCCCACATTGATCTATTTTGAGCACTCTTAGCATTTGACATTTTATAAATGAAAGCTTAATTCTTGAACAAATCCTCCACAATCTTTAGATCTTTCTCCACAACTTGATCCATAATCCTCATGCAAAGTTACTCTCTTCAATTGAGAGTTAATTTTGTCCATATCATCCTCATCATTGGCATTATCAAGGGTTGGGAAAGGGCTTCTTTCCACATCAAAGAAGCACCAATCCACTATGTGATAGATATCCATTATGCTTTTTTATGTTTTTAATTAGTTGTTATTTACATTGTGAGACATGATGGATTATTTCATAGGAGCACTATGGTATTTGCATAGTTTTAACTAACATGCTAATGTGTTTTGGAGTTTAAGCTTTGTGCAGATTTGCAGGGTGCTCACGCAAACAATCAGCCTAGATCTTATCCACAACTAGTTGGATAAATGATCAAAGCTTTCATTCCTTTTTCACTATCATGTGTGTTCCTTTGTTCTTATGTTTACTTTTCCATGGGATCTTCATCCTAGAACTGATACATTTTGATCAATTTTTCAATGATGGCTTGTCAGAATTTTGACGGCTGGATGTCGGGCTAGAATTTTGACATTTCAAATGTCATCGAATTTCTGATGCAATAATAGCGACAAACAGCCATCGAAATTCCGACGGGCCATCATCGAAAAATTGATGAAAATTTATCAATGTGGGGACTTGATCATCCCTCTTGATTGTTGTCATTCCATCTTGCTAACATAAGTGCATTGAGACCTCTTTCCTAATTTTCATGGCTACTTTAGTGTGAGTTTGAAGCAAGTTCATCCTCTCACTAAAGTGGGGGCTAAATGTGCCATAGAAAAATGGCCCCTTATTATTTTCATGGTCTTTTAGGCCTTTCCTCTTGATGCTTGGTCCATTTTTCTTTGATGTAATGTTGCAATGTGGCTTAAAAATTCACATTAGGTCCTTAAAATTCTAATTATGACATCTTATTAAGGTGTTGTAAAACATTTCTACACTTTTCTAGACTCTATTCATTACAATTTACCTAAAAATCACCATTTTATTCATCATCAAGTCATATTTTGAAGTGTTGTAAAATCTTGTAACAAGATTTCACACCTTTCTAGGCATAATTTCACTATTTAAACTTTTCCTATGCTTTATTTGAACCTCTTTATTCCCTTATAAGGCTTAATTAGTGTGTTTTTGAATATAAACCTCAAAAACATTAAATGTGACTTAATTCCCAACACCCACATTCAAGTCCAGGGTGGGACCCATTTCCATGGGTGGCGAATGAGTCCCTCTTGGCTCCAAAATTCAAAACATTTCAAATTTTTTTTAGGTTTTATTTAAAATCACCTTATGTCAACTTGTGATAAGGTATTATTGGGTTACTAAGACACAAGTGTGTATAAATATGTGTTTTTCTCCTCATTTTACAATCCTCCACAACAATATTATAACTCAATCAAGCAATTCAAGCATTCAACTAGCATTTGAGCACTTTGCATCATCTAATCAAGCATGAATCAAGCTTTCAAAGGAAGCCATTGATATATCTTCAGAATTTCATCAATAAGGGTTTGGTAAGTTGATAGCATTTGCATGTTATTAGTTTATCTTTCTCTTTCATTTCATCATTTTATTAAGGGTTTGATTACCAAAGTGGGATTTGATGAAGGAAAATCCATTTTCCCTAACCCTTAACCATTTTCCCCTTTTCTGTATGTGTTGTGTATGTAGATTTTTCAAGCATTTAGGTGTTGAAAAGTGGAAAAGAATTCAACAAAGTGTTTGAAGTCAATCATAAACTATTTCAAGCTTGGAGAAGACACTATGTTCATTTTTTGTAGGATTAACTTCGTCAACCCAACAAGTAGACAACCTCGGATCTGCTGTTGCAGAATTGTCCACTGATTTCTCATAATTTTGGGAGAGGACTGATTCAAAATCAGTGGCGAACGAGTCCCACCTTAAGGTTGGAAATCCATATTTTTTTCAGATTTTGGATCCCAACACTTAGAAACCAGTTTCTGACAATTTTCATCCAGGGCAGGACTAATTCGCCATCAGTGGTGAATGAGTCTCACTGGTGATTTTCTATGATCTCATTCAACATTCAGAATATTCCATTTTCTCCATTCTCTGCCTAGGTGCACTCTAAATTAGCCTTTTTCTATTCCTTTTTGCATTTTTTCATTCTTAGTTCATGTTTGCAAACATCATTTTATTTTCCAACATTGCATTAATCTTAGGTTTTGCATTCATAATCAGTTAAAAAGTTAATTTCATTTCATTCATATCATTCCATTTAGTCTAAATAACATCACACATTTCATAATTTGAGTGAACTAGCTAGATCTTTTAGCCCCTCTTTCTCCTTTTAGATGAAAAACCCTAAAAGTGCTATGAAGGATTAGGGTGCCAAAAATCTACGGTTCAACCACATGTCATTAAATTTAGTGTGTGACTAAGAGAAGACCTTGGGAAGATCTTTATTCATCTAAAATATAGTCATGAAGCATAATTGTATTTGTCCTTAGACTAAGGAGAAGGGGGGAGAGAACCATAGTTAGCATGATGACATGAATAAAGTGGGAAAAGGAATTCCTAACTAGAGATTTTGATCATCAAGGGTCATTAGTAGGTATAGATATGGGTTACACCAACATTATGGAAAGCTCATTTAATATATAGTAAAATGGTAGAGTAACTAGGTTAGGAACCATGGAAGGTCCACCAATAGAAACCAATAGAGATGGAAGACCCATAACAGACCTTGTGGGAATTGTTGTAGGAGTTGGAATCACTGAGATAGGATCAAAATGAGTCAAATCATCCAAGTTAGAGTTAGATCTCTCAAGAATTATTTTTCAATTGTCTATTATTTACCTAGAGCTCATCAAAACTTATTTTTCTTCCATATCCTTGGATTTCTTCCAACATTTCTTATTTGGTGTTTTAAATTAATATTTTTATCCTTGTTTTATTAATTTGAGAATTGATTTACTTTCTTAAGGATGTTCTCTTTCATAAATTTTTCTAATTACTTCAATATCTAGACTTTTCTTTGTAAAAAATCATGCTTAATATTAGTCTTCTTTACTCTTTTCTTCTGTTTTCAATTTTTTGATCATATTTTGATTTTTTCATGGGAATTACTCTACTTCTTCATCCACTTCTTCTTTTTCTTCTATATTATCTCTTAATATCCCCCCTTTCATGATGTCAATTCCTCTAGTTATTACCAATTTTTTATTTTCCCTTCCATAATCCATAATACATTTCCTTTTCAATTATTAGTTTCTTTCTAAATATTATTTTTTACAATTGTTCTTCTTCTTTGAAAGATATTTTTTTGTTATATTTTATTTATCAAATTTAGTTTTCACACTCCTTCTCACTCCTTGATTATTTTGTTTAGGTACCCTTATTATGATTTTGAATCCCTTTATTTCATTCAATCCTAACAATTCTTATATTTTTATTTGTGGTGGTGCATTTAAAAAATGTTGTTATGCTCTAAGATAAGTGAGTAGACCATGAGTAGAGTTATAATAAAAACTACATATTTTCTTCTTTTCCTAATAATTTTCATTGGAATAATCTCTCACCTAACCATAACTAAATTAGGTGGTGTATTCTCTTCTCCTTTTTCTATGACATATTCCTTTGCTACATCTACCTCTATAAATATTATAATATCCTTTATCATCATTTAAAGGATAGCTAGCAGGAGATGGCTCATTTTTTGTTTACAATGGGGCACATTATACCTTATGAATGTTGAATTGGTTCTTCCATATTGGATGTTTATATTCATGGTCATAGAAGGATCTCTTGCACAACCCTTTCGCTCTTTCCATTCCCTTGTGGAAAATAATATTATTTTCACAACGATGGTTGTACCATATCTTGTGTTCCTCATCATCCCTTAAACTAATCATAAGAGAGGGATAAGCATAGATATTTCATGATCATCCCATTCACTATAAATTCAATACTCCACTTTTAATCCTCATTGGTGCCACTTTTAATTCAACTTTAAGTTTTGCAACTCTTTACTCACCTTTCATAATTGGAAATTAATTTCTTAGATGGCCTTATTCAATGTTGTAAGTGGACCAAACCTTTCACCTATGGCTTGAAAAAAACATACACTATTTTCTCCTTTAGGTAATTTTTTTTAATTTTTTTTTGAATAATCTAATCTTAGTCTTATGTTCTCCAATTCCTTATTTTATATTTCCTTATTCTTTCATCTATAAGTTTGTGACTCTATTTTTCATACCAATTATACTTTACTTGAATAAGTGTTAATGATTATTCTATCCAAGTTAGTTCTAACTGAACTAGTATCAATCCTAACATAAGCCATTCAATTATTTTTTTCTCAATTAATTTTTCTTCCATCTTATTAATTCCTTGAATCTATGATCAAATTCTTTAATAACTTCACATTCTTCCTATTTAACCTCTCTATATTTTTTTTATTCTCTCTAATAGAATCTTAGGGGATCCAAAATTATAGAGAGGTTCATATTTTATTTATTTTCATTCCTTATCATGTTGAAGACATTTTTTCATATACCATTTTAAAGCTTCACTTCTTAGAGTCACTACAAAATCATAAAATTTGTCCTAGTTCACTTGATTTCTATTCATTCTCTAAATAGATTCCAGCATAAAAAGTACATATTAGAGGCTTTTTTAGTATCTTTTTCCAAATATTGGTAAGTTTAGGGTGGGATATATATATAAAAATTAGTCTAGATAGATCTATTGGTACTAGGTAAAGGTTCTTATTCTCCTTCTGGCAGGTTTTCCTCTTTTGATATTGAGTACATAAATGTCTTCTCCTTTTCTATTTATCTTTTCATAGTTTCTATGCTTCATTAGTTTCCATATTATTTCTTTATTTTGGCTAATTCAATGTAAAATAAATTGGTTCTTAATATTTCTATGCAATCTCTTATAGATTCATGTTTTTTATTTTTCTCTTGTTCAAGTTGAATCAATATATGCTACTTCCACAGGAACACTTCCTATATTAAGAAATATAGGGGATGACTCTTGGTCAAAGGGTTTCACCTCTTTATGTTACCATTTTAATTCAAGAGATAAATTTTAATTAGTTAATGGCATCTAAAACATTAATATAGGGTTTTCTCAACCCTCATTAATCATCTTGATAGTATCTAAATAAATTGATTCTTAATATTCTATTCAATATTATAGATTCATATATTTTGTTCTCTTATTTAAGTTGAATCAATATATGTTCCTTCTACAAGAATACTTCCTATCTTAACCAACTTGGGGGATGACTCTTGGTCTAAGGGTTTCACCTCTTTATGTGACCATTTTAATTCAATAGATGGATTTTTATTAGTTAATTACATCTCACCCATTAATATAGAGTGTTCTCAACCTCATTAGTCATCTCAATACTACCCATGTAAATATCCTTGAAAATTTTATTTTCTTCCTTTTCTACCACAATTTTCTCACTTTCTCGTAGATTTCATTATTTCACCAATTTTGTATTTTTCTAAGCCCATACCTTCACTTACAAATATATCTAGGTAATATTTATTTAAATCTATAGGTTTTAGTTTTATAAGATGGGTTAGTAGTTTCTCCAATCCATCATTAACTATGATCCTTATGTTAGAAAAATGAGCTTCTAAATGAGGTGTACAAGTTGGTAGAGTACCCCTACTTCTACATCCTTCTTTCGATGAATCATTAATTATCGAACATTCTTAAATATGTATTCTCAAACCTTGTAATAGCTCATTTGATTTATCTATCTATTTTTTTGAGTTTCTCAAATATGTCATTGTTAAAGATCAGTGTAATTAATCCTCATATGTATAATATCTCAATTGATTTATCTATCTATTTATTGAGTTTCTCAAATATGTCATTGTTAAAGATCATTGTAATTAATCCTCATCTGTCTAGTTATAGAGTCATTTATTTTTCCTCAAAATTATTGTGTTCAACTACAACCCCCTTGATACACTCATTAATGCTTAATTACATGCATGGTAGGATTTCTCTTTCTTCATCATCCTCAACATTATTTGTAGCATCTTCTCTATCATTTTGTAACTCCTTGACAATAGCACTCTAGGTGTGCTATTATTTCTCCACACATCCTTCTCCATTATTTTGTAATACCTTTCCTATAACTCTTGGATTTATTTTAATGTAATATTCCATGTTATTTCCAATTGAATCTCTTCCTTGACATTTCTTTTCTTCCTATATCCTTTGGTCATAGGTTTTATTTTATTAATCCTTTTATGCACCCCTAATGAGTTACTCTTCTCTTTTCTAAATGTAATATATATTTAGAGATCCCTTCAAGATTCCCTCCTTTCTATTTTCTATGCTTTGTTATCTAATCCTATAGCGTGATCTAGGACATAGATTTTTCTACTACCAATCATGAAATCTTTTTTTTCTCAACTCTATTCCTGCTTTACCAAATTATTATCAATTGTGACTGGTGTATTTGCAGCTAGGTCTCTCTTTTATCTTTTTACAAATATCTTGGTAAAAAAATTAGTATGATGGAAAGAATGGGCATTAAAATATTTTGGCCTTGGTTACTTAAAATATAATATTCATACTACAATGTTGAAGATAAGAATATTATCAAAGTGTGCATAGTATATTATAAAAGATTGTAGAAAAAAAGAATGTAAAAAATAGTAAAATTTATAGCATAAACCATAACATAATATTCATGATCCAAACCAACTTGTAGTATAGTATATTACTCATAAAAATATATGATAAAAATATTAGTTCATATTCCATATGTAGACTATCATTATACATTCTCATTTTTGGGTATACATGATATTATCTATTACAACAAAATTTAATATTTTATTTACATGTTTTATCTATTACATTCTTATACCCTATCTGTTGGAAGTTTGAGGAAATTGTTGGTTTTCTTGTCATTAATAAGGTTATTGGCAACATGAGCATGACCATATACAGTGTTTTCATTGATGTTAACATTATGGTTTGATGTCAACATCGAATTATACATTGAGGTATAGTTGATTGGTGAAGCATGAGAAAGTATGGTGATGGTAATCCATTATACAAGTGCAAGAGTCTCGATTTGGTGTAGAACAAATATGTTCAATATTTGGTTGTCATAAAATATAGTTTTTAGTGTACAGACTATCAATTTTTAGGTCTGCATTGCTCCTCCTTGGAGAATTCTAGTCTATGGTTCTAAGGAAATTTAGTATAGTTGGAGAATCTTAAATCCAAATTTTCATGTCTTGATGTCATCTGGTGTAAAAGTTATGATTGAAAAAGTATTAGGTTTTCCAGTAATAGAGTTACTATAGCAGCGTGCATAATTGGAATGCTCTGCATTCCACCATAGAAGAATATTTAGTTATGTGGTTTTGTGGGAGTACTTGCAAGTGTTAGAAGAGTGTGTGGTCCAAGTGGAAAATGTTTTGGTGGTTCATATTAGTAGTCTTTACTATCTAGTGTCGACCTAAAGAGTTTAGGGTTATGTGAAGTTAAAATATGAATTGACCAAACTTAAGGGAGTAATTATAGGCCCCTTCCAACTTATTTTGATGTGTTACAAGTTTTGAGGCATGTGTGTTGGATCTTGAGTTGACGGGTTAATATATTAATTACATGTTTCATCTAATTAGGCCAACCTAATTGATGTTGTAGGTGTTTGTGGATGTAATAAACATAAATGTAAGTTCATTTCAGTGTTGTAGATATGAGATATATGGAATTTAATTTGAATTATGTGAATAAAGTGTGAATGTGATGTGAATATAAGCAGAGAAGAGTGTGGAAGCGATGTAGTATGAAGTGTGTTGATTTGGTATTTTGAGCTCTAGTGGAACTATATCTCCTACATATTGTAGATGCATTATTAGTAGTTCAAACCTTGGCAGTGGGTCACCCCTCTTTTCTATTTCTCTTATTCTTTAGATAGTGAGTCTACCTAGTAGTGAGACTTTTTGGAATATAGTATGACTAGTTATAATATATTGTAAGCTAATCCTAACCATATTTTTTTCCCTTTTTAGGTTTCCCACGTAAAAATATGGTGTTCATGTGTTATCTAATTTTATTATTACTTTTATTGTTTCTTTCCTTATTACAAATTGAATATGATGTTTCAAATGAATGTTTAAATGTTTAAGTGGTTTCAGAAAATACTTCAATTCCCCCTTCTCAATATTTTAGTTGTTCAACACTATCTATATATCATATCTACCTTATCTCTTTCTTTCACATTCTCTTATCTATCCCATCTATTTGAACCCTTCTTATACTATAGTATAGATATATTCAAGGTGTGTATCTTTTGTACATGTGATGGATCTTGGATGTGTTGACAACACATTCCTTTTATGATGGATGAATCTTGTTATAGAGTTAGCTTTGTCCTATCAATACTAATGTTCTTATGTTTGAACTTATTTATTATAGACATTTATTTATAACATGTACATACATTTATATTTTTAATTATTAAATTGTAGATTTAGTATTTATGATAACATATTTTTTGATATATATAAACTAATTTTTTATCTTACATATTTAGAGGGAGTAATTTATCTAATATTTATCACATGCATATATGCATTTAACTATTTAATTATAATTTGGAAATCATAGGATTTGTGTTTAAGTACAATATAGATATTTAATTTTCTATTCAATTCACAATATAGACATTGAAATATAGTTTATAATATCTAATTTTATGTAAAATAAAATATCTAACATCTGTATTTTTTTCTAATTGATAATTCAATAAATTTACAATAATTTAATATATTCATTAACCTATCAAAATTTATAAATTAATCTAATTTTAACATAAACAAATTTATTTCTAAAATTGGCCAGTTTTGGTTTGAACTGTTGATTTTGGTTTTTTTTTGCTTCTCGTTTGGTTGGTAGACTTGGATATGGTTATGCTTTGAACTTTTTTTGTGTATACGATCAAAGCCCTAACCCTATTTTTTTAGTAAAAAACATTGACATATATCTAACAATTGTATAGTTTATCTAATTTATAATTTTATGATTTACTGTCAATTTAGATATTAAAATTTAATATATGTATCACAACTTAATTGATATCTTGAACATAAATTTATTAATCTATATATAAATCTATGAATTTGAATTGAAATAAAATTTGAAATTGAAATTGATATGATATCAAAATTGAATCAATTTTAATATATCAAAATTAAAATTTATATCAAATTTAAAGAAAATTTTAAATTGATTTATCAAAATTTATATCAACTTGAAGGTCTCAAAATTAGAATTTATATCAAAATTAAAATTATTAATAAAATTAAATTTGATATCTACTTCAAAATAGAAAAATTGAGATTGATATTAAATTTTCTATTAAAATTGACATCTTAGAAATGATATCTAAAAATTAGTATTTAATCAAAATGCAAATTGATACCATGTGGTATCAATATTGAATTTGATAGAAAATTTGAAATTGATATATCAAATTTGATATTAATGCTAAAATTGATATCATTTTGTATCGATATTAAATTTGATATCAAAATTAAAATTAATATTAATATTGAGATTGAAATTTATCAAAATTAATATGTATATAATCTTAAATTAATATCAATATTGAAATTTATATATAATGCATCATGTTGCAGGAAAGAGGTCACGAGGTCCAGTCTCCCCTCATCCACATGGTATCAGAGGGCATGTCAAGAGAAGGTCATGGGTCATCTGAATTTTTTTTACTAGGTGCATTGTAGTTTATATGGGGATACCCAATTCCTGCAATCTAAAAAAACTATTGAAATTGACATATCAAAATTGGATCTAGGAAAATTCACTGCCAACAATTCACTATTGGCAATTCATCATCTTGACATATTCATCATGTATAAAGTTCACCACTAGAAATTTATCATCATGGTATATTCATTGCATATACATTTTCAATATTTAAGTGGCCAATAAAACATAAAAAAGAAAAATTATAGAGATTCTACTAAATGCGCAAAAAAGGCATACACGATGAATATACCACGGTGTTGAATTATTGATGATCAATTGTATACATGATGAATATGTCACGATGATGAATTATTGAAAGTGATTTGTTGGTGGTGTGTTCTTTAAAACAATGAATTTCCCTGATATCATTAAAATTGATATAAATTTTAAGATAACAAAATTGAAATTGTTATAAAAATTTGATATCAATATCAAGTTTAATATTATTATCAAAATTGATATTCCCAAAAAATTAAACTTAAATTTGATATCTTGAAATAATATCACAGCTAAAATTTATCATGAAGTTTTGTAAAAGTTTGATAATTACTTTATTAACAAAGTGTTTCCCTTGATCACTTACTATAGTTAGTGAGCAACCATATCTAGTGATTATATTTTCATATATGAAGCTTGTGGCAGTTTTTGTGATATAGTCCCTAGTGGGTTTTTCCTCTACCCCTTTTGTTAAGTATTCAACTCCTATGATGACGATTCTTGCTTTGGAGTGCTTAGCAGGTGGGTCAATTGGTCCTATAAAGTCTATAACCCATTTTTCAAATGGGATTTGTGCTAGGACAAGTTTGAATGGCATCTCATCTCTTGCAGTAGGCTTCCTCACCTTTGACATATATCACAAATTTTAGTATATTCTTTGGTATCCCTATGTAGTGTTGGCCACCATAATCCAGCTAATTTAACCCTTTTTTGTTGTTTCGCCATAATTATCCCCCCTACTATTCCTTCATGGGCTTCTTTCAGGATATATTTTATTTCATGTTAAAGAAAAACTCTTCTTATGATTTCATGTTTCCCTATATAATTTAACTCTCCTTCTATCAATTTGTATGGTAGAAAATTTTGCGCAAGCGATTATTTGTCCTGCAGTGAGATATATGATAGAAATTCACCTATAGATAAGAGTATAAAAATGTCATGGAGTTACTTTGATACTATATTTAATCTAAATAGGTGTGTGTACGGTGTATCTTTTTCTTGGTCTTCTAGTTCCTCCCCTATCTCCATCCTTGATAAGTAATATGGTCCTTTATTATGTTTTTTCAGCTTTGACCATTATCTTAAAATCAAATTCTTGAAATAGGAGTAACCATTGACATATTATCCCTTATATGATAGGCCTATTAATTAGGTATTTTAATGGTTCATGGTCTATGAAGAATGTAAATGGTGTTGACAAGAGATAATGTCTAAAATTTTGTAGTGTATAGACCATAGTTAGGGCTTCTCTCTCAGTGGTGGTATAGTTATTTTTTTCCTTAGATAGTTTTCTACTTGCAAAGGATATAGGGTGGTATTTTTTTCCCTTGGGTTGAGCTTATATTAATCCTATAGAAATTCCTAAGATATCTACGTGTACATGGAAGGGTGTGTTCCAATCTGGGAATACAATTATTAGTGCTTTCACAATCTTGTTCTTTAGTGTATTAAATTCTTGTTGGCAATCCTCATTCCATTCAATGCTTCTTTTGGATTTATTTTTCAGTAGTTCTTCCATCTTTGTAGCTATTCCAGCATACCCTAAATTATAAATTTATGGTGATATCCAGTATAACCTAGAAAGGTTTTTGCTTTTAAACATGTTTTTAGTGGTGATTAAGTCATGATTAGTGTAACCTTCATATGGTCTACCATTAGCCATTCCTTCTATATGATATGGCCTAATAATATGTCATATGGTACCGCAAACATGTACTTCTTCAATTTTAAGGTAATCTTCATACTTCTACATATATTGAGCATTATCTTGAGTACTTTTATTTGGTCTTTAACCAATCCATAAACTATCCAATCATCTAAATATACCTCCGCGAAGTCATGTATAAGGTCTTCGAAAGAATTTTTATCATAATCTCGTTAAATAATGCAGGTGCATTCTTTAAGCCAAATGACATTATTGTATACATGTAGGGCACCCATTCTATTGAAAATGTTATTTTAGGTTGGTCTTATTCACATATAATTCTTACTTGGTGATATCTTTAAAATCTATCAATAAAGGAGTATATTTCTCTCCCTGCTATTGACTCCAAAATTTATTTTGTGAAAGGTGTAGGAAAAGGTTCATGGATTAATTCTTTATTCAATTCTCTAAGTCAATGAAAATCCTTATTTCTCTTGTCTTCTTGTTTTAGATTATCATGGGAGTACTCGACTCTACATCTTCCATAAGTTTGATTATCTCAACCTCAAACATTTTGTCTAATTGCACTTTGACTTTCTTCTTCATATTAGGGTTTAGTCGGTAAGTTCTTTTCCTTACCGGTATAGTTCCTTCTTTCAACTATATTTTCATAACTCCTACTTCCTCCTTTAGGTGAAGTCACAATAGTGGTTTACAATTTGATGGAGGAAGGAAAACTGAAAAAAAATGACCCCATGGCAAAAAAATTGATTTTGGGGGTTCGTACGAACCTAGAAGTTCAACTGAATCAAAGAGGGGTTTGATCGAACCTGGGTTCGAGCGAACCCCTTAAACTTTCTGCCAAAAAAAAAAAAGCATATGAAAGGGGTTCGAGTGAACCCCATTGAAGAGGTTCACTCAAACCATGGTTCGAGTGAACCCCATTGAATAGGTTCGCTCGAACCAGGGTTTGAGTGAACCCTGGTTCGAACGAAGCCCCCTAAATCCTCATCCCCTCCCTGAGACGCACATAAAACCTAAATTTTGTCACTTCAGAGCTTGGGTTGAGGATGAAAATGGAGGAATATTCACAAACCCAACTATAATTAGGTAGTCCTCGGAATGAGCTATCCAATGAATATAATTTTAATATGTTTTGGTTTTATTATGTATTTGTTTTTTTAGTTTTATTAAACATAGGTTTTTCATCGAAAATGAAAGTCTTTGTTCTACACATGTGGAAAAATAGCAGATTATCAAAAGAAAAAATTGAAAAATATGAGTGCACTAGATATTGAAGTCCTTGATCCAACAAAAAAAAAAATTATTGAATTTCGATATATACAAAAAAAGTCATGCATTACACAGTTGTGCTATGTCTAAATTGTAATTGGTTTGACTTCGAAACTTGATAAAGGAAAAAATATTCAATACAAACCTATCTAACCAAGTGTAAGCACTAGATATCAGAGTTATGAATCTAAATTCGAAAGAATTGTAATTTTATCCTTCATGGAAAAAATGTTATCCATTATACGGTGTGCGCCACTTTTTAAAAATGTTATTTTCTGAAAAGAACTAGTTTTCATGGGAGATAGAAAAAGAAGTGCAATCTGATTCCAAAAATTTTGATTTCTTTTTTTTTAGAATCTACAAACAAAATGTGATGAGACTCTTGTTTGTATCATCTTCAAATTCTTCACGGTTTAGCTATTATAGGTGCATGAATGTGAAGATTTAGTTAAAAATAATAATTCCAGTGTCCAGTTTGGCCAAAAATTGTAAACCACTATTGTGGGATCACCCTTTATTCCCTTCAATTCTATAAATTTCCTAGGGAAGAGTTCTTCAAATTCATATTTAACATCTCTACAACTTGTACCACTAGTCTATCATCCTAGTAATCTCCTATCTTAGCCATTTTCGGATCTCCTTCATTAGCATTATTTTATTCTTTTAGTTTAATTAGCTGAGCTTATAATTTATTTTTTTGGCCTCTATGGGATATTCTAACTCTCTTTCCCCTTGTTGAACTTCTATGTCTATATTGTGAAAATACTCATCGTCCTTGTTTGTTAGGAAGCATCTTCTTTCTGGTAATCTAGTCTCTTTATTAGGTCATTCTATATATCTCCATATATACCTTCTCATTATTGAGGCAATGTGGGAGTTTGTGATACCTCCATTTCTTGAATTTCCGCCAGTCTAAATATGATCTCCTTCATTTTGAATAGTGCAGTATGTCTATTTATATTTTCATTATAGAATGAGAAGGTGTAAATAAATTATTTTGTTTATCTCTTCCCAATTGTTGGTTTCTCCTCTTTGCTCTTGGTTGATTACCATTTTTGTGCCCCCAATGTTAGTATCCAATAAAATAATATGTATATTTGGTCATCATATTCATTTCTATATCTCCATGTGTTACTACAAATGGTAAGGTGTTCCCAATATGGAATCTTTCCATTGTACTTTTCTATTTCCTCATATTCCCCTTCCTTTGCTAGGTAGCTTGTTTTGATTAAGATCTTGAATATTTCCCATTTTGACAAATGTTCTTTTTGTGTATTTCACCAGAATGTTGTCTTACAAATGAGTGTACAATTCAATATGTCCAGTCTCCTTTCCTCAGTTTGAAAAATCTTTTCTATATGTGAGATGAATGATAGTAGGTCCCCAACGTATGAGTGTTTGGGTAATTTAATATGTGGGATTCCTCACAAAATGTGATTTATATGGTAATTATTTTCAGATATAACTTTTGCGATGTCTTATATTCTCTCATAATGGTTGTGTGGTTCATTGTTTGTAAATGTGGTAGAACATGGAGAATTCTCCGATGTCTTCCTAATCATAAAGATTCTAGACAAAATCCAATAATTATTTGGGAATGGAGTTTTAGTCCCTCCTTCATCTATGCATATTGGAGTTCCTCATATTATGTACTATATGTGGTGCTCTCACTTTCAAATTCTCTTGTTGATTTTGGGTTCTCAAGATTTTCATTTGGTGGTAGCCTCGAAATTGTATATAGGCTTTTGTTATCAGATTCATTATGATCCTCTGGGTTTATTTCTTCTATATATGTTTCATTTGGGGTTTTTCCTAAGGGGATATGGACCATTTTATTTGTGTCATTGAAAACACATAAATAAGGTGCCCCACCTTTTAGGAGATGGAGCACACCCAAGAAAGGGAGAGAATCCTTCTTTCTTATTTTGCTCTTAGTTCATTAAATGAAACCCTAGAGATCTCAATTAAGAAAAGATATTTCTACAAGGTCTCCTTAGGTGTGATTAAAGGGGGTTCACCACTAAGAAAATGCTTAGAAAGAAGGAAATGAATGCAATATTCAAATCTAGCTATGTAACCTAGGAAATGAACTTGAAATCAAAATAACAAATTGAGGCTAAACAAAGAAGTACTTGGAAGACTAAAGATTCCCAAAACAAGGTCTATAATCCTAAAGTTATGATTTTTGACGTGAACTAGGACTCATACTCCAGACTAAGTGATTTAGTCCTAGTTTAGGGTTTTGAGCTAAATCTAGAATATGCAACTCGTAAACCAGGATCTACAGAAAATTGTTGAAGGGTAAAAGTGCAAATTTGTGCCACACTTTTATAAAGGAAACAACCAACATTGATCCAACTTTTAAACTTGAATCACTAAAAAATGATATATATGTTTTGAATTTGTAAGTCATGTAAACTAATAAAATATTTATTTTTTAGTATATTTTATGTTTGTATTTTTTGAAAAAATAAAAAACTTATTTGAATCTAGTTTTTTATAAATTAACACTATAATTTAGTTGCTGATAAAAGTCATAAAATGAAGTTACATGAGACATCAATCTTTATATAATAAATTTTACCTTTTTTCCTTCAATTGTTTTGTGTGTATTTATAACTTGAAACTTTAGGGAATGGATATATTTTTTCCAATTTTCATAAATATTTATTTTTCAATAAATATTAAAATGTGCATGTAATAAAACTTAGTTGTTTGTAATCGACATCAACTTTCACATTATTTTTTTATCTAAAATAGAAAAAGACTTATATCATCTTGATATAGATTTGTGTGTCTAGGGCATCATATTTTTTTCAATTTTTTTTAATAAGTTCTACTATTTTTCCTTGACATGGTAATCAACCTAATGTTTTGTGCTAAAAAACTATGTTTAGTAAAAATAAAAAGGAAAATATAAATAATAATTAAACTATTAAAATATTTAAATTTTTGAAACTAAACTTATGGATCTATAAAAGGGTATTTTTATAGTTTAAAAATATTTTTTTTACACAAGTAGAAGTTGTTGAAACATCAAGTTTTTCCAATAATTTTATTCTTTTGGTAAATTAGACTCAAAGTGGTGCTAAATATGCACTTAGCCAACAATTTTAGTTGGAAAATTTGTGGACATATATAACTTAGCTAGAATAAATCTTACAAGATCATATGTTTGACCAAAATTAATTTTCACTTAAAAAATACTTAAATTCACTTGTGCTGATAAGTTGGTCGAAAGTGTGACACAACTTTGTGCTGATACCTTAAAACATGGTATATTGGAACTCATACGCCCAAGGTGGTGATTTAGTCCCAGTATTAGGGTTTTTCTGAAACTTTGGTATCCTCTAGTGATCTTCTGTAGCTTCTCTCCTGTCAAATCTGACTCTGAAAGTTTGAATTGTGAGTTGTAGGTGACTTTCCATGACGATGACAACTTTGACAACTTTCTTCAACCTTGCAACTTCATCTTCAAAGGATCTTCAAGTCTAAAAACACCTAGATCTGCAATCACACATGAAGAGGAGGGGTGTGTGCAAGAAGTTGAGTCCATTTTTTGGCCAAAAAGTGGAAGTGTTTTCCCTGATTTTCAGTATTTGACACATTTGACCTTAAAATTTGAAGCATTTAGAGATGAAATTTTAAAAAAAGTCACTAATCATAAAATGTAGTGCTCGGAGTCTAGTTTCCAAATATGTAATTTATTTCAATACCCAGATTGTACAAATTGAGTTTTAATAGGAATTTCTAAAAACCACTGTTTAAAAGTCTTCTTTTTAACCATACCATGCACGTGTATGACATCCATATTTTGACTTAAATTATCGTATTTTTCTAAATCCTTTTGGGAAAATTTTTATGACTCACTGAAGCTTGCTCTTGATATTTTTTTGTAATTTTTTATTGAATATATTTTTTTTGTTAATTTTTTATTAGGAAGATTTATCGTTTTCAAAAATCGTCATGTACAACATGCATAAGATGACCTAAACTGATCATTTTCTGATTATTTTTTTTCAAATTGAAAAGAATTGTTTGAATTTTTCTCTCGTGGAATCCATTTGTCAAAATGTTATGTTGATCAAAAGTTATTAAAATAGTAAAAAACTCTAATATTTAAAGTTTATGGACCAATTTTATTAGAAATTAATTGAGAAATTGAAAAAATAATTCAATTGCAAAAAAAATTATATATTTAGAATTTGCATTGTTTCATCTAAAATGGGTTTTAATTTCGTCAGAAAATTTCGCAAAAAAGGTCATTAGCCATATGCCCAAAGTCAGTATTTTTCTTTGACATTGTTAGGGCCTTCAACTTGCAGGTCAAACCAGGTTGAAGGCCTAGGTTCGGACTTCCAATTCTTTTCCCAAACCAAAAACCTTGGAAAAAACCCACCCACGATGCAAAACAAAATTCAAATTTAAAAAAATGGGATCCCGTGCTATAATCGGGATCATGTTCCCATCCAACATCATTCCGACCATTGTAAATGGAATGGGATCTCATTTCATAAACGGGATCCCATTCCATTTACAATGGCTCCGACATTCAATGTCGGTGAACAGGATCTCGATTATAGAGCGGGATCCCTCTTATTAATAACTAGGATCCCGTTTTATAATCGGGATCCCATTTTATAATAAGCGGGATCCCGTTTTATAAACGGGATCCCGTTTATTTGATTTAAAAACACTATGCAAAATTACTGTCAAATCTGCAACTTTGCAACCTCATATGTATGGCCGAGAGCAATAAAAATGAATTATTTTTCATAATTTATTGTATTTATAGGTTGTGAATTTGATTTTTGGTTGATTTTATCAAAGGGAGCATCATCTACACCATTTTTGAAGTGAAGGGAGCATATTAGGTGGAGGTGGAGGTGGAGGGGGAGGGGTAGGGGGAGGCGGACGGGGAGGCAGAGGTGGAGGTGGATCTGGTTGTGGCTAAGGTGGTGGATTGATGATATCATCAATGTTAAAATCATCCATGTGATATGCTCGATATAAATGTGCTCCTACATTAAATCATACAAAATAGTCCATGTGCATACATATATTAAGATCATATATTTAATTGAAATAGGATGAGCAACATATATATTAAGATCATATATTTAATTGAAATGCACATATATATACATTGATTGTTCAACTCAAGAGCATGTCCATACAAAATTCAAAATTAAATGTATGTACATGTACATTTAAAATAAAAATATGATGCATAATTTGCATGCATAAATCATTAAACTAAACTATGTACATACATACAAATTTCAAAATTTAAGAACTATATATGCAAATTTTTAATACATGCACATACATACTAAACAATAAACTTAAAACATTCACAAAATCTCATTTTATGTCTAACACACACACACACACATATATTACAATTTTTCAGCAAGAGAAATCATGATCTAGTAGATAGTCATAAAATATATACTATTATATACTATTCATTAGAAGTTCATAAATTCCACCAAATTCATAAATCCATGTGTCACTAAAAATATCCATCTAGAACCAAAATCATAAATTCATGTCACTAAAAATATCCATTTGGAACCAAATTTATAAATTCATCACACAAAATATCCATCGTTCACCCAATTTATAAATTCATAACTATTTAAGATCATTGTTTTAATTTATAAACTATTATGGATCTCTACTGCATAGATCTTCATTTCTTTGTGTTTTCCTTTTCAAAATAAGGAATTCTCCTCTCCTCTAGCCATTGTTGATGCTCATCTACGATCCCATCCATAGCCCTGACAACATCAACAATGGTTTGCATCCTAGATGTGAACATCCTCACAGGAGGTGCGAAACATTCTTCATTTTGAATAATGTTGATTTGATCTTGGATGGTTCTAGCAGAAGCATTGATTTGTGCTTGCAAACGAGCATGTTCATTGATTTCAGGTGGTGGAGGTGGGGGGTTACGAGGTGGAGTGGGTGGAGGTGGAGATGAAGGTGTTGGAGATGGATGGCTTGGAGGTGGATTGCGAATATTATTGAATAGATCCATGTGATCTTTAAGATATGAGTGAACTTGCATTATATTTGTAAATTCAAGATGTAAGATACATGTTTAGGAAATACCTTTAAAACATTCAATATAAATGGCCTTAAATAATTGAATACAAATGATAAAATTATATGTAAGCCTCATTTATATGTCTAAGGCATGTATGTTACTTGAATGAAAATACAATTAACTATTGATAGTGTATAATCTTGGAGGATCTTATTATTGTTAAATTTGGTTGGGCCTTGGGCAACTTTGATCACCAAATTTTAAGAACTTCTTTGATCCCCTTAAGAAATGTCATATTGGAACCCCTTAAGAAAATCAAATTATGATTTAGGGTGACAGGATGGCTTAAGGGGATTTACATCCTAGTGAGGTCCTACGAGAGAAAATGGCATGGCTCAAGTGAGTAAAATTTGGTGAAGTTGCCCAAGGCAACGAAATTTCATTAAGAGCCTTTAAAGAAAAAATGATGGCTTTAGGGTTTAGGGTTTAGACTTTAGAGTTTAGGGTTTAGGGTAATAGGATAGCTTAAGGGGATCTACATGTAGTAAGATCCTAGGAAAAAATTACATGGCATAAGGGAATGAAATTTGGTGGAGTTGCCTAAGGCAACCAAATTTCATTAAGAGCCTAAGAAAAATGATGGCTTTAGGGTTTACAGTTTAGACTTTAGAGTTTAGGGTTTAGGGTAATAGGATAACTTAAGGGGATATATGTAGTAAGATCCTAGGAAAAATTACATGGCATAAGGGAAATGAAATTTGGTGGAGTTGCCTAAGGCAACCAAATTTCATTAAGAGCCTAAGAAAAAATGATGGCTTTAGGGTTTAGGGTTTAGACTTTAGAGTTTAGGGTTTAGGGTAATAGGATAACTTAAGGGGATATATGTAGTAAGATCCTAGGACAAAATCACATGGCATAAGGGAATGAAATTTGGTGGATTTTCCTAAGACAACCAAATTTCACTTTATGATCTGGGTAGGACAAAATGAATGGTTTAGTGTTTAGGGTTTAGAATTTGGAATATTTAATGAACTTAAAGTTAGTGAAGAACATTTTCTTGTGAATAGGTTGAAATGAGATCTACTCTTGTTTCAACTAACCAACCTAGATCATGATGGCAACTTTGATCACCAAATTTTAAGAACTTCTTTGATCCCCTTAAGAAAATTGAATTACGATTTAGGGTGACAGGATGGCTTAAGGGGATTTACATCTAGTGAGGTCCTAGGAGAAAATGACATGGCTCAAGTGAATAAAATTTGGTGAAGTTTCCCAATGCAACCAAATTTCATTAAGAGCCTTTAAGGACAAAATGAATGGTTTAATGTTTAGGGTTTAGATTTTAGAGTTCAGGGTTTAGGGTTTACAAAACTTAGGGTAAAGTTTTGGTGCCCCTTGGAATATTTAATGAACTTGCAAGTTAGTGAAGAACATTAAATCTTGTGGAATAGTTGATTGAGATCTACTCTTGTTTCAACTGACCAACCTAGATCATGAAAACTCATTCATATTATAATCTTGCACGATCTTATTATTGTTAAATTTGGTTACCTTGGGCAACTTCACCAAATTTTAAGAACTTCTTTGATCCCCTTAAGAAATTTGTCATATTGGGACCCCTTAAGAAATCAAATTATTATTTAAGGTGATAGGATGGCTTAAGGGGATCTCGATGTCTAGTGAGGTCCAAATTTAGTCATACTATAGCCTCATTGGTTCCATCTAGCTTTGGGTCAAAAGTGTTTACCCCTCTAATAAAAAAAAGTATCATGTTATTTAAAATGAATCAATCTATACATATCACAAAAATAACAATAATCTTAAATGTAACCCATACTCTAACAATAATAGAATGCTAAATGATCCCCACCCCTAACCATATCCTAATTGAATTGTAAACCTAATTGAAACTTAATTAAATTATAACCTTTACCTAATCTTAAATGTATTCCTATATTATATTATATTTAAATTAATTTATATTTGTATTATAATTATATTAATATTTATTATATATTCCTAATTGTAGCCTAACTATTTACTACAAACCTAATGAATCTTAAGCCTAATCCTCATTAAAACCCCAAGTAAATTGTAACATTACCTATCCTTAATTGTAATCTTATATTATATTTTATGATATTAGATATTTATATTATTTAATATATTATATTAAATAATATAAATATTTAATTATATTTCTTTTATATGAATCATCCTCCTATCTCTAAATTGTAATAATAGCATGTAGTTCCTCCAAACTATCATCATGTACCTCCTCCCTTTCCCATGTAATAGGTGTACCTTGTAGGTGTTAAATGGTTCCATCTTGGTCTCCTTATTGATGCAATTCTATCCTTCCACATAAATCTATATAGTATCAAAATATAGGTAATTTTATGGTTATTGAATCTCTCTTAATTGCTAAAGAATCCATTATGATTAAGGATGGGTGGATTATTATCTAGGATCACATCTTAAAAATCCTATAGAGGTCATGTGGTATGTTTTTCTTAATACATGTATTCCCATACAAACCTCTTTCCATGTATTATCAACTCTCCTATATAATAGACACCTTTCTAGATTTAAATGTCATATGATATATATGTACCGAAGTGTTTCCAATTGGAATTGCTATAATTATACTTTCATGGCATTCTAGATATTCAAAATAGTTTTCATAAATCTACCAAATAGACCCATTCTTGACATTGAACCTACATAATTTTAGGTATTTCCAATGAAAGATTAGGCTCTAGGGTTCATAAATTTCAAATGCTTTAGTGTTGAGGGTTTAGATTTTACAGTTTAGGGTCTAGGATTTAGCAAACTTCGGGTGAAGTTTGGGTGGCCCTAGGCATAATTTAGACTTGCAAGTTAGTGTCCATTGGAATTGATTGTACGCGCTTAGATTTACGAATTTGCTTACTAAATTTGCAAACAAACATCAAGATAAACTTTATGAATTTTAACTATTCTTTAACATATTGATTTCTAATCTAATTATAATTTAACATTCAAACTAAAGTTTAATATATATAATTTTTCCCATACAAAGCAAATAAAATTTAAAACATTTAAGCAATGCAAATGATTTTTTTTTAGCTTGAAATTACCCAGTTTTCAAAATAAAAATGATTTGTTCGATTCCAATTTAGGATTTTAACAATTTCTTTGTTCCAATTCAATTTAGGGTTTCAATTTTAAACAATTAGGGTTTTTAATGCAATTTTTTCATTTCAATTCAAACTAGTGTTTTCAAATTCAATTTTTTTCGTTTGATTTGGATTCAGGGTTTCAAAAAGCTTGATTTGGATTTGTAAATGCAATGTTTTTATTTTATTTTGATTTCTAGGGTTTTGAAATGCAATTTTTTTTGTTTTGTTTCAATTAGGGTTTTCAAATTCATTTTTTTTGGGTTTAATCGAACAATTTAGGTTTCAAAAGTTAAATTTTGTTTCTAAAACACAATTCAAGGTTCATTTTTTCATTTTTATTAAAAAACCTTCAGGTTTCATTGCATTTTTTCCTCTATTTTTACAGTTATTCATCTCTATAATAACAGTTTAAAAAATACTTAAAACGTGAAATAAATTTAAAAAAACATGCTAAATTCATTTATTTTCTTCAAAATTTCAATTCAAAATTAAAAAATGCAAAAAAATGGAGTGTAGAGGTGTACCTGTAGCTGATTGTGGGAGTCGCTGTCGCTAATACTCGGGGTCCTGTCTGTTGTGCAGTGAAATGTGTTTTTTTTTTTAATAAATAGCAATACAAAATGGGATCCCGATTTATACAAAACAGGATCCCGTTTTTATAAATCAAGATCCCATTTTTTAGAAATTGAGATCCCATTTTGTGAGAATCGGGATCCCGTGCCTTTTCCATTGGTTTGAAATCCGATGGGAAACGAGATCCCGATTTTTAAAAATTGGGATCCTATTTCATCTCAGGCTCGAGATCCCGAACAATAACGGGATAAAAAAATCGGGATCCCGTTTATTAAAATCGGGATTCCGTTTGCTCAATGCTGATTTCAATTTTTTGGTTAAGGAAAAAACTTCCACGTTTCGTGGACTCAACTTTGTGCACTTACCCAGAGAAAATGTTGTTTTGTTATTGGATAGGGGTTTTCCTTGGTCAAACCTCATTTTGGGAATCAAACCTTGAAATGAAATCAAATAACATGAAGGAATGATGAATGAACAATATACAAATGGTGCAAATCACCAAACCCTTGATATGAAGGGTGCAATCTTATGTGAAATGGCTAGCATGAATGTAGATCTTGACTCTTGATTGTTGATATGAAACTTGATCTTGACTACTTGCTTGAATCATGGAACACCTACATCACAAATGCTAGCTCAAAAACACACATGATGCATGATGACTTTGACATGATGCTTGAATCTTGAATAAAGCTCCAAAATGCTTGATAATCAACTCTTGAATGCTCTTGATCACAAATTTTCTATAATTCTTGAATACTTGAAAGCTTAGATCTTGTTAGGTAAAAATATGTGAAATAACCTTTTATTTATACTTGTTTATGCCGAATTACACAAAATTACAACGCTACAAGCCAGTATTAGATCTAGGAGAATAAAATCTTGCCAAGAATTGAATTCAAAATAGGTCCAAGCTAAAGCACGACTCATATGCTAGTTGGGGTGTATGATTTTGAGTAGCCTAAGCTTGGGACACCAATTTCAAGAAATGTTAAGGGGTGATCCCATAATAGTGGTTTACAATTTTTGGCCAAACTGGACACTGACATTATTATTTCTAACTAAATCTTCACATTCGGGCACCTATAGCGGCTAGACTGTGAGGAATTTGAAGATGGTGCAAACTAGAGTCTCATTAAATTTTGTCTGTAGATTCTAAAAATATTTTTTTCAAAATTTTTGGAATCAAATTGCATTTCTTTTTCCATCTCCCATGAATTTTTTTTTTATTTAGAAAACAACATTTTTAAAAAGTGACGCACACCATATAACACAACTTTTTTTCCATGAAGGATAAAATTCTAATTCTTTCAAATTTAGATTTGTAACTCTGATATCTAGTGCTTCCACTTGGTTAGATAGTTTTTTATTGAATATTTTTTCCTTAATCAAGTTTCAAAGTCAAAGGAATTACAATTCAAACACAGCGCGGCCGTATAACGCGTAACTTTTTTTATATATGTCAAAATTTAAATTTTTTTTGTTAGATCAAGGATTTCAATATCTGGTGCACTCATATTTTTCAATTTTTTTTTTGATAATCTTCTATTTTTCCACATGTGAAGAACAAAGAAATTCATTTTCGATGAAAAACCTATGTTTAATAAAACTTAAAAAACAAATACATAAGAAACCAAAACATATTAAAATTATATTCATTGGATAGCTTGTTCTAAGAGAATACCATAATCATTTGAAATAAATATTAAATGAATTCATTTGATCCCCCAAAAGCTAAATCAAAAGTGATTTTTTATTAGCATTTTGATAGGTGTAAAGGAGACGCATTTATAGGTATGGTTTAAAACTAGCGAGGTTCTATCCAAGGGGGTTTGATCTAAGGTGATTTGATCAAACCCTCTTCAATTGGAATCCTTAAAATGGAACTTTTTAAGGCTTAAATGATTATATTTTCTAAAAATATGTGATTTCAGCTAAAATCTGTTCCTCTCAGGAATTGTAAACCACTATTATGACAACACCCTAAGTTCTATGCCATATTTAGGATCAGGCCTCAAAACCTAGGTGGGACCCATATGCCCAAGGTGGCGTATGAATCATAGATCACTAGATATAGAACACACAACCCAAAAAAATGAATTATAATTTGTCTTTAAATAAATATTAGGATTATCCTTGAAAAGATGCATTAAATAAGGCTTGTGGGTGCAAAATAGGACCAAACAAGGCATAAAGAAGCCCAATTTTAGCAAGGAGGGCCCAAACAAGTGTGAAAATGTAAAGGGGTACATTTTTCTACACTACATTTAGCCCCCACTTTAGTGAGAGGAGGAACTTGATTCAAACTCAAACTAAAGTAGACAAACTTGCATCAAGAGAGGTCCAAGTGTACCAATGGTAGTGAGATATAGGATGACAATGATCAAGAGGGTTACACAAGCCCCCAAGATCAAGATCCTATGGAAAATCATCATAGGCACAAAATAACACACATGTGAATGATATAAGAAGTAACAAAAAGGTACAATCATACACTACCGAAGACATAAGAAACAAGAAAAAGAAAAAGGTATAGATCAAGCTCCTCGACCATTTGTCCAACGCAATATGGATCAAATCTAAGCTTTTTGTCCAAAACTGTTTACAATTGGAACATGATGCCCACTATACAAACCAAATGCACACTCACAAGGGATAGTGGAACCTTGGGTCATCCACTAGGTGAGCCCCGAGAAAGACACATACGCATGCCCTTGATATGTGCTCACATAGACAAGCAAGTGGCTATGGGAAAGTCACGCCTAAGTTCGATTCCCATACACTAACCTAACCAAAGCTATACCTCCTAATAAATTTGATAAGGCACCACACAAAATGAACACCAGGATTCATGAGGCAAGCAAAAATTTGTATGTGTGATACTCATGAACAAACAAGATGGCCCCATAGGCAAGCAAAGTGTGTTATGCAAGGTGGCCATATAACAGTTATTGCAAATGAAAAATAGTGTAAGGTACATTCAAAGGAGTTTTTCTTAGTTCATGTAAGGTATTTACTTAGGGAACATTGTGCCTAATGTCTTCAAGAGAGGACCAATCGAAGAATAGAATATTCGCAACTTAGGGGATGCAGTGTGTCATATCAAGCCAATAAGAGGTATATAATATGCTAAGATAGATCACACTCTTGAAGGACATCACACCCAATGTCATCCCAAAGAGAAAGAAACATCACATGAAGTAAGAAGAGTACACAATGAAACATGAGTTGTAAAAATGCAAAAGAATAATGCCAATGTATACCCCCACTTTAAAGAAATTGTTAAACACCATGTGAGAAATTACTTTAAAGTAGAAAATGCTAAATGCTAAAAATAAAGAGGACATGAGAGCTTATTTGGAAAGCCCTGTGCCAAGTCACATGTTTCCAAATAAAGCTACATCATAAAATGGTTTTTCCCCAAAAATGAAATACCAAAATCACATAAGGGATCCATGGATTTGGAGTCAATATATCTTTGCTACAATGTTGTTAGAGAGCTCGAAAATATCATCATTCCCCAAATGCTCATGGAATAGGAAGAATAACACAAAGAGAGTGAAAACAAAGAAACTTTTTTGGGTCAACATGGAAGAGACCTAAATGTCTCAATGCCTTGCATCATCCCCAAAAGGAAAACGCAAGACAAAGAAAAAGACAGAATTTACAACATAGAGAAGAATGTAGATACATATAAAGGAATGTTGCAAAGATAGAGATACATCAAATAGAACAATACATGGAGATCAAATTACACACATGCAATCACACACATAACATGAAAAATAAAGGAAATACTAGTAAGGAACATGCAATTCAACCTATAATAGGTCATTTGCATCCCAATATTGTTCATTGTATATGGAAGGCGGACAAATATCTAAAGGCACAATAGTGAGTGCAATACTAGGAGCATCACCAAGTTCAACACTCTTCATAGGATAATTTTCATTTAAGCTCATAGAAGAGGAAAATAATTTATTCAATTCATTATGCACTTCTTGATAAATTTTAGCAATCTCACCATCATCGTCCAAAATAATCACAATAGTAGGTCAAATGATAATGACTAAAGAGGGTGCTAGTCCTTGTTGCAGTTGTGATATATAGGACCTTTTTGTTGTGGAGAAGAGGAAGAATCCACGTGTATTGCTTCAGTTAAGCTTGGATGTTGATTTTCTTTGTTGTTCTTTTCATTTAACCTTCTAGCAATAGCACGACATCTACACCTACGCTCTCTAGCATTTTCCTTTCTTTTAGTATGATTTTCAAGTTGTGTTTGTGTAGGAGTGGGTCTATCAACCATACGTTTCTTTTCTTCCCTAAGGGGAGGAACAAAAGGAACAATAAGAGGCTATTCAACCATTATCTCTTTAACTTTATAAATCTATTTTATCTTAGGAGGCGTGACGGGGTTGTTTTGGTTGTCTCTTGGTCATTTGTATGAGATAGGCAAAGGATCTGTCTTAGGTTGGTCTTTGTTATTTGGAAGGGGTGTTGGCTCAATCATGGTTTCATCAAGGATAGGAGGCTCTACCATAGTTTGAGGAATCTTTCAAAGGATAGTTATGCTTTACGTTTCACCTTAAACTTTTGATAGGATTTTAAAAAGAAGTCTTTATGAGGCTTAATACGTTCCATAGGCTCGGGGAAAAATAAATCCCATGAAAGTTCCCATGCGAAGACACAAAATTATAGCGTGCATAGTAAAGATTTCATTGTCAAAGGGAAACTTTAAACATTTATGCACAACCGACGGGACGACTTCCATGGAGCATAGCCATGGGTAACCAAGCTTCACATGGAATTGATCCAATGTTGGGATGATGGACAAGGAGACATCTAATTGTTTCAATCCAACTTTTAAAGGAAGGATGATCAATCCCATCATAGGGAAAGAAAAACCATTTTGCATTTTTATCCATGCTTTTAGTTTGTCATATGTATATTGATAGAGTTCATGCACAAGTAAGAATTTTTCAGTGATCACATTCTCTCCACAAACATTATCAATTAATATCCCAATAGTGGGCTTATCATTGATTCAACCAGTTATGTAAAGAGGACCATTAAGTGAATTTCTAATTATATCTTTAGATGAGAAAGCTATGTTTGAAGGAGGATTTTTAGTTTAGCCCTTACGAGGTAGAATGTAAATCAATCCAACCATATCATCCATAGGATCTTTTTTAATAGTATCCATGTTGTCATCATTTGTGTCAACATTCATCACATCATTCTTCTAGTTTCACTAGCCATATGTGAGCACCCTGCAAATCTGCACAAAGCTTAAACTCCAAAAACACATTAGCATGTTAGTTCAAACTATGCAAATACCATAGTGCTCCTATGAAATAATCCATCATGTCTCACAATGTAAATAACAACTAATTAAGAACATAAAAAAGAATAATGGATATCTATCCCATAGTGGATTGGTGCTTATTTGATGTGGAAAGAAGCCCTTTCCCAACCCTTGATAATGCCAATGATGAGGATGATATGGACAAAATTAACTCTCAATTGAAGAGAGTAACTTTGCATGAGGATTGTGGATCAAGTTGTGGAGAAAGATCTAAAGATTGTGGAGGATTTCTTGAAGAATGAAGCTTTCATTTATAAAATGTAAAATGCTAAGAGTGCTCAAATAGAGCAATGTGGGATAAATATTTGACCAATGAGATGAAGCCACTTGTCAACTCGTGATAGGTTGATGAATGAGCACATTTTGGTCAATATGCCAAGAGGAGGAGATTTGAATTTTGAATTTGATGAAAGGATGAGTTAAATGCTAAGCTTGACTTGTGCAAGAGACATGTAAGATCTTATTAATTGCTTTGTTGGATGTACATGCCAAATTGGGGGGAGATTCAAACTTGAGGGAATATTCCATTTTTTATGCCAAGTTGATAGAAAATGATAAATTAATAAATCAATAAATTGATTTATTTGTGCAAGTGGGAAAAGATAGAGGATGTGATGGGTGGTTAGATTAGGTTAATTAGGATTAGCTTAGTTAAGATGATGATTAGATGGTTTGACCCATTTGACTTAGATTTAGGGATTTAAATTAAATCAAAGGGGGTTGAAATGTGATTTAATATTTAATTAAATAAAAGTTTGATTTATTTAATTAAAAGGATGATGATAGGCTTAAATTAAATAAAGTTAATTTATTCAATTTAAATACCTTTGTTTATTTAATTGACGAGCGAATATGAACTAATTAAATGCATGATGTGAATTTCACGTGTCTACATTTTTCCCCTCTTTGAAGCAATGTACTTATTGCATTGGTTCAAAGAATAAACTTGCCATGATCAAAATTGAATTTTATTTTTATTTTTTCGAATGCCCCGACATAAAGAAGTACACTAGTACAGTTTGAAAAATAAAACACATACTCACTCTAGGGAAACAGAACTCATGTCGGTCCACCGGGTGAGAAGACCCAAGAAGGTGAAGTACATACGCTAGTTGGCATGCACCCACAAACACATAAGTGACTATGGGGAAATTTGTGCCACTGAATGGGGTTCTCGCTCAACCATATCAAAGTTATCCCTCCTGATAATTTTAACAAGGAGCCACAAAGGAAAATTTTGGTTCATGCTTCATGAGACAAGCAAAGCTTCATATGCTTAGAACTAATGAAAAAAGAGCAAGGGTGCCATAGGCATGCAAGTTGCATTATGCAAGGTGGAAAAAATGTAAAAATGTAAAATGTAAAGTGTAAAAGATGTTCAAAGGAGTCTTGTGAATTTCATGCAAGGTCTATCACTTAGGGAACATTGTGTCTAATGTCTCAAAGAGAGGACCAATCAAAGAATAGTATATTCACAACTTAGGGGATGCAGTGCATCGCATTAGGCCACTAAGAGGAATGTAATATGCTATGATAGATCACACTTATGAAGGACATCATAGTCAATGCCATCCATGAAGTGACAAACACATTGTATGAAGTGACAAGTATATACTAAGAACCGAGAATGAAAAATGAAATGATGCCAATTTATGCCTCCCACTTTAAAGGAATTGCTACACATCGTTCTGTGAGAAATTACTTTAAAGTAGGAAGAAAAGGAAAATGCGAGAAGAAAAAAAAGACATGAGAGCCAACTTGGAAAGACCCTATTCCAAGTCATATGTTTGTAAGTTAGGTTGCTTCATGTAAACGAAAAGGAGAAAAAAAGAAAAGGGGAGTTGCCCCCCAGAAGGGAACACACCAAACACATAAGGGATCTATGGATTTGGGGTTAGTATGTTTGTTATTGCAATGTTTTCATGAAAGAGCTTGGAACTGTCATCATTCCCCGAATACATAGAACTAGAAGAATGACACAAAGAGAGAAAAAACAAAAGAAAAAGAAAGGTCATTTTGGGTCAACATGGAAGAGAGATTTCGGTCTCAATGCCTTGCATTGTCCCCAAAAGGAAAACACAAGAAAACATAAAATGAAAGGAAAAATAAAAGGAAATTTTTTTGGGTCAACATGAAGGAGATATTTCAGTCTAAATGCCTTCCATCATCCCCAATAGGAAAAAACAAAAAAAAAAGAAAAAGGACCTTTTGGTTCAACATGGAAGAGACATAGGGCATCTCTATGCTTTGCGTCATCCCCAAAAGGAAAAAAAAAGCAAAAAAGATAATGTGCGACATAGAGAAGAATAGAGGTATGAATAGAAGAAGTGTACAAAGAGAGAAAGAACATCAAATGCACGATATGGTGGAACACGACACGAATATAAAATCAAACCAAAGAAAAAGAGAAATGAAAGTATAGTAAGGTGACTGCAAGTCAACCATCTAACAAGTCATCTGCCTCCCAATCATGTACATTGTATTGAGAGGGTGGTTGAATTTCCAAAGGAAGAATTGCAAGTGTGGAAATATTAGATGTGCTAGGTTCTTCACTTGGCTGAGAAGATTTATCATTTAATCTCACGGTAGATGAAAATAATGATTTTAGGCCGTTATGTACTTCTTCATCTATTTTTATGATTTCCTCATCATCGTCATCATCAAGGTTGATTACAATGGGAGGATGAAGGGTTATCTCCAAGGAAGAATGAAGCAAAAGTTCTGGTTGTTGGATTAGCTCATTTTGTTGTAAGAGTTGAACTGTCTTGTCATCTATTGCTTCTATCAAAGGTAGAGGTTGGGTTTCATTGTTCTCTTCCATTCAAGATTGATGAGGAAGGATATGATGACGATGCCTACGCTCCCTAGCACTGCGGTTCCATTTAATTTTATTTTGGAATTGTTGAGGTGTAAGAGTGGGTTGATCCATCATAGTTTCCTTTTCTTCTAGAGGGGGAAGAACAAAAGAAATCGAAGAAGGTGGTTCAATCACTTTCTCTTTAGCTTTATACACTTGTTTAATGTGGGGAGGCATAATTGGATTTGTTTCATTTTGTCTTGGTCGTTTAAGCAAGGAAGGGGAAATTTTTATAGGTGGTTGTTCATGAGGTTGTGTGGTTTATTCAATTTCCGATTCAAGTTGAAGCATGGTTTCATCTAGGATAGGAGGAGTGGAAGTGGATGGGGACATGCTACGAAGAGAAAATTTGGCTATGCATTTGGCCTTGAAATTTTGATAGGCTATGAAGAAGAAATCCTTACGAGGAGTGATGGACTCCATAGGTTTAGGCCAAAAGGGTTCTAGGTAAAAATTACCTTTAGAGCATAATGGATTAAAGCCACTATGGTTTATGGTAAATATTTCATTGTCATGTGGAAACTTCAAACATTTGTGAACAATAGAGGGGACTGCTTTCATCAAGCAAAGCCAAGGGTGACCTAGCCATAGATGAAATTGATCCAATTGTGAAATGATAGAAAATGTTACATCCAAATTTTTAGGTCCCACTTGTAAGGGGAGTACGATTGATCCAATTGTAGGGCACACAAAACCATTATGTGTTTTAATCCATGTAGTTGGTTTATTATAGTCATCTTGATACAATTCATGTATTACTAAAAATTATTTTGTGATCACATTCTCGCCATAGGCGAGATCTATTAATATGCCATTGTTGGGCTTATCATAGATTCAGACGGCTATGTAAAGAGGACCATTAGGAAGCTTTTTAAGTATATCTTTGGAAGAAAAATTGATATCAATATTTTTGTTGATTGGGCCCTTATGAGGGATAACATCTATCGTACTCACAAATTCATCCATAGGATTAACTTGGGCATCATTTGGAGTTATATCATGTTGTTCATTATTTGTATCATTGTTCATGACTTGAGGGTTTGAAGGTTCACTAGCCTTGACAAATGAAATGTTGTGTTTAGGCATGGGGTTGGTAAAGATTTGTAAATTCTAGTTAGGGGGTGCAATGAACTTATTGCCTTGATCATTGACACCCGCAATGGACAAACGACCTGAATCAATGAGGTCTTGAACTAAGTGTTTTAAACGCTTACATTGTTCAGTGTCATGGCCATTTTGCAAATGAAAATGGCAATAAGCATTTGGTTTGAAGTTGGCTGGTAAAGGCTTGGTGGTATCAAGTGGTTTAATAGTAGACAAAGAGAGCATTTTTTGTTTGAGCAATTGGTTCATTGTATTGTGGAGGGTATCAGGTAAGGGAGTAAATTATATCTTTGGGTCCCCATAGGTATAGGGCACCACTACTTTAACAATGACCACTTGGTTTTGAACAGGTTGGGTTTGTTGCAGAGAAGGCAGATGGAATTGTAAAAAGCCTCTATTCATTTTTCTAAAGTTTTGCACATTGTTTTGGTTGTTTTGCTCAGGTTTCCTAGCTCGGTTAGAAGTGGACTTTGAATCATGACTAGAAACCGAGTTGTGATAATCACAAAGGCTCGTGCATAAATGCATGAACGAAGGGAATTTCATCGTAGTTAACTTATCTTGAAGGTGAGTGTGCAAGTTTTCAATAAAAATCTTCTACAAATGTGAATCAGGAATCTTGACATCAATTTGAACATACAATGACTGGTAACGAGAAATGAAGTCACTAACTTTTTCATCGGTATTTTGTTTACAACACACTAAATCAGTTCTTAGGAGTCATGTGGACTAGGAAATGACTTATGAAGGTATCTACAACTTCATTGAATGATTGAATGGAATGATTGGGTAGGTTTGAAAACCAATCTAATGCAGTGTCCTTTAAGGTTCTAGGAAATTTTTTGGCTAGTAGCTTATCATCGAGGACAAAGTCACTACACAAGGTTGTATAAGCATTGACATGATTAGTTGGGTCTCCTTTACCCCCATATTTCTCAAACCTAGGAATTTCAATTCCTTGTGGAATTTGTGTGTGTAAGATCTATAAGGATATTGGGCTACTACGAACATGGTATGTTGGTAGAGAATTTTGGCTTTGGCTAATGGTGGAGAGTTGTTGTTGCATGGATGAGACTATGTTAAAGAGTTGTGTAATGATGGGATCGGTGTAAGGAGCATGAGGTGGAAGGGAAAATGGAGATGGGGTGTATGTAATGTTGGGTGAAGTGAAAAGGACACTAAGAGGGGTGAAGGTTGAGGATGGAATATGTGATGCCACAAAAGAACTTGGAATGCTAGCTGGAATTGTGAAAGAAGGAGCCACATGACTAACCTGTTGCATAGTTGTTGTAACTTAAGGAGTGGCATAGGTTGGTATGGATGCTATGGCTGAAGGGGGAGGAATGTGAGATCCTCCTTGGCTTGCAACTATTTTTGTTGATTGGGATGTAGAAGGAGCATGTTTATTGTATATTTCAGCTATTCATTTCATAACTTGTAAACCATCATCACTTTCAATCAAATGGTGAAGGTTTTCTGTTGTAGGTATGGTAGTGGTGGAAATGTTTTCAAGAGACAAGTCTTGTTGTAAATTTACAAAATATTCATGAATACTAATGACCTTATCTTGCGGAGGGGATTTGTTTTGTGTGTCAAAATTCATTGGATGGAAAGGGGGAGGCATATAAGTGGTATTATCAATGCCTAATGCACCATTGTCCATACTACGAGTAGGAGCTCTTGAGATCCTAAGGTCCACAATGAAAGTGCTATCGCGGGAAGCCATGAGTCTAGAACTTCGTCTCACTAAAGTATTATCAATGGGGCACCAAACAATCATGCAAGTACCACAAAGGACAAGGTGAATGTAAATGTAATGTAATCTAGGAGTACAAAAAGCAAATAATAGAAATCCTACAAACTGAAATAGAGAAATGAAAAAAGAGAACATAAATGTAGGAATTACCCAGAAAAATGCCTGAAAAATTAGAATGAAATGTGCAGATGGACTAATTCGCCCAGGGTGGTGAATGCATCTAGTTATGAGATTTTTTTGTGTTTTCAGAAAATTTAAAATGATTAAATGCTTTTCAAATGCCAATGAAAGGTGCAAATGCAAAGTTTCAATTTTTTCAATGATATGTAATGTAAAAATGAAATCTAAATGAGTCTTTCACTAATGCAATATGAGAAATCCTAAGATGCAAAAAAAAAACAAACCCTAAGTGAATGTTGATGCAAATAAAACCTAGGATGTAATGGAAATCATAAATGTAAAGTTCTCACTATGCAGGTTCACCAAAATGAACTGTAGATTTTTGGCACCCTAATCCTTCCTAGCACTTCTAGGGTTTTCACCTAAAAGGAGAAAGAAGGGGCAAAAGATCTAGCTAGTTCACTCAAATTACGCAATGTGTGATGTTATTTAGACTAAATGGAATGATATGAATGCAACTAAATGAAATTTTTGACTGATTATGAATGCAAAACCTAAGAATTATGCAATGTTGGAAAATGAAATGATGTTTGCAAACATGAAC
>VDFB02271358.1:759177054-759202247 GCA_007258455.2 Sequoia sempervirens
CTAGCATTTCTAGGGTTTTCACCTAAAAGGAGAAAGAAAGAAGGGGCAAAAGATCTAGCTAGTTCACTCAAATTACGCAATGTGTGATGTTATTTAGACTAAATGGAATGATATGAATGCAACTAAATGAAATTTTTAACTGATTATGAATACAAAACCTAAGATTAATGCAATGTTGGAAAACAAAATGATGTTTGCAAACATGAACTAAGAATGAACAAATGCAAAACAAAATAGAAAAAGGTTGATTCAGAGTGCACCTGAGTAGAAAATGGAGAATTGGGAATATTTTGTATGCTAACTATGATGATAGAAAATCACCAGTGGGACTATTTTGCCATTGATGGTGAATCAATCCTACTCCTAATGAAAACTATTGGAAATTAGTTTCTGATTGTTAGTATTTAGAATCTGACGAAATATGGATTTCCAGCCTTAAGGTGGGACTCATTCTCCAATTATGGCGAATCATTACTCTCCCAAAATTCTGAGAAATCAGGGGACAATTCTGCAACACCAGATCTGAGGTTGTCAGCTTGTTGGGTTGACAAAGTTAATCCTGTAGAAAATGAACAAAATGTCTTCTCTAAGCTTGAAACAGGTTATGATTGACTTGAAACACTTTATTAACTTCTTTTCCACTTTTCAACACCTAAATTCTTGACAAATCTGCATACACAACACATGTACAAAGGAGGAAAATGGTTAAGGGTTAGGAAAAGGGATTTTCCTTGGTCAAATCCCACTTTGGTAATCAAACCCTTAATAAAATGATGAAATGAAAGAGAAAGATAAACTAATAACATGCAAATTCTATCAACTTACCAAACCCTTGTCGATGAAATTCTAAAAATATATCAATGGTTGTCTTTGAATACTTGATTGATGCTTGATTAAATGATGCAAAGTGCTCAAATGCTAGTTGAATGCTTCAATTGCTTGATTGAGTTATGAGATTGTTGGGGAGGATTGTAAAATGAGGAGAAAAACACATATTTATACACACTTGTGCCTTAGTAACCCGATAATAACTCATCACAAGCCGACATAAGGTGATTTTAAATAAAAAATTCCTAAAAGAAAATTTGAAATATTTTGAATTTGGAGCCAAGAGGGACTCATTTTCCACTCATGGAAAATGGGTCCCACCCTGGACTTGAATGTGGGTGTCGGCATTTAAGTCACATTTAATGTTGTTTGTTGGGTTTACATTCAAAAACACACTTAATTAAGTCTTATAAGGGCATAAAGGGGTCAAATAAAGCACAAGAAAGGTGTAGATAGTGAAATTATTGCTAGAAGGGCGTGAAATCTATTTATAAGACTTTACAACACTCCAAAATAGGACTTGATGATGAATAAAACGGTGATTTTTAGGTGAATTGTAATGAATAGAGTCTAGAAAATGTAGAAATATTTTACAACACTCACAACACCTTCACAAGACGTCATAATTTGAATTTTAAGGACCTAATGTGAATGTTTAAGCCATATTGCAACATTAAATCAAAAGAAAATGGACCAAGCATCAAGAGGAAAGGCCTAAAAGACCATTAAAATGACAAGGGGTCATTTTTCTATGAGGCAGTGGTTATCTAGGGAAAGGTCTAGCATCAGTTAGGATTTCTCTTTAGGTGTTATGCTTTAACTAATATCTTGGTTGTAGTTGTATTTTTTTGTCCTTTTTAGGTTTTTCATCTCTCATGGAACTCATTTTGTTTGTCTTCTAGGTTATTTTTTAAAAAGGGTTTTTGTCTTTCTAAAAACCTATTTTAGCTTAATAAAAAATAATATATAGGTTAAGATATGTATGTTTTGGGTAACAGAAGGAGAGGAAAGGGGCCTTGAACCTAATCAGAAAGTGGAACAAGGCCTATTGGCCAGAAAAAAAAAACATTGCAAAATAGAAGAGGTGTAAAACCAACCAGCACCTTGTCGGAGGATCGACACCTAACCACCAAGAACAACAAAAACTATATACCAAAAAAAAATAGCATACCTAGAGACATAACTGAATCTAATTGATTGAGGGGCATGGAGGCCCAGTAAGAACATAGAAGAAAGGTTAAGATAAATATGTTAAGGAGATAAGAGTATTGATTTTGAGAATTTTATGTATAATTTCTAAAGCTCTAAGATAAAATTTAATATTTAAGAACTGGATCAAAGCTAGATCTCATATTTGGCATTATTCTATTGATATCTTGGAGACAAAACATTTCTGAATGATATCGAGGTAGCCTATAAGTAATCATAGACAAAACTAGGTAGCTATAGCGCCCATCCCCAATGACTTTACTATGAATTTATAAAATCAAATGTTATTATATGGTTAGTATAGGAATTGCATTCCATTTCATAGGTTCAATTTGTTTAGAAATCATAGGAATTATAGAAATAACTCCAAAAATAGAGTGGGAGATTCAAGATACAGATCCAAACCGGTAGTTGATTGAAAGTCTCAATGAGCTTTTTTTTTAGACTGCAGGAATTGGGTAGCACGACCCCCTATAAACCGCAATGCACCTGGTAAACATTTTAACACGACTGGCGGCGCTGGTGCGACACATCCTCCGGTACCCAGGGGGTGGGGGAGACTAGACCTCGTGACCAACCTATAGGAAAGGTTTAGCCAACCGAAATAGGGCCCCAACCCCTAAAGTCTCTATGAGCTAAAGTTAAAATGTTCGACTTATTTATGTTAGAGTATATGAAGACTTCTAAAGCCAATTTTATATAGAAAGACATTAAAAATTCTTTATCTTATCAACTAATGATTGAGATCTTCGTGGAGGGCCTATTTTCTAACGTAACTCAAACAAAAATGTAATCATTTGCAGGTGGCCCAGGAAGCGACAGCCTTCGAAAACAAGAATAAACTGTTACAGGCATAGGAAACTACCCATCCAGTTTTCATACGTATTATGAACCACGTCAAAAAATCATCCAATCTTTCTCTAACGGTCGTCAAATTTTAAAATTCAATCGAGTAACCTGAATATTAACTTTTAAAATCAATTTTAGTCTTTAGCGAGCATCAATCCGTTCCAATTTATTAAACGGCAGATTCTATTATTGTCTTTTAGCCCTCCTAATTAGACAGTTTTGTTCCTAGACATGCCCGTCTTTCCTCTATATAAATACAAACTACAACTCCTCCAGCAGTACATGCAAGCATTTGTTCTGTCTACCTACATTGCATTGTGAAGTTATAAAGAAAAATAGTGTTCATGCCAAATTCATAGGAGTAATGTTGTTATGCCTCTTGTTTGAAAAGGCTTATGCAGGTAGTGCTTTTGTTGTGTTTCCACAGCCTGGATGTCCTGTGGGTCCTGTTATGATTGCCGAAGGGTGTGGGTGTTTTGCTGTACCCAGCGATTACAAAGCAGGATATATTTTTGATCACCAAGGACAGGATGTCGCTCTTTTTAATACTGCTGCCTGTGACGGCCAACCACATACTCAACTTAATGACAGTGAAAAAGACTGCAACCCTTTTGGCTGGATTAGCTTATTAATTATCTGCGGATAATCTTTGCTTTATCCAAATTACAAGAGATACCACCATGCCTATCCAAAGTGTATTCCGTGACTTTGGTGTACGGTATTGTTGTAGGAGTTAAGTGAGGATTTGTATGTGGTCTTTATGGTTTGTGCTTGTTAAATTTAGTAAAGATTTCTAACTCATCTTTATGATCGAGTAGGATTTTAGTGTGTTCCCTATGATTTAGGGCCATCTCTCCGCTTAAATTTACTCTGTGTTTGTATTTGTCCTTTTCGATTGCACTTGACATAAATCGCTGGAATGTGCAGGCTGTTTAGGTGGACGTGAAACAGCCTGCATGTTGATCTCATGCCAAACTGTTTCAGCTCATTGATAATTGAAAGAATAATTTCAAAGTTGAATTTGTGCAGGATTTATATCTGGTATTTGATATAATATGTATCCCACTTTTATAATTATAGGTTCTTCGAAGGACATTTTTTAATTAAATGTTTTTTCTTTATAACTAGCACTTGCACCTCAATGAGGTGCAATGGTTAGGCTGATAGGTTGATATACTTTGGTATTATATTATGAACATGTAGAAGGGGTGTATGCTTTTTTGGCGATAAGTTTTTGTGATCTATGCAATTTCTCTTCAAGACCTGTACAATGAAAGCAATGGGGTGGTTAGGTGCGTAGATTAGGTGTTGATGCAGTCAAATTTTAGCACCAATTTTAAGTTTTGAAGTTTGAATTGTGTAATGATTTGTAAGTGCTCGGAGGAGAGTTCTGCAAGAGAGAAATTTGTAACAATGGAATTGATGCAGAGTTTAAATTAGTTTATTCTAAAAAATTAACTTAGGTTTAGTTCCATGATATGTCCTTATGCATAAGTGATGAAGAATCATAATAAGTTATCTATATATTTGTATGTGATAGGTTAATCATACTCCCAAATTCCATTGGTTTTCTTTAGATAAATGATAGGTATGAGAATGCAAACAAGCCTTGTAGAATTTGGATAGAGTTATCAATTTTTTTAATAATTTTATAGTATGATACTTTTTTTTTCGTAATAGAACAGTTAGAAAATGTTCTATTTAATCTCCTCTTTTTTTGTTGTCATCCATCACCTTGATGGATTTAACTAATCATATATGTCAAATCTTAATAATAGAAAACTCCATATGCACAACTATCATATTAAATTAAAATTATAAAAAATAATCCTTCAAAAATGTAAAGATTTTTTTGAGTAGAATCGATACCAAGGACAAAAAAAACTCCTGCATTTTTAAAACCTTGATTCAACATCATGTCACACTCCCATTATCTAAAGGAAGTAAAAAAAAGTTATATTTCATCACATTCTCAAACAGCTCGCCCGAATTCCAACAAATTTATGAAATTGGTCAATCCTTATTTTGGCATATGGAATTCATGCTTTGCTTACATTTACACAATCAACACGTAGTCAAGTTAATCGCAGAGCTTGGAATTACATGTCCCATCCCTGTGACGGCAAGTGTTTCTAAACTCTGACACGACTACCGTAACGGGAGGCTTATTACACCACAGTTAAAGGTTATGTTTAGTTTTCTGGTTATCCTCCATCTGAAATTAGCTCGGTTTGCAGAAGCCTAATTTTGATTTTATGTTTATAGTGATTTTAGAGGTTTTAATATTTATGCAGGGTTTGCAGAAGCCTAATTTTTGGTGAAGGATAAGGACCACCCACTGGTTTTCGAGGAGCTGCAAACCCAAATCGGAAGCTCTCTTTCTGGAAACCCTAATTATTTTGTTTTAATACCAGTTCCTTCTTCTTCGATGCATTCACTTTCCAAATCTTCTTGGTCTAATCAGTCATTATCGACCTCAACCACCTAAGCTTGAGTTTTCTTTTATATACCTTCTATATTCTTTCATTTATGCTCAACTAGATATTAACACAGTCAATGTTCTTTTATATCTGCTAAAGCTCTGAACTTTGAAGGGGCCAAACTGGTACTAAGTGCAGCAGCAATGATGATATCTTCCACAACTCATCAATACACAATACAAACCAAGATCTCTTTGTCTCCTTCGTTGCATGGAATGGTGAGGGTGAATGCTTATGCAACTTTCGACGTGAAGCCCAAGAAATCATCACCACTCTACATGGGAGTTCAACTCAACCCAAATTCTCTCGGTGGTATGAAGATCAATGGAGCTACCACTGATAGTTTGAACGTGAATAATATCAATGTTGGGTTGTATGAAAAGTTGTTTTATATATTGCTTGAATATACAGTTATTTCACTTAAAATCTCTGTAGAACCCTCATTTTTATCCTATATTTTCGTAAATAATATGTTTGGACTTGGGTACAGGTAGATCAAACTTCCTAGTCCTATTGTTATGTCAATAGTGGAAAGGGTTCTCTGTTTATTTTTCGTCATACTTTTCCTTTTCAATGTCCTCTGGTAATGGAGATGGCATAGCGTTCGCGATTTTGCTAGGTGGGTATCCCTCAGGAAGCCTGGATGGGCAGTGTTTTGGGTTGTTTTTACAAAAAAAGGGATCAGGATCTGTTTCCCATATACACTATCTATATGCTATGGAGTTTGACTTTGCACTCAACAAGGAGGTCATGGACGTGAATGCTAACCATGTGGGTATTGATATAGAGAGCTTAATTTCCACAAAGAGTGTTGATGTTTCTAAGATTGAACTTATTCTCAATGATGGCTCCCAACTGCATGCTTGGATCGATTGGGCCAGGGTTTCGAAGGTGGAGGAGTGCCTGAACGCCACCCAGTTCCATTCTCCTCCACTGATGTTGCTGAAGAGCTTCCTATCCCGACTGCGCCTATGCAGGTCGTCTGCAATCTCTGAAATGCGGTCGATGTAGGATAATAAAATCCTCGCTCTGTCTTCGTTGGAAATTTTGAGGATATATTTTTTCTTGGTCCTTCGCTCTTGCTTTTCCGTGGTCTCGACAACGTGCGTCCACCGCATTCGGGCTCCTTGGAACTAGTCATTCACCGTGTGTTGAGAAGGCAGGTTAAACACCAGCTTCCTTTTTTGTTTGGACCGCGTTAGATCCCGGTGGGCTTTCCAGCGTCAGACTAGGGGAAATCCCCACATAAATATCCTGGTGGGGTTCTCCCACGTAAATAGCCTATCGGCTAAATATTTGTATTTGTTATTTTTAAAGTGTACTAAATTATGATGTTTTATTAAAGTTCAATTTCACTGTTTTTAATTTAAATTTATTAAAATATGTTTCATGAATATTAGTTAATTTATACAAATTTAATATTTTCATGAACAAATGAATGGAACATTAAACACTAAGTATGCTTTATATTTTTAAGTGATTCTAATAAAGACACTAAGTATGCTTTATATTTAAGTGATTCTAATAAAGGTGAAGCACATGGAATTTAAGACTTTTTGAAACGTCGCCCAATTCATTTGTATTTCAATTAAAGTATGCTTCTAATAAAGGTGAAGCACATGGAATTTAAGACTTTTTGAAACGTCACTGAATTCATTTGTATTTCAATTAAAGTATGCTTAACCATGAATTTTCTCTAATATCAAGTCTATTTAGCTTCCTAGCCTGTTTAGCTTGCTAGCCCATTTACAAAACCTTCTTTATGAAATATTCATTATAAAATCCTTTGAACCCATTAAATGACATTTTAAAAAAGAAAATCACTTTAAGTCTATTATGGGTTTTCCATCTCTCTTGGTTTCTATTGTTGGACATTCAATGGTTCCTAACCTAGTTACTCTACAATTCAAATCTATTTCTAATGAGCTTTACCTAGTATTGGTGTAACTCCTATCTATACCTAGTATTGGTGTAACTCCTATCTATACCTACTAATGGCCCTTGATTGGCCCTTGATTATCAACATATCTAGTTAGAAATTATTAGTATTTATCTAGTTAGAAATTATTAGTATTGGTGTAACTCCTATCTATACCTACATATGTTAGAAATTATTATTAGTATTGGTGTAACTCCTATCTATACCTACTAATGGGCCTTGATTATCAACATGGTTAGTTAGAAATTATTTTTCCCACTTAGTTCTTGTCATCATGTTATGGTTCTCTCTCCCCCTTCTCCTTAGTCTAAGGAGAGATAAAATTATGCTTCATGACCATCTTTTAAAGGAATAAAGACCTTCCCAAGTTCATATTAGTCACACACTAGAGTTAATAATGTGTGGTTATCTAGGGAAAGGTCTAGCATCCTTTAGTACTTCTTTTTCAATGTTGTGCTTTAATTGATATCTTGGTTGTAGTTGTGTTTTCACTTTCCTTTTTAGGTGTTCCATCTCTCATGGAATTCTTTTTGTTTCTCTTAGATTATTTTTTTATAAAAGGGTATGAACCATTTCAAAAACCCAATTTTAACTTAATAAAAAATAATAGATAGGCTAAGAGCAGTATGTTGAGGAGATGAGAGTACTATTTTTGAGACTTTTATGTGTAATTTCTAAGGCTCTAGAATCAAAGTGAATATTTGAATAGAATATTCAAGAATAATATCTAAGTGATGTTTATAAATTATTTTCATCCATGATCGAAGCTAGATCTCACATTTGGAATTTCATTCGATTGAAATCTAGGTAACATCACTATTCTACATGATATTGAGGTAGCTTTCAAGTAATCATAGATGAAAATGGGTAGCTATATCACCCATACCCAATGAATTTATAGTGAATTTATGAGATTAAATTTATGTTCATACATTGTTAGAGTAGGAATTACATTTCATTTCATAGGGTTCAATTTGTTTAGAAAACTTATGTAAATTGACTTACTTTGTGTATGTCCACTCCTTATGACAGATTTAGTTTTTTTAAATGATTTATTATGTATTGAAATTAATATTCTATAATTATATCATATTTAGGGGTATAAATAATATTTTGTATCATAATTGCATGTTTAATGTTATTATATATTTTTTGTGTTAAGAAATATTTATGTTTGCAAGAGGAGCAAACAACAAGGTGTAATTATAAAAATCATTTGGATATCCCTACACAAAGGGTGTGGCTAAGTTGTGAAACCTAGTCTCTTATTCATTTATCTTTAAATATATCCAATTAATATCTCCATCAATACTTTCCTTGGTCTTGTAAAGCCAAAAGTATTGATTATTTACTTACTACTGTTAGTTGCTCTACAATTTCCAGTCGCATGATGATAATTGTTTCCCTCTCAGTGTGAATTCACATGTTACCTAGGTTTATATTCCAAGAGTATTCTCTAATATTATATAATACAAACTGGAGCACCAACAAACCCCATAATTCATATCCTTTAAGTGTAAATATTTATGTTATAATTACACATGAAATTTGGTGAGTGTTATATATTGAGATAAGCATGATTGATTTAGGATTCACATGCATATCAAAGTGAGGGAAAATATAATTTTAGAAAAATATATTATGATTCTTTTTCTCATTTTTTTATGATGACCAACATTATCATTTATCTCTCATTTTTTATGATGAAAAATGTTTCATTTTATTATTTAGTTTTATGCCTATTTTGGGGTAATGCATTCATATACATGTATATGAATAAAAATGGTGTAATTCTTGTGGAGTCATAATTATTTACCTATCCCTTTTTAGATCCTCATTTGCAAAAAAGTCCATGGTCATTAGCATATCTTAATCGAATTTTCACATGTTCTTGTATATTTCTCTTATTTATCTATTCTTGATGATGATCTATACTTTGATGATCCTTAGATTAACATTTTTTTCATGATCCATTTTATTTATTTGAACCAAGGTTAAATTTATTGTCACATGATCATCCTTGTGAGTATTAACTTGACCTTGAATTCAAATTTGAGTGACTAACTATACCCTTTTTCTTTCTTTCCAAAAGTTGACTATGTTAATGTTTGTGTGATTTATTGTCATGCACTAGGGTAAAAATTATTCATTTGCATTCATCATAACTAGTAATCACACCTTGGGGTGCAATGGGTACCCTAAAGATAGTATAGTTTTTTTTTGTTAAATTTTTTAATTTGGAAGTGGGAAAACCAATACGCAACTATAAATGGAGTACTTCTCCAAATTATATATGGACTATTACATATGACAATTGAAGCAACCATCCACAAACTAAGTGGCACACTCTGAATTGGATTTCAAAAAAGTAAAATAATAAAGGATACTCTGTAAATATATTAAATTTGTAGCAATACATAAATCTTTCTAAAAATTCCAAAATCAATGCAAACTAGGATCCACAGACATGCGTTTAGCATTTTATAGATTCCTTAGTGACAGTCTATATTTGTTGATCTTGAGTCCTTACAAAAAATGTAGTAGATGTGACATAGAAAAAAACCATGTTGTTGTCTTCACAACATGCAAAAAAATGTAAATAAATATCTTCTAATATTATTTCAAAAATTGTTATACAACTGTCTTCACATCATGAAGGAGAAATCAATTTAAATCATTCAGAAAGGTTGAATCTTATTTTTCTATCTTAAGAAATGATTTGCAGTAATGAGGAAAAAATGGTATGTACTATTTTTCTATTTTGTACATAAGTATATCTTCAAAATTTCTTCAGATGTAACTACATTTAAATTTTGCATTTGGAAAGGTAAAAATTTAAAAGCTATTCAAGAATAGAGCAATTAAGTTATACTCAAAAATAAAATGGAGAAGGGTGAAGTTGATTTAAATACACATTCTAGAGAGGATCATCGAAATCCCAAGGTTTGAAATGATTTGTGGACAAATCTATAAGAGCATAAAAGGTATTGGATAGTATAAATAAGTTTCAAATAAATTGATGCATAACGAGTAATATTTGCCATCTAACATTAAAAAAAAAGGTTCAAAAGATAATAATGGGCACATAAAATTCTTGCATACGACATCCATATATAACCTCTAATTTTGAAGGTAGGTGTGTTGCATCAAATAATCCATTCATTACCTTCTCATTTCCAACATAATCATCATCCATTTTGAATTGCTTCAGCACCCAACATGCCAACAATAGACTAGTATAACATGTTGCAAAAGCAAACATGACATGCATAAATATTATGTGTAAGAAACACATAATAGATTGTTTAAGTCCTTATTGTAGCATCAACAAGCAACAATAAAGATCTAACAAAAAATGGATTATAGAAATAAATACATGCCAAACAAGCAAGGAATCTAGGTTCTAAAGAGAAATTAGTCATTTTGGTGCATAAATGTTGAAGGTACAAAATTAAATTGCATATTTTAGATTAGAAAGTCAAGGATAATTTATCAATCCACTGCAATAGATGTGAACAAGTGTTTTCAAATGGATTTGAATGAGCATGTACGAATAGATTTTTATAAGATGAAAAAGAGTGTAGCCTTGTAATTTGTGTCAAATTAGTGGAGCGAACTGAAAAAAGGTATACCCAACTTACTAAATTGCACATTTACATGCAGTTTCTAGTCATTGTAACAACCCTAAAAGAAACACTTATTCAATCAAATTTACCTCTATACAATATGTAACCAAACAACTAAGAAAAAAAATGTGCACATCAACAAAAAAACACAATATGTACTCAATTAATATTGGCATTATAGGGTAAATGTATACTTTCTTGTAATTATGTTACAGAAAAAGAGGGAGATGTATTTATCCCAATCTAGTCAACATATGTCTTAACTTGTTAGCCAACAATATACAATATTATATAACATATTATATATTAATTTATTTGAGGAAATTTAAATTCAATTGAAATTCCAATTCTATTAATTTATTTAGAAGATGAAAGTATGTTAGATGTAGAACCATTCAAAATAGCATGGCTCAATCACACCCAAAAGTCTGAGAAGAAAGCATAATGTAAGTTAGATATCAGGAATGTATAACACAAGTCGAAAGATTAGGTGATGAGAGAACAATATATAGGTGCAAAAAGATATGTAAATAAGAAATGTTTTACTGTTGTGAACATAATTGGTAGGGGAGAAGTCCACTATAAACAATAGCTTAAGTAGAAGATATTGAAATACTACTTGTACGTCAATTGAGTAGTTGTCGAAGAACTCTCTTGTGAATGTAATATGCTTTTGTTTATAAACTTTGTGCTAAAAGGGTCAATCCTGATAGTTGTGCAGCTTTGAAGGAGGGCCTATTAATCAAATGTGGTAAGAAAAGAAGAGATTTGATAGTCAGAGTATGAAGAGATGTGTAAGCAGTCAAGAATGTAGTCATTGAAAGAGAAAGGACTAAGTAGTAAGAGAGCATACCTATTACATTTTTTTCAGTGAAAATAAGTTGAGCATTTCAAGTGGTTGATGCCAATAGTGTTGACAATCAAGCTTCCTCACTGATCTTGCATGCAACATAAGAGCTTTGTTGCATGCATGTGTATCTATCAAATGTGAATGTAGGGTGGATATGAAGGTTGAAGAGATGAGTGACCTTGGAAATTATTGTGAATGTCAAGCCTTGTTGGTCAATGTTGTCAATGTCAATGGTGGCCATATCAAGTGTAAGCCCATGTGATTTTTGGATGGTTAAGTCCCATCCCATTTTAAGTGGAATTTGGTGTTTTCCACCATGACTCATTGGTGTAATAGGGACATCTTTTGGATTGTTTGTATCCCAGATAGGTGGAATGTAATTCTTCATTCGAACAACAACAAACAAGAGGAGTTGGGGTGGTCTTTCACTCTCCTTGTACACTATTTTTTTACTATTCCAAGAGCTCCATTAACAAGGCCAATATCAGTCCACAAATTACAAGATAACATAACCTTTTGGTCAACACATAGTAGAATTTTTTTTGGAGTTTATCATCATCTAGATTTGATTTGAAAGAGCTCCCTATTTTCTTTGCAATGGCTACGATAATGGGTTGTGCTAGAGAAAACATGTGCTTATTATGGCGTAATACTTTTCATTGGTTGCATAAAGATGTATGGATGATAAGAAAGCTTGACCTTGACATTAGCAGTTGCCAATCTGCAATTGTAGGTTCAACCTTTCTTAAATTTTACAAGAGCTCACAAAGTAGTAGTTGAGTTGGATCTTCTCCTACTTAGTGAAATATTTTGTTTAGTGTAAAAAATGTTTGAAAGCTCCACCATAGGGTCCTCCCATAGGAAGTAGAAGAGTACATAGGAATGTATTTGACTGACGATAGCTGGCCGAGGTCTCCAAAGAGTAGGATTGAGCGGCCTACAAAGGGGCTATGGTTATTTGTTGGGAAATCTTCACGTAAGCAATAGTCGATGTGTTCAAGGAACCTGTGGCTAATGAAGCTAATTTCATCTATTAAAATGTAGTGAACAAAGTGCATTCTCTCTTCAAAACTTGCTAGTGTTTGGCCTTACAAGGGATCGATCTCTTTGATGGATATGAAAAGTGCAGAATGAATTGTTATGCTCCAATGTTGAATGCTACAACATCTATTGGTGTGAGAAGTAATAGCGATTTTTTCCCGTTTGGAGCAAAATAATTGAGTGCAAACCTGATTTGTTTAATTAGGTGTGACTTTCCAGTTCTTACAATTCCTTGAACTATTATTTTGAGTGGTGCATGGTAAGTGGTGGAGGATAAGTTTGACAACACTAAATCCAATGTTTTCTTTTGTTCCAATGAAAGGTCATGTTGGGTATTTAGATAGGGTGGGTGGGGGACTTGATGTGTTGTGTGGTTTAAGTCTACAAAGCTGGATGCTATAGTGAGTTTTATTGGATCCATGGAATGAGTATTCCAATCATGGTTAAGGTCTATTTCACAGTTACCTAGCATGTCAAGTGCATCCAAGTGGAGTGGATGGTTTGGGTGTTGTTCTACCTTTAGCACACACACCCCATTCGGAACGAGGACCCTCTCTTTCCTTCGCCTTGCTAGGTCATTTTGTTGTTGTCTTCTTTTTCATTCCCTCCTATTTGGTATTCAAAATGGTTAGTAAGCTCTTAGGGATGTCATTTTAAGTTGATCATGTTTTTACCCCTCAAAATTTTCCAAGTCTTTAGTCTTGGCGGGTTCCCATTTGGTGTTTTCCTTAGTGCTTAAAAGGTGGTGTCCGTGGAGCTCATCGGGCCTACCCCTCTTGGATTAACCTCACCTCATCACCTTGTCTCAAGTGGCTTTTATTTGACGGATTTCCACCATTTGGCTTCTGAGGTTCATTTCACCGTCCGTTCATTGCTGACATCCCAACAACCTTTCTTTGGCGGTGTCGCGCCTATTGGAACTTGGACCCTTCAGCATCGTTCGATCATCACCAGGAAATTAAATAGCTATCCGTCGATGACTGCCCAACTGTAAGACCCTGATGCTCCTGTAGACGTTTTCAAATCGAATCCCACCAAATTTTGGTCCACCGTACGTGCATTTATTGCTGGCATTTAATGCCTTAACTTCTATAAACAACCAACTCTGAACTGTCTTTTTCTCATGTCAGTTTGATCAAAGTGAATTAGTAGAATCGGAGAGCCATATCCTAGTGCTTCCTTTGAGCCTGACAAACCTCAAAATAGATTTAGCGTGTTTATTAGTTGGTTCATCGACCACATTCATCAGATTCTTAAGGTTAGTTCACCGCTCTGTGTCACCTCATGTTTTTCTCTGATTTCTTCCTAAAATGAAAAATTTAAAAGAGAAAGAACTCAAGAACTAGGTAGAGAAAACCATGATGCACAAAACCCATGTGCTCAAATCTTCCCAAACTTTGGAAATCGATAATTATCCAACTGCAAAACTTGCACTCTTCATCGCCATTCTTGGGCTAGAGCATTCATGATCTATGGGCCTGGGCATCCTCATCATCATCATCGACATTTGAAAACTAAACCAAACTTATGAGCGACGAACCTATCATTTGGGTCCACCATCGTGGGAAGACTTTTCCCTCTCTCCATTGAAACTTGGACAAAATCTTCCAAACTGAAACAAAGTTCAACACACTACCAAGTTTGCGCCCACAGGACTCTATCCCTGGGGCACCACTCATAGTCTGCTGATTCTAGACAACATTTTAATCCCAACTTTCTGGTCTTTAGACCTCAACACCCTCTCTGCCAGTTGACTTTATAAACAAACAATCGACCACCCAACACCTTTTTGCATTCCACTCTACAGACTGAGCTGGTTGACTATACAAACAAACGACTGAACACCCAACACCTTTTTGGGTTCCACCCCACGAACCTCCATTTGTGGGCCGCCACGGTGACACTGTCATTTCATATGCCCTTTGAATGACTGCCCTTCGCCTTCTGGCTCCCGACTCCCTCATGACCATAAAAAATAATGTCAAAATTCTAAGTGATCAGTGTTTGGTGGGTCATCCCCCGTAGACATCCATCGTCAGGGCTCTGTCCTATCCCAGTCGTTTCATAAGGGAGAATTTTCTCCATCCTCTCAACCTCCAGAACCTGACCTTACCTTATCTACTAAGCTTTCAAATGATCAATGAAGCAAACATGAAGGATGCCCCTCCATTCGGACTTGATCCCTTGGATGGCCCCCATCGGACCTCCGCATGTTGCCTGCCATTTCAAGCAGAAATCATCCAACAACTTTTTGCCTCCTCTGAACCAAGATTCCTGAATGCCAAGGTATGATATCGACCGCCTTCCATCGCTGCGGGCTCTGCTTGGCATAACTCTGCCCTCAAAATGTCATCCTACCAGATCCATTTTGAAGTTAAAAACTCAAACGATGAAGCTCTTCTTTGATTTTGACCACTTAAAAGGTGACCCAAATTCCCTCCAATCACCAAATTAACTTTGACCCACATGTTAAAATAGGGCACTCCCCTTAGTTGACTCCTCAAAGTGGCCAAATTTGAAGGCGGGTCGGGATAGGTGGGCCGCTATGCCTTGATTGTCTTCCCTCATGTAGTAACTCTAAAATAGCCATTAGGCTAGGGAAGTCTGACCCCTGGGGCCCGAATCATCCAAATTCCCTCTGATGAACTACTAATGACAATCTAGATTATATGTTAGATTTCTCAAATGCTAAACTATCCAATCTAACTCCATTTGTAGGGATTTGACTAACATTTCCATGTTTTCGTGCTTGAATATGCTCACCTCTCTTTTGCCCACAGGATATATGGAATCATGTGTAGGACCTTTGGGGGTAGTCACAAAGAAATAAAAAGGAAAGAAAAATAAGGAACCCCATGGAAAAGAAGATAAGGACCAGATTAAGTATCAGTTCCAAGGGGAACCCCTGAAATCCAAAGTCACCTCAACCTGGAAGGAGGCCACAAACACAAACATTGGACATATAGACATTGATTAGTTCAAGTAGAGACTAAGAATCAACCCTACCATGAAGAATGCAAGACTAATCAGAAGTAGTGGGTTGGTCAAAGCAATGGGCTTCCCTCCCGCTCTTCTTGCCACTAAACTAGTAATGGCCTGTAGGGAGGCATATCAACTAGAGACTAGAACAATAGTCAACAGGGATAGAAATATTTTAGCTAACATGTCCGCAAAGGAAACAACAAAGACTTTTCATATCCCTACCTTTGGGGAGATGGAAGTACCAACCATAAATGATTGCAAGGCAACGTGGAATGAAAACCCCATAAAATGCAAAAAGCTTCTAAATCAACATTGGTTGAAAGAGAAGAGGGGCAGTGCTGCAAAGGTTCCCCAAGAGCTCTTTCACAGTGAATTTTATGAAGACTATCATGACCTGGTAACATGTTGAGCAGAGTGATGGGCCTTTTGATGGTGGCCTTCTTCCAGGAGTGGATGGTGTACTTTGTTGATGAGATCCTCCAAGGCGAGGCCATGTTCTATTGGGCAAGAATAATCAGTGACTAATTCCACGAGCAATTTATGGCTATCAAGAAAACTTCTAAATTTTACATGACCTCTTACTTGGTCTATTCATTGGCTGAGAGGATGCAATACAGAGGCTTGTTCAGATCTCTGGATGAGGAACTAGGTAGGGAGCTGATAGTTTATGATAAGTACCCTCAACTACAATTCAAAAACTTCAAGAGGGAGTATTTTAGGGTCAATGACACTTTCATAGGTCATACCGTTAGACTGCTTGGGGGTGATTTTGAGAGAGGAATCTCCCATAGTGCCCATGCCTTCCTTCAACAGTTTTTGTTCTTATTCATACAATGTCCAAATTTCACATACATATGTGCTGAAGGATTTTGAGAAAGACCAAACAAGCTGTCCCAGTATCCTAATGACCGGATAATAATATTAGAGCTCTCTTAGCAACTACGACATGTACACGCCTTTTTGAGCAGCAAACATAGAGCAAGGATTCCTTATCTACTCTCCTTCGGCCAAGGGCTATATGAGCTTCATACCTCTCAGTGTGTTGATAATTCAGAGAAGGAACTGGCAGAATACCATTTAAGACTCCATACCACCCGACCATTGATGGACCCCTATGGCCATCTCAAGAAAGAACTTGGAATTGAATACGCCCATGTACATAGCGTAGAAGATTTCTTGGCTAATTGCAATGATGATTTAATGAAGTGTGGATGAGGCACTATATGCGAATGACCGCATATTTTGTAAAGAAGGTCAATCTATTCCCCGCACCGGACCAGGTGGAAGAGGATGAAAGCACCATCATGGATCCTTGGTATAACACAGTTGCCAATCTCCTATTGCCACTATTTGACTAAGATGAACAAGAGGTTGACGACCTTGACATTCTAACCAAGATCATCAAGGCTTGGAAAAAATAGTGGATTGATAGGCGAATTTCCCAATTAAAGTAAGAAGGGGTCATTTTGACCTATGAGGGGCTTGAGAATGAGCCAAGTGAAATAAGTACTAGGGAAGCTGCTAGCCCATCAGGTGAAGCCTCTCAATCTCCTTCTCTCACCAGATCAAGAAAGAGCAAAGAGGTTGTTGAGCAACAACCCAATCCTAAGGTGTATGCTAGAAAGGCTTCAAAAGGTTAACCTTCCAAAAAGCATAAGAGATCATGTAGTGTCACAGAGATTCCTCCCATTCAAGAAGATCTACTTCATGAGGGAGAGGAAGAGATAGGGCCTGAGATATCAAAATCTCCACCTCCTCCCTTTGAGAGATTGATGAAGAAGAAGATGCCAGTGCCAAGTACATTTTAGAGACCTTTGATGCAGACCTTGAGGAGTTGGCTTGACAATTGAAAGATGTTGAAGAGGAAGTAGAAAAGCCACTTTTTAAGGAAGAAAAGGAACTAAGTGACAAAATGGACGAAGACACTCAACCTCCAACTGGGGAATAGGAAGAAAGCTCTAAGCCTGAAAGAGCAAGATGTGCCACCTCAGCACAAGGAAGAGGGGAATAAAGAAGAGGATAAACCTAAAGAAGAGTTTGAGATGGGTAAGCCTGTGATAGAGCCTCACAAAGAGGAAGAAAATCCTAAGGAACATGAGCATGAGGTTGAAGAAGAGGAGATCTATAAAGAAGAGGGCAGCCCCAAGAAATGCACACCCACCAAGTCTCTGATAGAAAACACGGTGTTCATCCGGGACTTCGATGAAGAAGAAGAATATACAAGGATGAAGCAAGAGGCTCTAGGTGATAAATAGATTGAAGTCAGGGGGAGTGAAGAAGAAAGTGATCATGAATCACCTAAGGAAGAGTCTCAAATGCCTGAGTGGCTAGAAAAGAAATTAGAGAAAAAGAATCTGACTCCCAGAGATCCCAACGAAAGACTCAAGGCCATCTTGGCTCGAGCTTAGATAGGCACAAAGAAAGAAAAGAAGCCTAAAGTTAGATCCAAGCTGACAATGGATTCTTCTGGCTCTAGGATTGTATAGATCACTACCCCAGTGGTGAACAAAGAGGGGGTGAGCTATAAAATTTCCACCCTTGACCTAGGAACTACTTCAAGAGAGCATAAAAATGATCACCTCCATGAGTCAATTGCCATGGTGGTGCATCAAATGAAGCAAGAAAAAATCTCAAAAGAAGAATTGAACCCACAGGTGGCTGATTTGACCAACTATATTTAGCAATGGTCATCCATGAAGGAACTTCCCACAATATCCTTGACTCCGCTACAGTTGCTATCCAAGCAACAAATTGAAAAACTCGACAAAAGAAAGAGCTAGACTAAAACTACAGAGGATTGGTTCCAACAGGTCTTGTATGCTGGAAACATGGGAATTAATTGTGTCGTTAGGACAAAAAATAAATTCTTGGATGTCCAAAAATACCTTGAGGGCATGAGGAAGTTCTACAGTAACTTCCTAGGGATATATGGGTCCACTTACCCTAAAATTGAAGCCATCCTCAAGCTGCCTCAGAAAACATGGGAAGAGGAACTTGCATTCATGAAGGATGATCACTAGCTAATGGATATGTGGAAGATGGAATTTGACCATAGGAAATAAATACTAGACACTACCAAATTTGACTCCATTCTCTGACAAACGTTCGTCGATATTTCAACAAAAAATTGTTGAAAAATTGATGAATTGACGAAATAATTTTCGTTGCCATTTTTTCGTCAAAATTTATACGTGGAATTAAACATTGAAATAACGGCGTAGATTCGTAAGTCGTTGACATCATAAAAGGACTCCTTGAAGTTGTTCGTCAGAATATCAACGACAACTTCGTGTATCCACTGATGAATTATAACCAAAATGCAATTGCAATGGCTCTTCCACAGCATCGAAACAACACCAAAAGTTAGTCGCCATTTCAAAAAATGGGCAAGGAGTTATGATGAATCCTGTATCGTAGCTATAGCAACTTCGTCAAACCTTTTCAGTGATTCATCGAAATTGTGACCAAACAATGCAATTTTTTTAAAAAAATATTCGTCAAAATGTACCATCACGGAGACTCTTGGCGATGACCACTGAAGCAAACCCATTAGTGAGAGATCAATCATCAGAACAAGATAGAAAAATCACTCTAATAGTCCATGTCCTACCGATGACTTTCGTTGGCAAGATAGATCCAATGTCACACTGATCTGACCTCTTCAGGAGTTTTAAATAGACCTACACCATGTGATCGCAAATATTCTTGGCGATGACCACCGAAGCCAACCCATAAATGAGAGATCAATCATCGACACAAGATAGAAAACTCACTCTAATAGTCCATGTCTTGCCGATGACTTCCATTAGCAAGACAAATCCAATGTCACACCGATTTGACCTCTTCAGGAATATTGAACACTGTTGGTTATCAACAAGACATTATGAGGGTCTTGTTGATTAAACAAGTGTCTAAGAGAAAGTAAATAGATGGAACCTATTAATTTTCTTATTTTGTGGTTCTTTAAATCATAAAATAGATACCATGTTCTTATGTATAATGTACTTATATTCATATTTGAATTCAAGACCAATTGTCATTGCACATTCCATTTTACTTGCACAGAGTATTCTATAAGCAATATATTGATAATGCCAAATGATTTATGTTGTTGTACAACTCTACCTATCATCATAGTTTTGTTGTTCCCCCATAGAGAATCCTCCAAAGACAAGTTTACAATACCAAGTCAAATAATATGAAAAAGACTTACTTCCCTACAAATTAAATGATTATTCTCACAATGGCAATTGTCTAATCACAACATCAATTCCATGAAAGTTTATCCATGCTTCATAAGAGATTACTGATCATACATACAAACTACAAGATGCATAGAAAAAGCATTACACTTGAGAACAACCAAGGGCTAACAAGGGAAGGAGTTAAGAAATGTCTAGATTGAAGAGAAAATGTGCAGGGAAAATGATGAGAAGTGTCAAGAGAATAGAGCTTGTAGAAAATATTCTTGACCTAATAAAGCTCTTGAACAACTTAAACAAAATTAAAATACTAACACATACATGAGACATGTAATGAACTTCTAATATGTACTATCTTTTTCATTAATGGAGAGGTAGGTAAAGGAGAAATAATTATAATTGTAACACTATTCATAGTCTAGTAAATTATGTTCATAATTTGTGTTCAATGGACTTCATTTTTATCATTATACTACCCATCTAATACCATATTTTAATCCAGGGTTCAACTATCTCAGATCTAAAGAAGCACCTTCAATTAAGCATATAAAGTACTAGATAAAATAAGGTAAGACTTTTACTTGAGAAAGATTGGGTACACTTGTACGCTTAAAGTTCTTACAATCATCAAGATTTATTGGCACATAGATACAACTTGCAACATATGAAGTAATGGATGACTACAAGTTATTGAAATGGTCCTTAATATGTGATTGGTTTGCAAATTGATTGGTAGAAAATAAGGTTACAAATAGATCTACATAAAAAATTATGAGGAAAATCTACTGTAATCATCAAAATAGATAAAAGTGCAAAGGAAAGAGCCGAGCTACATCTCTAAAGCCTAAAAAAACACATGCAAGAAACATAAAAAAAAAAGAACAAACTAGTTTTTGGATGAATACAAAATGGTGCCTTCAGCAAGTGATTCATATGCTTTCACACCTGCCATGACATTAAGAAGATTTTATTCTTCCTCTGTGAAATTAACTACTTATAGAATAAACCCAAAAACCAATATTATATACCACCATGTCTAGTTGAGGGTAGGTATAAGAGAAAAAAGTTTCCTCAATGCAATGCCAAAAAATAACAATGTGTGTGTAGGTTTGTATTACTGAAAATATCATTTCACTGCCTAAGGAAAAATACCAAAGTGATGTTTTAAATTTCAATCTTCACATAGGCTCCCTTATTACTACACATGCATATACAAGCATTATTCAAGCTCTAAACTATTCAAATATTAAGGATTTAATTAGCTATAAGATAGAAAGTTGTTGTTTAGACATCATCCATCATATTTTACATATCTTTATTCACTCCTAGCGCTTCAGATAAATTTGTGTAAATGAGACAGAAATGTGAATCTTTCATGACAAAGAAAATTCTTAAAAGGAGGGGGGAGAGAGCAAAGGGTAGGCGGCAAGAGAATGCTTGAATGTATAGCAAAGTATAACATTTTGATCATTATAACAAATGAAACGAATCTTAAGTTTGAAGTATTAATATCATTTACAAAATTCATGATCAAGAATGAATGTAATTAGATAAACTTTTGCATACCTACAGATGGTACAAAATTTCATGGTTAAGTGGAAGCCTCCCATCAACAAGAAGATCCAAATATCTGTGTATCTATCTCAATCGGACCTCTAAAGCCTTCAGAGCTGTCAATTTTTCCACTAACCTGTTATGCACAAAAGTCAAATTTTAGAGTTATGTCACCACTAAAAATAGAAGAAACATAGATTTGAAACCAAATCCACACACAACACAATGTGGTATTCATACAAAGCCATACAAACATACTAAATTTAGAACATTGGAATGGAAACAACTTCAAATTATGATGCAGAGCATGGATTCAAGGTATAAAGAATCATTTTTCTACCACCATAGTGAAAAGTTAGCACTTTATTTCATCTTTGCATATTGGTTTGATGCTTCAAAAGATGCATTTCTTATATTGAAAAATGCATTACCTTATTGAGCTTCTCTTTGTTTCGAGAAGAGTTTAATATTCTCTACTTAACAGGGCCAACCACGTGACAATGGAAGCTCATTTGGTCCCTCCCCCCCCTCACATCACTCTCAATTCTCCGTACCTAATCATATAACATTAATCATTTATTCATCCATTAATAACATATAACATTCATTCATTTATCCATTAATAACATATAACATTCATTCATTCATCCATTAATAACATATAATATTCATTCATTCATCCATTAATAACATATAATATTCGTTCATCCATTAATAACATATAACATTCATTCATTAACACATAACATTCATTAATTAACATATTCACATTCATTCATTAACATATAATATTCATTCTTTCAGTTTTTACATATTATGAAAGATATGGTTGTCATGATATGATTACAATCACTTTTTTTTTGTTTCTTTTTTAAAGCTAAGAAAATCTAAAGTGAAATATCATTTTCTAAATCATCTTTCCCTCCTTTAGTTTTTATGCCCTTTGCTCATGATCTTAATGTACGCCTAGTCGTCTGCTCATGATGTGGATACCACTGCAAAGGGGGTTATGCTGCAATAACAAAGAAATGTTAAACTAATATGTTTTATTATTATTGTTACAAGTATTTCATTAATTAAAAGAACATTAGAGTGGTTCTCTTTACCTAATGGGTCCACATCATGTTCCTAAACTTCTCTTATAGAATCATGCTCAACATGTTGAACACCCTCTAAATCCTGATCTATAGTTGAAACATGAAAGGTTACATTAATTAATACACAAATTGAAATTAAATATGTTTAAGAGAACATGAGATTGGTTCTCTTTACCTGATGGGTCCACATCATGTTCTTGATTTTCTCTAGCCTAATCATGCTCAATACATTGATCACACTCTACATGCTCTAAAGTTGAAACACAAAAGGTTACATTAATTAATACACCAATTGCAATTAAATATGTTTAAAAGAAATTTAGAGTGGTCCTCTTTACCTGATGGGGCCACATCATGTTCCTGAACTTCTCTAGCCTGATCACACTCTACATGCTCTAGAGTACCGGGATGCACACCATGACCTTCATTTGCAGGTTGTGCTCCACCCTCACTAGGCTACATTCCACTGTCATGTGCAGTATTATCATTGCTTGAATGTTTAAACAAATAGGCATGTAATTACTTTATGGTGGAAATTAATATTGAATATATTGCACAAGTATTTAATTTTAAATAAACTTTATTGAGTTTATTTACCTGCATGTCAGATGCACTGGAAGATTGTGTTTTCCCAGTCAAGACTCTTAGGCGTTAAGCCACGACTCCATAGCCTTGTTGGAAGGAAATCTTTATGTCATCTTCTGTGGGAACTCTATTGAATTCAGAGCCCTACATTTTTGCATAAGATCATGAATTTTGCTTCTATGGTGTGATAAAACCAAAATTGTTTTCAATTTATTATTTGGATACAATATTTTATTTATTGATACTTACAATTCATGGGACTAATTTCATATAACCACCAGAGCCAAGTTTTTGTTTCCCGTGTTTTTCTAGTCTTTCCTTTGTTTCCTTTGATGTGTCGAGCAGCTTATGAAAAGTTTGAAATATGTTAGATTATGTAAAAAGAAAGAGTAATTAGTATATAATTACATTATTGATAGTATCACATACCTTCCTTGGTCTGGTGGTGTATTTCCTTTATTCTTTTCAGCCTTCTCCTTTCCATCCGACACTAGGTCCTTCCACTCCCTCTCTAGAATCATGGGGGGATGCTCGTACTTTTTGTTCTTCTCTAAATGTGGCCTATATTGGTCCCTCACATACTTTATATAGGTACCAGCTTGCTCAAGGACCTCAGTTCGGTTGAATGTTTTATCACTGAAGAGCACAACTAAATGGTTAATGATCTCATCTTTTAAATCTTGATTTTGGGCATTCCATCGTGTATGTATGGTGGGACCAAAGAGCTCCAATGTAATATCACTTAGATGTTTATAAAAAACATCATTTGCTACAAAATGATCATGGGATCAATAGTCTAAAAAGAGCGATCAATAAGTAAATTTCAATTGGATTATATATAATAATAATTAAAACATTTTAAAGTACTTGGGACCTTCTTTATCCTTATGGGAACGAAATCTTCGGTCACCACAAATGTGACCGTAAATGTTCCCGTACTAGTAATACTGGAAGATCCAGGAAATGTTGTTAAATTTCATCAGTACTAGTGGCCTCTGTATCCCGAGGTACATGTCCTGACGCATGTTCTGGCATGTGTTCACTGCCAGAGGGTGCACTAATGGATGCCTACATGGTATGTGTTGCTGACATTTCAGATGACAATATAGGAATGAATGATGGGGTCAAATGATGTGATGTATGCACAGGAAGATCAAGATGGACACTTGTACCAACCCCTACTCCTCAAGCAACACTTGCAGTACCCTAATCATGGCTAGAACCACAATGAGGATGCAAAAAATCTTGTAAAAACAACACATATTTTAGTTCATGACATAAAAGAGTACAAAATATAAAACCATTAATGAACTTATGTTATAATTAAAGACCTCATGACAACTTACTTGCAATTTTTGTGATCTCTAAGTCAATATTTAAACCCTCTCTTATTTTATCTGTTTGAGGCACTATGAATAACAACTTAAGGATTTCTTCATTGCATTTTTTTGGGTCTTCCTTATCATATCAAGAGGGTTTGTTGAATAAGCGATGTCATCATCACATAATATTGACTACACCTCCCTATGGATGCTCTCATCTACTGCTAGTGCCTTTCCCCAATCAGTTGATTGCAACAAGAATATTAAAAACATTATAAAAATTAAGCCAATAAACTTATCAAAACAACATAATAATAAAACATTTTTCTTGTATCTAATTTGTACAATTACAATGAGGTAGAACTGTCGAGTAGAAGCACCTAAAGATAAATTGTGATCTATTCTCTGTGTCAGAGCTTTCTCCATACGATCAATGCCCTACTGTGACAAAAATTAAATATAAAAAAACATTACCAAAATGAAACCAATAGACTTACGAAAAAAAGCATAAGAATAAAATGGTATATTGGAGTCATTAATTGGAGGTTGTAAATGGTACATAGTACATACCTGACTTCATAGTAAATATACGAACTAAGTGATTCAAATTCAATCAATTATCAAATGTT
>VDFB02271358.1:759213545-759229184 GCA_007258455.2 Sequoia sempervirens
GAGTGGGAGAGAGATAGAGAGTAGAGGGTTAAGGGTAGAGGGGAGGGAGATAAGAGTGTGTGTGAGAGAGAGAGAGACCTGAGAGAGGGAGAGGGGGTAGGAGGGTGAGACTTAAGAGAGAGAGGGAAAGAGGGAGGGAGTGGGAGAGAGATAAGGGGTAGAGGGTTAAACGTAGAGGGTAGACAGTTTAAGGGCTTAGAGTTCAAGGGTTAAGGGTTTAGGGTAGAGGGGAGAGTGATAGAGGGTAGTGATGCAAGTTCAAAATTTTGTTCTATGTGTTCTATTTTATCCTGCCTTGTGTCTTTGGTCATCTATGGTGTTTGGGAAAAGCCTAAGGTTGTGGTTTTACCTTCATCTTCATGTAAAACCCTAGTGTTCATCTTACACCTTAGATGGGATCTATTTGGCCATTACTTTTTGGGAAGGTTTTAAAATGACTTAAGCCCCATCACTTCATCTAGGTTGGGCCCCCTTTTGTTTTATCATTTGATTTCCTTCACCTGAATTTATTTTTCCTAAGTCTTTTGTTGGTCCCGTGTTCCCTCGTTAAAACAACTTATGTCATTATTTGTCATTGACCTAGTGATGTCCCCTTATTCCTTTAATAAATGTTTTTATTTTGCAAATGGACAAGTTCGCATGGTCCTAGATCAATCGTCATGTGATCTTAGTTGTTCCCCACCATCCCACAATGACCCCACCACATTGCCTTTGTTGATTGTGATATCACAGGAAAGTGCCACGTGTCTCATTTGGTGAAGCCGAAGGAATGATAAATACTTTGATGCGTATTTAGTACATTATGTCACGGGTTACTAAAGCAGTTATAAGATGCACATGTTTTAAATCAATGGAGATGTTATAATCTCTATAGAAAGGTGCTCGATGGTTAATAACAAGGTTGGTGACTATATTGAACAAAAAGGATTTTCGATGGTTGAGATCCATGGTTTCCTACCATTAGGTGATCAAAATTTGTGAGGTCTTTATTGATTGCGATATCACGGGCGGGCGCCATGTGGATCTCCTTGGCAACGAGTAGTATGGTGGGCCCCTTATTGCCATGATGGTGACTATGTCAGTTTGCTTTGAAGGCAATTTTTCGATGATCTAACCTAGGTGAAGGATCGACAACTAATATTTGAATCTACATCAAATGTGATTACAAGGTTCTATAAGAAGGATTTCAAGGCCAAATGTACAGGTTAGCAAGTGAGATATTTTTTGGTCGAGTCTAGATGAAGTGCAAAGAAAATTGTAAAGATTGATGGTTTTAGGGAAAACGCAATTTAGGTTTTGAGTCATTATGTAGTAGGTTTTGAATTCATGAGGATTTGATGTTTTATGACAGTACTAGCATTTGAATTGAAATGATTAATTCAAACTCATGTCTCTCCATTATACATGCATATCTGAATTTTGAATAAGATGATCAAGGGTTATCTCGTTCTGCTCACTATTGTGGTGTGTATGATTCTTGTTTTAGCTTTAATTCAAGGAATTAACTAAAATGCTTAAATGGGGATTGTAGGTCAATATGTTCTATATGAGGGTTTGATAAGTAGTATTGGGTTATGATACATTTTGAGGAGATTGTAAAGCAATGTTATCAAGGATCTTATATGTTATGTATTAAATTTCTCATAAACCCTTAAATTTTTATGAATTTGACTCACCCAATAGATATATGGCACTGACCTGAGTTGTACTAATTCTTATGGTTCAGTATTTGTTTGTCTTTACCTAGAGCTTTCTACAAATTGCAAATCAATGACTATTTTATACTGTGAAAATGTGTTCTAGTTATCTCATGCTCCAATTAGTTGATATTATTTATGAACAACCAATTCTATTTGGTATTATCCTATTATGTTGATCTATTTAATGAGATTATATGTTGTTGTTAATGTCATTTATGATAATAGTACAGAGGTTGTAAATGCATTAAGGGATCACCCTCCTAGGTCTTGCAGAGCCCAAAGTGTAGGAGGTCTTTAAAATCCTCGTGAGTTGGTCTAGGTCCTTCGAGCTACCCTTGATTGGAATTGGAAATTCCATAGGTAAATTAGAAGACCAGCTTGGTTACAGTAAAAACAACCAACAGGTAGAGGGAAGAGAGATAGAGGGATTCAATGAGAGAGAGAGGGAGGGAGTGGGAGAGAGATAGAGGGTAGAGGGGAGGGATATAAGAGTGAGTGAGAGAGAGAGAGAGACAAAGAGAGACTTGAGAGAGGGAGAGGGGGTAGGAGGGTGAGACTTGAGAGAGAGAGGGAGGGAGTGGGAGAGAGATAGAGGATAGAGGGTTAAGCGTAGAGGGTAGAGGGTTTAAGGGCTAATGGTTTAGGGTTTAGGGTTAAAGGTAGAGGGGAGAGAGATAGAGGGAGTTAGTGAGAGAGGGAGAGGGGGTAGGAGGGAGAGTCTTGAGAGAGAGAGGGAGGGAGTGGGAGATAGATAAAGGGTAGAGGGTTAAGTGTACAGGGTAGAGAGTTTAAGGGTTTAGAGTTTAAGTGTTAAGGGTTTAGGGTTTAGGGTTCAAGGTAGAGGGGAGAGAGATAGAGTGAGTGAGTGATAAAGAGAGACCTGAGAGAGCGAGAGGGGGTAGGAGGGAGATTCTTGAGAGAGAAAGAGAGGGAGGGAGTGGGAGAGAGATAGACAATAGAGGATTTAAGGATTTAAGGGTTAAGGGTAGAGGGCTAAGGGTAGAGTGGAGAGACTTAGGAGAGAGAGAGAGAGAATTAGGAGGGGGAAGGGAGAGGGGAAGAGGTGAGAAAGGGGAGAGAGAGAGAGAGAGACTTGAGAGAGGGAGGGAAGCCACGAGACTTTAGAGAGAGAGGAGGGACCTGGGAGGGAGGACAGGGAGAAAGGTTAAGGGTAGAGGGTAGAGGGTTTAAGTGTTTAGGGTTTAAGGGCTAAGGGTTTAGGTTTAGGGTTTAAGGGTAGAGGGAGATACATAGAGTGAGGAGGAAAGATAGAGAGGAGGCCTGCAAGGACAGGGAGAGGGGTATGAGGGAGAGACTTGAGAGAGAGAGAGGGCAGAGGGCAGAGGGCCTAAGGGTTAAGGGCTTAGGGTTTAGGTCATGGGTAGGAGAGAGATAGAGGACGAGTGAGAGAGAGGGAGGGAGGGAGAGAGATAGAGGGTTAAGGGCAGAGGGACAAAAGATAGGAGTGGAGTGAGAGAGAGAGAGACCCGAGAGAAGGAGAGGTGGTAGGAGGGTGAGGACTTTATAGAGAGGGAGGAGGGAGGGAGGAGAGAGAGATAAAGCGGTAGAGGGTTTAAGGGTTTATAGTCATGGGCTAATGGTTTAAGGCTTCAGGGTTAATGGTGAGGGAGAGATAGAGAGAGTGAGAGAGAGAGACCTGAGAGAGGGGGAGGTGGTAGGAGGGAGAGTGTTGAGAGAGAGAGAGAGGGTAGAGGGTAGAGGGTTTAAGGGTTTGGGGTTTAAGGGTTAAGATTTTAGGGATTAGGGTTATGAGTAGAGGGGAGAGAGGTAGAGTGATTCAATGAGAAAGGGATGGAGTGGGAGAGTGATAGAGGGTTAAGGGTTAAGGGTAGTGTCAAGGTTGTTTTTATTGTAACCAGGTTGGTATTCTAATCTACTAGTGGAATTGCCAATTCTAATAAAGGGAAGCTCGAAGGACTTGGACCAAATGACAAGGATTTTAAAGACCTCCTACAATTTGGGCTCTACAAGACCTGGGAGGGTGATCCCTTAATGCGTTTACAACCTCTGTACCATTATCATAAACAACATTAACAACAATAGATAATCTCATTTAATAGCTCAACATAATAGGATAATACTGAATAGAATTGGTTGTTAATTAGTAATATCAACTATTTGGAGCATTAGATAACTACAACACATTCCATAGTGTAAAATAGTCAATGATTTACAATTTTTAGCAAGCGCTAGGTAAAGAAAAACAAAATACTGAACCATAAAAATTAGTACAACTTAGATCAGTTCGATATATCCATTGAAGGTGTCAAATTCATAAACATCTAAGGGTTTATAATAGATTTAACACAACATATAAGATCCTTGAGAACATTGCATTACAATTTCATCAACATGTATTCTAACCCAATACTACTTATCAAATCCTTCTACATAACATATCCACTTACAATGCCATTCAAACATTTTAATTAATTCCTAGAATTAAAGCCAAAATAGAAATCATACACACCACAACAATGAGATGAATGAGACAACCCTTGATTATCTTATTCAAAATTCAAATATGCATGTACAATGGAGAGACATGAGTTTGAATTAATCATTTCAATTCAAATGCCAGTATTGTCATAAAACATCAAATCCCCATGAATTCAAAACCTACTATAGAATGACTCAAAACCTAAATTGCATTTCCCTTAAAATAGTCAAACTTTACAATTTTCCTTGCAACTCTATGTAGAATCGACCAAAAAATATCTAACTTTCTAACCCGTACTTCTAGCCTTGAAATCCTTCTTATAGAAATGAAGTAGAAAACAAGCATCGGGCCAGAAAGCACACGTGTCACTAGCCAATTGGACCACTTTGTCACATTTCAAAATTTATTACAACAACAATTTCCTAGAGAATCCTCTTGTTCATCGTGCCCATTGAGAATGATTGATGTAGCAACAAAGCTTCAAGCATTCCATGCTAAGACTACCACCAAAAAAAAACTGTAAACCATTGTACTTGCAATAGCTGACTTGTCAACCGTTAATAGCCTACTCCTTTTTACTCAGTTAAATATACATTTACCCATTTATGGTATTCCTCATCAGTTGGCCAACTAAAATTGATTACCTCATTTACCTTGTCACTATAAGGTATATACTTAACTACCACCTGATTTTCTTCTCTTTCAAAAGATTCAAAGAATGAACTAGTGATAATAATTTTATCCATACAGCTCACCAATAAATCATAATCTGAGTCATCACAAATTAATCTAATTTGACAATTGATGACTTCATTTTCCCAATCCTGCCATTGTTGGAGTGACTTGATATTTCCTGGTCATCAATTATGTCAGGTAGCAATGTGTCACTCCAATCATCAAAGTTCTTCACCAATTCTCTGATCTTCCTACTCAAGTCATCTAATAAGGTCTAAAAACCTTGTAATGACTTAACTAATAACTGAGTAGGCCTTAATGATTTGGGCCTATTATTTACATCAAACATTGAAGCTTTATACATGATGTCAAGATCATTGGCTCTAGGGATCCATCTTTCAATTAATGGTACTACAACCTCCTAGTCCCTATCAATATTCTTTATTGTACTTAATAATAAAGAAAAATAAAGAATGCACAGATGACAATCTCTCATCAAATTTCTCATTTAAATGTCTCAATACAACATTTACAACCTCCCTTTTCTTTAAGAATATTCCCTCCTCACTCACCTTCAAGGATGCTTGTAACTCTGAAATCTTATGCATTAGTTGCTTCTTCGAAGGATCAACAGAGTATTCCATTTCTTCATCAATTAGCTCTAAAGTAGGGCTAACGGAAGGAGTTTTACTAGGAGACCCTAGTGTAGACACAATAGGAGAAGCAGGAGGCACTGACTTTGATGTGGAAGGAAATGTTCTAATCCCTATAGCACTTGATGTCTCCCCAATCTGCTTATTCTTTAACATGTCCACCTCAATCTATAGCTCAACATTCCTTTGCTACATCTTGCTATATTCCTCAATTATGGCATTGTACTTCTCCATTAAGCTTTTCTTTTTAGCCTCCCCTCTTTCAACAGTCTTTTGGGCCAATTTGGCCACATTTACAATCAAATTAGTAGCCTCTGTGGTTGAGGTCTATGAAGCTCTCTTTATTATCAACCCTCCTCTTAGATTTGGGTTAATATCAGTAACATTCATCTTTCTCCCTCGAGGGGCCAAAGCCCAAATTGCTAAAGTTTCATACTCTTCACTGAAGGTAGAATCTTGCAATACTTCCTTGACCTCTTCTTCAGAGTCTTGTAAGGGGTGGTTGGACTTCAGAATAGCATTGAAAGCTACAACATCTGTAATGTCCCATTCAGGTAAAATAAAGACACCAACTTGATTTACTAATTTTCTCCCCTCTTCAAGAGTGATGTTCCTAAACTCTTCCATTAGTTCAACTTTCACTTCATCATGATTCTCCTGGTTTGACCTATCAGGTCTCAATTCTCTTCTCCTCTTGCATTTATCTTGATATTCTTCCAATTTCATTCTCCATACTAGTTACAAGAAGACTAGAGTTTTTACAAATGCTTTGTCATCTATAAACTCTTTACATGCCTCCATTCTTGCATCTTGTACACATTTTCCTTTCATATCCAGATCAGAGAGAACCAATTCAGCCAGCCTAGGAGGTGAAGGCATACCCATCTGCATGTCCTAGTCATTGACAACAATCTCATCCACCAAATCCTCTTGTGATTGTTGAATTATTTGTCTTTTAGGGCTTGGCTCTGATGGTGGTGGTGAGGGACTATTTTTAGGTGATGCATCCAAGTCAATAATCTTGATTGCTCTAGGCGTTTTGAACTTTGGACCTTTTTTTGTAGGCAATTTCATTATTTGCTTTCCCTTTCTATCCTCTTCTTCTTCATCACTACTATCATTTCTCTTCCTTTTGTAAATAGGAAATCTTTCTGTAGGTTGGTAAGCTGGCCTCACTTCAATTGGCATGGCATCTTGCTCGTGTATGCCCAAATTTGACTCCAAGTTTATCTTTTTGGTCATCGAGGTGCCCATGATTTCTTTGAAATTTCCCATCAAGAAGTCAATTTTCTTATGATGCAGACTAAACTTCATCAATGGATCATACTTTAGATCCATTTTGTGCATAATAGCCAATAGCTTGTCATAAGCTACCCACTTATCCTTGTTCAACTCCTACCCATTTAGGTCAAATTCATTTCTAATCAAGTCTTTAGGGAAGTTGAACTCATGCACAAACTTACCACATTTTATCTTTTTTTTCAAAAGAGCAAAGAAGCCCTCAGGATCATGCCATCACTTGCAGCCACACCTCAAATGGTATTCCTCAAAAAAATTCACAAAATGTATCTAGCCTCCCTTTGAAAAAATAAAATTTGACACCACAGTGTAATCTAGGAAGAATGTTCCTTTACCTTTCCTAGTAAGTTGTCCTCATGGATACAACCAATCTACCACATGACTTTTGCAAACCCCACTCTTGGTGGCACATTGTATGACAATATATGAGGGGTCCCTTGAAAACTATACACCCTCAAGATAGTTTTGACTGGGTATGGAGTGATATCATCCCAGTTATAGAAAACCTTCAATTCTAGCTTCCTCCCCTTTGGTTTGAGGAAATCATGCAACTCCTCACACTAACTCATTTGACTGCAAAATCTGACGAAATATGTATAATTTTCAATTTTTTAAAATTTTATCCCAGACATTCATCAAAATTTCAATGAACCTAGGTTTTGACGAAATTTAGACTATCAGTTCTGTCAAAACTTCAACAAACATGAAAAATAAGAAAAAAAATAAAATTGTGGCCGACATAGAGAAAAGTGAGTCCGCTAATTTTTTGCGACAGTTTTTTTCTCTACTTGAGACAATTTATGGAGAACTAAGGATGATTTTCTTGGGAAAAATCAGAAAAAATACAAGAAGATATCACCAGGTTGAGGGTAGTCATTGTCTTTTTGCAAAATTTAGTTGTGAAGTCATATTTGTAGTTCCAGGCTTGAAAATCATATTTTAAAGCAACATCTCATTAGATTTCATTTTTAGAGGTTTAGGGTTTTGAGAATTTCATGTCCAGATTTTGTTGTGTGAAATTACCATAAGATCACAACCAAGGAACAAATTCTTGTGACTGTAATTATCTGATCCATAACTCTATTGGTCATGTGGCACAGTTGTGCTATAACAAATACATGATGCATTCATGTGTGACCCAAGTTTAATGTGGCTATGTTGTGATAGAAATGGAGGCACTCATATAATGTAGTTAATTCAAGAACTGTATAATGTAGGTGTCAATCATCATTGGGTGCATTCAGGTTGTCTCAAGTTTAACATGTTACAATGTAATTATAGCATGATCCAAGAATGATTACCTCTTGCTGCAATAAAGAGCCTATAACTGTGGTTGATATGCAGAGTGGTTGTGTTATATCAATTATGTAGTGCATTCAAGCACAACCCATGTTTAATGGGATATTCTAGAGAGTGATCAAGATTTTCGAAACCTTATGAATGTTACTTAAAACTGTATAGCTTAAACTACAAACCAAGTTTGTTATATACTTGAATGTAATCTTGGGTTACCACAAACTATAATAATGTGATTTTCTAATAACCATTATGGAAAGTATTAAAACAAGACCCATGCTATATAGGATACATTTCCTTGATCAGGTTTACATACCTTAATGATCAAACACAAGCTTCCCACACACTCCAGGATATAATCCAAGATCATACCACAAATTTTTCTAGACAACTAATTTTCTAACCCAAGATTTAAGGTGTTTCTTTAATACCAATAGAAGCATTGGTAAGAGCATGATTAGGGTAAAAACCCTAGGCCTCCGTATAATTAATAACTCTAGCGGATTATTGAGGTTGCAATACCAGAAAGATTGAGACATTGTAGCTAATAAAAAGCACACTATGTAGCTTAGTGACATTTGTAAATACAATCTACGGTAAGAAGAATGATAGTCACTTGAGATGTGACAGTCAAAAAGAGGCTGAGTAGTGACAAGATAATAAAGCTCAAACCTTGCATAGTAAAGTGGAGATTTTAACAGTGAGTTTCCTTACCCCCTTCCTGACCTTAAGGGTTTTTCAAATACTTTTGGTAGTGTTAGACAAGGAAAATACAATCAGGGAATGACTATCCAAATGAAGTAACAGTGGAAATCATAGGTTCAATGTTTCTTCTTAGCCATTAATGTATAATGGAGGTAGTGGATTGCATGTTTGAGCAGTATTTTGAGACTCATCAAAGATGGGAGAATAGTGAATAATACCTTATGGAATGTGAAGTAGTTTCAATAAGGTTGAAGGATCTTAAGATCTACAATACCATGAAACAATGAGTCCCCTGTAGTAAGTAGGCAATCTATAGGGCATAGTTTGATTTTATAAAAGGATTCTCATGAAAGGAATCTTCAAGTGATAGTGAGTGAGTTGTTTGAGATTGCAGCTGAGGATGCAATACTCAGTCTTAAAGGAAGTTAGCAAAGTAGTAAATGTGCAAGAAAATCAAATCGCACACAACAAACAATTCACAACGTTATCTTGCATAATGCCTTGAGTTTGAAGAAAAAAATATCATTATATCTTGATTAAAGTGGTGACCTTAATGGTCAATTACTGGAAACCATGATTTTAAAACATACTATTGTGCTTATGGAGGCAACATTTTAAGCAAGGGAGTGAGTGGTGCTTTGGAACAATGGCAGGTATGAAGGACTTGCTTTATATGCATACTATTAAGACTAGCCTAAGACAACGTTATTAGAAGAGATTGAAGGTGGATTATGGAAGTCAAGGGTTACCATAAAAAGGATTAAAGAAAAGACTGAGATCTATTTAAAACCCATGGCCATGAAGATATTAAAGATGTCACATGCAAAACCCTAGTAGCTGGAGTAATGAATACAGTGCCAAAGAGGATAGTGTGCTGGGGCATATTTAGGAGATCTCCACATTATCTAATTGACATATTTAATCCAATTATATATGATCTTGTTGGTCTTCAAACAAAGGGAAAATTTGCATGTCCAATTTGTGGTCCAAAGATGGAATCTCGTCATTCAACAAGTTTAGGAAAGTAGGTGTTTGATGAGTATATGCACTTCCTCCATGGAAATTATAAACTTATCAAAATACTGAGAAACATCTTTTCAATGGGAAAGAAGAGACTACATCAAAACCACGAAGAATGACACCCCGCCTATGGAAGTTAGAATATAATAGAAATAATCATCAAGGTTATACATCAGATCAAATTGTTTATCTATCATATATGATATGCTTTGAATTTATATTTTTATATTGTGTTATGTTTACTCATGTTGTAATTGAAAATTATTGTCATTGTTAATTTGTTTAATTTATATGCTTCATGAAGGTTGTCACAGCATTAATGGATGACTTCCACAGGGACTAAAAAGTTATCCCATACAATTTAGTAGGTTTCCCTACTATGAGCAACTACAAATTGTGCATTTGTATGATACAATGCATATCAGAAAGAATATAACAGAAATGCTATGGAAAATATTGGATGGAAGGCATAACAAAGAAAAAATTGTCAAAATTTGTAGTGACATTTGGGAAGCTAATCATGCAATGAAAAATGTCATTCAATTAAATAGTGATGGAGACCAAATTAATATAAGTTCCCTTCCTTGGTTATTAACAGAGCAACAAAGCAATGCTATAAAAGAAGTCATACCTAAAAATCTTCGCTTTTCTCCACAAGATTTGTTGTGAACATAAACAATATAATAACAAAGAAAGGTGAATTTGGGTTAGGGATGAAAACGCATTGGCATACCTTCATTAAGGCAATTATTCTCGATATTATATACACTTGTATAATGCATGTAATTTTAGTGTATTGTGTTTACCACTTTGGAAAAATAATGAAAAGATCATTTTATAATTGCTGCAGTACATTCTACCTCTATCTCTCTCAGACAACTTTGACAACAATGTCAAGCAAGTTATATATGATTTCAGAAAATACATGAGGTAAGTAGCGATATTTGTTCAATTTGTTGTATACATCTTATAATTTCCATTTGTTTTACTTGTTATGTAATATATTGTATATTTTTGTTAAATCTCATTAATATATTTGCACCTTGAATCACTTGTAGATGGTTGTCATCTAAAGAAATCTATAAAAAAGATATAAATTATTCGAAGAGAAAAATTCCTCATCTAATGTGTGAAATGCAAAAGTGTCTACCTTCGACATTTTTCAATGCACAAGAACACTACCTCATACACCAAGTTGAGGAGATTGAATTGTGTGGACCTATCCACACAAGGTCAATGTGGATGGTTGAGAGGGACTTGAAATTTTTGAAGGCTTTGGTTAGACAAAGAGCACATCCTAAGGGTTCTATGGTGGAGGGATATATGGTATACTAGATCATGGTGTACATTAGTGAATATCTTCCTATGTTTGCAGCAAAGATCCACGTAGATCGCATTTGGGATCCCAACTCCATTAACAAATTCAAAGGGAAGTACCTGATGGGGAAAGGTAGATTGAGAAAAGTGAGAGGTAATTATAAGATGGTCATGGAGATTAATTGAAATATATTTTACATATGGTTTTTATGTATATTGTACTTATTTAATTTTTTAATCTTCAATATACATCAATTATAAATTAAGGTCATATACTGTGTTATTTAACTAATTATACGTCATTTGTGAATTTCAATTTTTTTTTATACAGTTGGTCAAGAGTGGGATGCACTACATTTGTATGTCGCAAACAATCTTGATTGGATGACGATATGGATTGAACTATGTCAACAATCTGGTCATGCATTAACATGGGAAGGTGTGGCTTCATTAGTTAAAGAAGCTCATCATAATGGAGATCCCAATGTTACAAAAAGGGAAATTGATTTAGCATATTGTTTAAGAGATAAATAGGTACGTATAAATATATTAATCACCCATATTATTTATAAGCATTGGAGGAGTCAAATTTATAAGCATCTAAGGGTTTATGATAGATTTAACACAACATACAAGATCCTTGATAACATTGCTTTACAATCTCATCAATATGTATTATAATCGAATACTACTTATCAAATCCTTATATAGAACATATCCACCTACAATCCCATTCAAGCATTTTAATTAATTCCTTGAATTAAAGCTAAAACAAGAATCATACACACCACAATAGTGAGATGAACAAAACAAACCTTGATCATTTTATTCAAAATTCAAATATGCTTGTACAATGGAGAGACATGAGTTCAAATTAATCATATCAATTCAAATGCCAATACTGTCATAAAACATCAAATCCCCATGAATTCAAAACTTACTATAGAATGACTCAAAACCTAAATTGCATTTTCCCTAAAACCATCAGACTTTACAATTTGCTCTGCAACTTCATCTAGACTTGACCAAAAATATCTAACTTGCTAACCCATACTTCTAGCCTTGAAATCCTTCTTATAGAAAAAGGAGGAAACAAGCATCGATCCAGAAAGCACACATGTCACCAGCCAATTGGACCGCCTTGTGATATTCCAAAAATTTATTACAACTGCAATCTCCCCGGAGAATCTTCTTGATCATCGTGCCCGCTGAGAATGGTTGATGCAAGAAAAAATAACTTCAAGAATTCTGCACCTAGAATGTCACCAAAAAACAAAATTAAAATCTGTCATAACCGCAACAAATTATTTTTCAACCGTTAGCAGCCTCCTCCTTTTCACTCTTCCTCAGTTAAATATACATTTACCCTTTTTTGGTACTCTTCATCAGTTGGCCAATGAAAATAGATCCCCTCATTCACCTTGACACTATAAGGTTTCTAATTAACTACCACCTGATTCGTTTATCTTTCAAAAGACTCCAAGAATGAGCTGGTGCTAATGATTTTGTCCATATAGCTCACCAACAAATCATAATCTAAGTTACCCTATTTTTGAGGGTTTTGTAGTTGAAACATGATAGAAAGGGGATCTTACATTTTTTGTGATTACTGTAGCTTGTGTAAGATGGGCCATGGATACTGTTGTAATTGTAGGATGCATGAATAGAGCATAGGATGAGAAATAAAGAAGGTATAGCTATTGTCCTTAATAGTTTTGTGAAGAAAAGCATGTGAAATGAGAGGTTCAAGCCTAGGTTTCAACAAAACATATATGGGAGATCTGATTTTATGAATTTTTATCTATGTGCAGACCTAATGGGTTGTTTCTGAACACTGAATATAAATGATATACATACACACACACACATATATGTATGTATGTATGTATGTATATGTATTCTTAAATGTCAATGTAAATGCAATTACTGGATGCTCTCCTAGAACAATAAATGCAACATATCATTAAAGAAATCTATATCTATGTATATAAATGTGTATTTCTAAATACAAAGTGTAAATGCAAAGAGCATATGGTTTTGTAGTGTTATAGATATAACATATCCATAAATTAATGTAATTGAAATTCTAAAGTCTTCAACACATATAATATGAAATCGATCAAACTATTAAACTACATGAGAAATAAATGAAAAAATTAAATGCATATGTATGTGTATTTGTAAATGTAAGTGTACAATAAATAAGAATAATGAAAATTATAGAAGAATACAAGGAAAGGTCTCCTCCCTTCTTGGTAGTGATAACCTCCTCCACACACAAGCCTTAAAAATTATGAATAGAGGAATATAATCTTTAAAGAACTTAAATTTGATTCTCTCCTACCTGATGCAATTAGTCATTTTATCCTTACAAAAATTTATAGTGACTACTAGAGGCACATATACCAATTCTTCATAATAGAAGAATTTGATCATACTTTTCTAATGATGGCATTATGAGAAAACCTTAGGTTAAATGAATAATTCCTAGCTAAGTCCTTTAAATAATGTCCATCTGTATAAGAGAAGACCATTGCTATGTGTACCTAGATACCATGGAGAAAGGCTCTTTGGGATATTTCATCAATCATCCTAACTTAAAACATAGCAAAAGTCTCGTAGCAATTAGACATGGTAAGATTTAAGATGACTTAAAAAAAATTTATTGCCAAACCATAAACTTATGATGACTTAACCAGGCCTAGTACACACTCCCTCCCCATTAACCACTTAGACATATGGAAATTAAATGTAAATTTGCTGCTATTTTTAGTCATGAAGGTCTCCAATAAACCACTTGGTGGTGTTTCACTTCAAGTTTATTTACATGAATGAAGAGAAAAAGTCCTTTGATTACAATTATAGAATACATTTTAGGCCTTGGTTGTGTAACTAGTGGACCATAGTCACATTTAACACTTGTTACAAAGTTTGCGACTTAAAACGTTAAGTTGATTTGATTTGTGATGGAGAAATTTGGACGGTAGTAACAATAACTTGCAATCTATCAAGACTTGATTACCTTATAACCTGTGAAATTCTAGCGATGAAATGATAAATTAATCATAATGTCACCTTAGGATCACATCACCATGAAAGAACTTCATCCAACATCCTTATGAGTGCAGGTACCACCAATTAGGTATTTGTTATATTTGTCTTCCTTGACTGAGGGAAATTCAGGAAGAGAAGAGGAAAGTGAGACATGTATTATGTCTAAAAGAGGGAGATCAACTAGAGGTCAAAATATTAGAAGAAAATTTTGTAAATGCATGGAATTTTTTCTTGTTGAAGGGTGGTCATGTTCTTATGATTATGAGAGCATAGGTGATGTCGAGGTTCGCTTGAGGTACAAACATCTACGAAAACAATGGGTACCAAAGGAACTTTCTCCGATTAACACTAATTTTTGTGTCAACGATAGGATATATTGCATAGTACCATCGTCATTACATGGTTTGGACCTATTTTACATGGATGACATAAAGGTATATTATGACAAAGTTACTAAATTGATGGAGTATGTCAGACACTATTATAGTTACAAAGATTGGATGCAACTAGTTCGATATACACGAAGTATGCATAGGTATGCACTGTCAGAAAATTATATACAGCTAAAAGATAAGTATCAAAATAAAGGAGTGGCTATGTACATTGACAAAAGGCCAAAAGCATCAGGGAATATTGCAAGGTTTATAAAAAGTACACAACCTGGGTCAAAAATAAGCAACCCAATTATATATTCGAGGCATGCAAGGGAAATCGTGTATTCATATGTGTGATAAAATCAATAACTACAGGGGAAGAGTTTCCTATCGATTACAATTTGAATCACTTAGCTCCAAAAATAGTTACTATGGGGGTTGTACGTACTATGTACCATTTTACCCAACCTCCAATTAATGACTCCAATATACAATTTTATTCTTCTATTTTTTTTCTTAAGTCTATTGGTTTCATTTCGGTAATATTTTTTTATATTTAATTTTTGTCATAGCAAGACATTGATCATATGGAGAAGGCTCCGTCCCAGAGCACAAATCATGATTTATCTTCAGGCACTTCTACCTGACAGGTTTACCTCATTGTAATTGTACAAATTAGATATGAGCAAAATGTTTTATTATTATGTTGTTTTGATAAGTTTATTGGGTTAATTTTGATAATATTTTTAATATTCTTGTCGTAGTCGACTGATTGGGGAAAGACACCAACAGTAGACAAGAGCATCCATAGGGAGGTGTAGTCAATATTATGTGATGATGACATCACTTATTCAACAAACCCTCTCGATATGATAAGGAAGACCCAAGAAAAAATGTAATGAATAAATCCTTAAGTTGTTATTCATAGTGCCTCAAATAGATGAGATAAGAGAGAGGGTTAAAATATTGACTGAGAGATCACAAAAATTGCAAGTAAGTTGTCATGAGGTCTTTAATTATAACATAAGTTCATTCATGGTTTTATATTTTGTACTCTTTTATGTCATGAACTAAAATATGTGTTG
>VDFB02271358.1:759229284-759258647 GCA_007258455.2 Sequoia sempervirens
CCATCTCATAAAATGGTATAAGATAAGACAAAAAAATAAAAATAGCTTAGTCTTTCACACATTTATCGACCAACCTTAGGTATTGAAAAAACTCCCATAATTTACCCACATCTTGGTTGAGCTCTAGGATTTCATCACACATAGCCTTCATCGCATGAGTCTGAAGCAATTGTAGACTTAGCCCAAGTATATGCTAGGCTAAGGTAGATCTAATGAATGGAAATAGAGGCATACAATTCTTCTTTAATACATCCACCACAAACATATGCAAGGTGTTGGTTGATTTTACGGTAAGCACGTTGATCTTCTAATCTACCTATGGAATTGCCAATTCCAATAAAGGGTAGCTCAAAGGACCTAGACCAACTAACGAGGATTTTAAAGACCTACACTTTGGGCTCTGCAAGACCTAGGAGAGTGGTCCCTTAATGCATTTACAACCTCTATACCATCATCATAAACAACATTAACAACAAAAGATAGTCTCATTTGATAGTTCAACATAATAGGATAATACTGAATAGAATTGGTTGTTTATCAATAATATCAACTATTTGGAGCATGAGATAACTACAAAAAAAATTCGCAGTATAAGATAGTCATTGATTTGCAATTTGTAGCGAGCTCTAGGTAAAGGAAAACAAATACTGAACCATACGAATAAGTACAACTTAGATCAGTGTCATATATCCATTGGAGGAGTCAAAATTATAAGCATCTAAGGGTTTATGACAAATTTAAGACATAACATATAAGATCCTTGATAAAATTGCTTTACAATCTCATCAATTTGTATTCTAACCCAATACTACTTATCAAATCCTTATATAGAACATATCCACCTACAATCTCATTCAAGCATTTTAATTAATTCCTTGAATTAAAGCTAAAACAAGAATCATGCACACCACAACAGTGAGATGAACAAAACAACCCTTGATCATTTTATTCAAAATTTAGATATGCTTGTACAATGGAGAGATATGAGTTTGAATTAATCATATCAATTCAAATGCTAGTACTGTCATAAAACATCAAATCCCCATGAATTCAAAACCTACTAGAGAATGACTCAAAACCTAAATTGCATTTTTCCTAAAACCATCAGACTTTACAATTTTCTCTGCAACTTCATCTAGACTCGACCAAAAATATCTAACTTGCTAACCCATACTTTTGTCCTTGAAATCCTTCTTATAGAAAAAGGAACAAACAAACATCATTCTAGAAAGCACACGTGTCACTAGCCAATTGGATCGACTTGTGATATTCCAAAAATTTATTACAACTGCAATCTCCCTAGATAATCTTCTTGATCATCGTGTCTGTTGAGAATGGTTGATGCAGCAACAAAAAACTTAAAGAATTCCACACCTAGATTGTCACCAAAAAACAAAAATAAAATCTGTTGTAACTGCAATAGCTGATTTTTCAACCATTAGCAACCTACTCCTTTTCACTCTTCCTCAGTTAAATATACATTTACCCATTTCTAGTACTCTTCATCAGTTGGCTAATCAAAATTGATCACCTCATTCACCTTGACACTATAAGATTTGTACTTAACTGCCACCTGATTTGCTTCTCTTTCAAAAGACTCCAAGAATGAGCTGGTGCTAATGATTTTGTCCATGCAACTCACCATCAAATCATAATCTGAGTTACCCTATTTTTGAGGGTTTTGTAGTTGAAACATGATATAAAGGGGATCTTACACTTTTTGTGATTATTGTAGCTTATGTAAGAGGGCCCATGGATACTGTTGTAATTGTAGGATGCATGAATAGGGTGTAGGATGATAAATAAAGAAGGTATAGTTGCTGTCCTCAATAGTTTTGTGAAGAAAAGCATGTGAAATGAGAGGTTCAAGCCTAGGTTTCAACAAAACATGTATGTGAGATCTGATTTTATGAATTTTTATCCATGTGTAGACCTAATGGGTTGTTTCTGAACACTGAATATAAATAATATACATACACACACACACACACACACACACACACACATATATATATATGTATGTATGTATGTATGTATATGTATTTTTAAATGTAAATGCAAATGCAATTATTGGATGCTCTCCTAGAACAATAAATGCAACATTTCATTAAAAAAATCTATATCTAACTATATAAATGTGTATATCTAAATGCAAGTGTGAATGCAAAGAGCATATGGTTTTGTAGTGTTATAGATACAACATATCCATAAATTAATGTAATTGAAATTCTAAAGTCTTCAACAAATATAATATGAAATTGATCAAACTATTAAACTACATGAGAAATAAATGAAAACAGTAAATGCATATGTATGTGTATTTGTCAATGTAAGTGTAAACTAAATAAGAATAATGAAAATTATAAAAGAATACAAGGAAAGGTCTCCTCCCTTCTTGGTAGTGATAACCTCCTCCACACACAACCATTAAAAATTATGAATAGAGGAATATAATCTTTGAAGAACTCAAAGTTGATTCTCTCCTACCCGATGCAATTAGTCATTTTATCCTTACAAACATTTATAGTGATTACTAGAGGCACATAGACCAATTCTTCATAATAGAAGAACTTGATCATACTTTTCCAATGATGGCATTTCATGAGAAACCTTTTAGGTTAAATGAATAATTCTAAATAAGTTCTTCTTTTTAAATCATGTCCAACCGTATAAGAGAAGACCGCTGCTATGTGTACCTAGATACCATGGAGAAAGGCTCTTTGGGAGCTTTCATCAATCATCCTACCTTAAAACATATCAAAAGTCTCCTAGAAATTAGACATAGGAAGATTTAAGATTACTTAAAAAAAAATATTGCCAAAGCATAAACTTATGAAGACTTAACGAGGCCTAGTACACACTCCCTCCCCATTAACCACTTAGACATATGGAAATTAAATGTAAATTTTCTGCTATTTTTAGTCATGTAGGTGTCCAATAAACCACTTGGTGGTGTTTCCCTTCAAGTTTATTTACTTGAATGAAGAGCAAAAGCCCTTTGATTACAATTAGAGAATACATTTGAGGCCTTGGTTGTGTAACTGGTGGACCATAGTCAAATTTAACACTTGTTACAAAATTTGGGAGTTAAAACATTAAGTAGATTTGATTTGTGATGGACACATTTGGATGATAGTAACAATAACTTGCAATCTATCAAGACTTGATTACCTTATAACCTGTGAAATTCTAGCGATGAAATGATAGATTAATCATAATGTCACCTTGGGATCACATCACCATGAAAGAACTTCATCCAGCATCCTTATGAGTGTAGGTACCACCAAATAGGTATTTGTCAAATCTTTCTTCCTTGAGCGAGGGAAATTTAGGAAGATAAGAGGAAAGTGAGACATGTAGTATGTCTAAAAGAGGGAGATCAACTAGAGGTCAAAAGATTAGAAAAAAATTCTGTAAACGCATGGAATTTTTTCTTGCTGAAGGGGGGTCATGTTCTTATGATGAGGAGAGCATATGCGACATTGAGGTGCCCTTGAGGTACAAAAATCTATGAAAACAATGGGTACCCAAGGAACTTCCTCCAATAAACACTGATTTTTGTGTCAACAAGAGGATATATCTCATAGCACCATCGTCATTACATGGTTTGGGCCTATTTTGTTGGTGTAATTAATATTTAATTACACTTTGCATAAGTTTACTTATGCATATTTAATTCCTAAGTTTTAGGTTCTTATCTTTATCTTTTGAGCTATCTTGTTGCTCAAGATAAGATTAGGGTTTGCATCTTTGCTTTTATAAAGCAAATCTTTATCATATAATTATTGAATTCTCGAATATATAAATTTGCACATCTTCTTGCAAATCTTTGCCTTTTCTGATTTTTCTCTTCTGTGGAAGGATTATTCTGGTTTGCAAATCTGATCTTGGTTTCTAACATGGTATCAGAGTCTTGATTTGCAGCCCCTTCTCAGATTTCTGGAGAGATTCATCATAGAGTTCGTTCAGGATTCCTCGAGGGTTTCATACCTCGAGTATGTCTCTCTATTTGGGTGTTCTTGCATGGTTTCTTTTAGTGCACGTTGGAGGAAATCTGAACTCATTTTCGAGTCCAAGGCTATCGAAAAAGTCAAGATCGACTTTTGTTTCGCCTGTTTCTGACATTTTATGCCAGAGTTATGAGGGTTTGAAGATCTGTCAGATCTGGGAGTTGCGAAGCTTCTAGTGCATTTTTAGGCAGATCGGACCTCACCATCAGATCCAAAGCATCTGAGAGATGAAAAATGACATATAATATGCCCTATTTCAGCGTCAACTATTCGTGAGGCAAATTTTTTTTACCCAACAGGCCTTATGGCTCGCCAGGTACAGGGTACGATTTGCAGAGTTAAAAAAAAAATTCAAAAAAATTTCTCTGCATGTATTATTTTAATCGGGCTTTATTAAAATTGTTTTTGGGCAATAAATTTTTTTGTGGCATTTATATTATAGTGGGGGTTTATATTTCAAAAAAAAAAATTGGACTGTTCCGGGTATCGTTGTACCCCGCCTGTCACATCTGACAAATTTGTCGGCCCCACTGCCGGCTACTTTCTACCCCTGGCCGGTTCTTCCACCCATCTGCTAGCAGTCCTCATTTCACCTGCCAGCTTTTATTTTCCCTTAGCCTGCTATTTTCTGCCTTTGTCGGCACCTCCCACCGGCCAGTGCTTTCCCTACCACGCCAGCCCCTTTTGCCCTCTGCTCTCGGTCCTATTACCGACTGGGGGCTCTACCCATGGGGGTGGCGGGCTCTTTTTTTGCCACAACCCCGCTCACGGTCATATGGCAGACCAAGGGCTAAAGCAGAAGGAGCCAAAAAATTGCCCCCAATTAGCCTTTGAAAACCCGGATTTGCTCCCATACAGCTGTTGTTTTCATTTTGGCATAACTTTTGATCCCGAAGGCATCTTTTTTGAAACGAGATATCGCCAGAAAGCTGGTGAGCCCAATTTTCTGTTGGTGTAGTTTATTTTTAGAAATTTTTCTGTTTGATGGGATATTTTTCCAATTGAAGTCAGATGTTTAGATTTCATTTTGGAGGGCATATTTTTTGACTCGATGCTCCATTTTTTGTCATTCTTGCGGCGTTGGAAAGTTGATTCTGTCCTCTACACAGATATGACATCAATTTCTAATTTTATATTTATGCATGTTTGTATGCTCTCCTTTTACAATCGTTGGGTTATTCTAATAAACGAACTATGATAAAGTTCCATTCAAGGGGGTTTTCTTGCATAATAAATCCGATTAGAGTGTGCATGCACTTTGATCTCCATGTTCATATTGTTTTGGTGGAAACTCACATGAGATATCTAGTTTCTTAGTTTCTTTTGGCCATATTTTTGCTATTACTTGACACATATCGGATTCATCGGTTCACACTTTAGATTGAGAGCCTATGGTTAATGATCCACATTGGATCCATCTCAGTTTGAGGGCCATGTTTTTATGGTTAATGTTCTAGAGTCTTCATGGTACTCCTTCCCATGGAAGAGTTTCAGTCATAGTTTTGCATCGACATTGAGATACACGGCTTCTAGATTTTGTCATCATCTCATCTACTGTTGCTTCACAGATTCCAGGGTTGTTCCAGTTTGTGAGTTTTCTAGTGTTCCATGGCATTGGGTCTGCTGTTGCTTTATCATGATTCCTTGAGTCAATCAGTGACTCTCATCTGGTTTCAGTAGTCAACATAAATTTCTTTCCTTGCTTGCCAAAATCAGGTTCCAGTGTTACTCCATAGTGTTCTTCCAGTGCTTCTTTGCAGCAGTCATCTCATTGTAGGGGGGTTTTGTCCCACTGAGTTTTCCTTCTCTACCTCATCTTTTCATTTGTACATGAGTACCTGATCAGGCCTTGTTACTGGGACTCATATTTTCATTATCATTTTGCTTCTCCCTAAGTTGCACTTATGGGGGGTGTTGGTATAATTAATATTTAATTACACTTTGCATAAGTTTACTTAGGCATATTTAATTCCTAAGTTTTAGGTTCTTATCTTTATCTTTTGAGTTATCTTGTTGCTCAAGATAAGATTAGGGTTTTTATCTTTGCTTTTATAAAGAAAATCTTTATCTTGTAATTATTGAATTCTCGAATATATCAATTTGCACATCTTCTTGCAAATCTCTGCCTTTTCTGATTTTTCTCTTCTGTGGAAGGATTATTCTGGTTTGCAAATCTGATCTTGGTTTCTAACATATTTTGCATGGAGGGCATAAAGGTCTGTTACGACAAATTTATGTTAGACCCTGTTACAGTTACAAAGATTGGATGCAACTGGTTTGATAGACACGAAGTATACGTAGGTATGCATTGTCAGCAAATTATATACAACTAAAAGATAAGGATAAAAATAAAGGAGTGGCTATGTACATTGACGGAAGGCCAAAATCATCAAGGAATATTGCAAGGTTTATAAATAGTACATGACCTGGGTCAACAAATAAGCAACCCAATTTCATATTCGAGGCGCGTGAGGGAAACTGTGTATTCATATGTGCGATAAAATCAATAACTGCAAGGGAAGAGTTGCTAATCAATTACAATTTGAATCGCTTAGTTACAAACAAAGTTACTATGGGGGTGGTACCTACTATGTACCATTTTACCCAATCTCCAATTAATGACTTCAATATACCATTTTATTCTTATGTTCTTTTTCGTAAGTCTATTAGTTTCATTTCAGTAATGTTTTTTATATTTAATTTTTGTCACAGCGAGACATTGATCGTACGGAGAAGGTTCTGGTCTAGAGCACAGATCGCGATGTATTTTTAGGTGCTTCTACCTGACAGGTTTACCTCATTATAATTGTACAAATTAGATACGAGCAAAATATTTTATTATTATTTTTTTCATAAGTTTATTGGGATAATTTCGATAATTTTTTTAATATTCTTGTTGTAGTCGACTGATTGGGGAAAGGAACTAGTAGTAGACGAGAGCATCCATAGCGAGGTGCAGTCAATATTTGTGATGATGACATCGCTTATTCAACAAAACCTCTCGATATGATAAGGAAGATTAAAAAAAATGCAATGAAGAAATCGTTAAGTTGATATTCATAGTGCCTCAAACAGATGAGATAAGAGAGAGGGTTAAAATATTGACTGAGAGATCAAAAAACTTGCAAGTAAGCTGTCAAGAGGTCTTTAATTATAACATAAGTTCATTCATGGTTTTATATTTTTTACTCTTTTATGTCATGAACTAAAATATGTGTTTTTTTTATAGGGTTATTTGCCTCCTCATGATGCTTCTGGCCATGATCAGGGTACTGCAAGTGCTTCCCAAGGAGTAAGGGTTGGTACAAGTGTCCATCCTGATCTTCCTACACATAAATCACATTATCTGACCCCATCATCCATGCCTATATTTTCGTTTGAAATGTCGGCAACACATACCATGCAAACATACGTTAATGCACCCTCTGGCAGCGAACACATACCAGAACATGCGTTAGGACATGTACCTGGGGATGCAAAGGCCACTAGTATTGGTGATGTTTAGCAACATTTCTTGGATCTTCCCATATTACTAGTATGAGAACATTGCCGGTCACACTTGTGGTGACCAAGGATTTCATTTGCATAAAGATAGAGAATCTCCCAGGTACTTTAAAATGTTTTAATTATTATTATATATAATCCAATTGAAATTTAGTTATTGATCGCTCTTTTTAGACTATTGATCCCATTATCATTTTGCAGGAAATGATGTTTTTTATAAACATCTAAGTGATATTACATTGGAGCTCTTTGGGCCCACCATACATACATGGTGGAATTCCCAAAATCAAGATTTAAAAGATGAGCTCATTAACCATTTAGTTGTGTTGTTTGGTGATAAAAAATTCAACCGAACCAAGGTCCTTAAGAAAGATGGTACCTATCTAAAGTATGCGAGGGACCAATATAGATCACATTTAGAGAAGAACAAAAAGTATGAGCGTCCCCCCATGATTCTGGAGAGGGAGTGGAAGGACCTGGTGTTGGATGGAAAGGAGAAGGCTGAAAAGAAAAAAGGAAAGACACCACCGGGCCAAGGAAGGTATGTGATACTATCAACAATGTAATTATATACTGATTACTCTTTCTTTTACATAATCTAACGTATTTCAAACTTTTCATAGGCTGCCTCGACACATCAAGGCAACAAAGGAAAGACTAAAAACAAAAGGCAACACAAACATGGCTCTCGTGGTTATATAAAATTAGCCATGAATTATAAGTATCAATAAATAAAATATAGTATCCAAATAATAAATTGAAAACAATTTTGGTTTTATCACACCATAGAAGCAAAATTCATGATCTTATGCAAAAATGTAGGGCTCTGAATTCAACAGAGTTCTCACAGAAGATGACCTGAAGATTGCCTTCCAACAAGGCTATGGAGTCATGGTTGAACGCCTAAGAGTCTTGAACACAACCTCCACTACATCCAACACTTGTGTAAATAAACTCAATAAAATGTAAAATGAATACTTGTGCACCCACTCATTAATTTCCACCATAGCAATTAGCATGCCTATTTGTTTCAAATATTCAAGCAACGACAATACTACATGAAATTGGAATTCAACCCTCGGTGGAGGATGGAGCACAACCTGTAGATGACGGTCATGAAAAGTATCCTCCTGACACTTTTAGATCATGTAGAGTAATGATCAACATGTTGAGTATGATTAGCAGATATCAAGAACACAGATGTGGCCCTACTGTGCAAAGAGGACCACTCTAAAGTTCTTTAAACATATTTAATTGCAATTGGTGTATTAATTAATGTAACCTTTGTAAGTTTCAACTTTAGAGCATGTAGAGCTGACAATGTGTTGAAAGATGATCAGAACATGATGTGACCTATCGTAGTAAAAGAGGGACCACCTCATGTTCTTTAAACATTTAATTTCAATTGGTGTATTAATTAAATGTAACCTTTCGTGGTTTCAACCATGTGACTAAGATTTAGGAGGGTGTTCAACATGTTGGAGCATGAGTCTATAATAAAAGTTTAGGAACATGATGTAACCCATCGTAAGAGAATTAATTTAATGTTCTTTAATTAATGAAATACTTGTAACAATAATAAAAAATATCATTTTAACATTTCTTTGTTATTGCAATGACCCCCTTGGTAAAGTGGGTGTTCACGCTGTGAGCAAACAAACTAGGATGTACATTAAGATCACAAGCAGAGGGTAGAACAACTAAAGGGGGGACATATTGATTTAGAAAATGATACTCCACTTCAGCTTTATGTAGCTTTCAAAAAGAAACAAAAAAAAAAGTGATTGTAATTATATCATGACAACCATATTTTTGATAATATGTAAAAACTGAAAGAATGAATATTATATGTTAATGAATGAATGTGAATATGTTAATTAATGAATGTTATATGTTAATGAATGAATGTTATATGTTATTAATGGATGAATGAATGATTAATGTTATATGATTAGGCATGGGGAATTGAGAGTGATGTGAGGGGGGGAGGGACCAAATGAGCTTCCACCGTCACGTGGTTGGCCCTGTTAAGTAGAGAATATTAAACTATTCTCGAAACAAAGAGAAGCTCAATAAGGTAATGCACTTTTCAATATAAGAAATGCATCGTTTGAATCATCAAACCAATATGCAAAGATGAACGAAAGTGCTAACTTTTCACTATGGTGGCAGAAAAATGATTCTTTATATCCTGAATCCATGCTCTGCATCATAATTTGAAGTTGTTTCCATTCCAATGTTCTGAGTTAAGTTTGTTTGTATGGCTTTGTATGAATACCACATTGTGTTGTGAGTGGATTTGGTTTTAAAGCTCTGTTTCTTCTATTTTTAGTGGTGACATAATTCTAAAATTTGACTTTTGTGCATAACAGGTTAGTGGAAAAATTGACAGCTCTAAAGGGTTAGAGGCTCGATTGAGATAGATACACAGATATTTGATCTTGTTGTTGATGGAGGCTCTCACTTAACTACGAAATTTTGTTCGACTGCAGGTGTATGCAAAAGTTTCACTTACATATTCCATTCTTGATCATAACAAGCAAATGATATTAATGCTTCCAAACTCTAAGATTCGCTTTACTTTATAATGATCAAAATGTTATTTATACATTCAATCATCTCTTGTCCCCTACCCTCGTTTCCTCCCTCCTTTAAGAATTCCTTCATAAAAGATCTAAATTTATATCTCATTTACACAAATTTATCCTCTAAGTGCTAGGAGGAAGATATGTAAAAGATGATGGATTATGTCTAAACAACAACTTTCCATCCTTATAGCTAATTAAACTCTTAATATTTCCAACAATGAGCTCAATAATTTTGTATATGTAGTGTTAAGGGAGGCTATGTGAAGATTTGAAATTTAAAACATCACTCTTTGTATTTTTCCAGGGTAGTGAAGTGATATTTTGAGTAATACAAAACCTACACACACATTGATATTTTTAGCATCACATTACAATTTTTTTCTCTTATACCTACCCTTTGCTAGAGATGGAGGTATATAATATTGGTTTCTGGGTTTATTTTGTAAGTAGTTAATTTCACAGAGGAAGACTAAAATCTTCTTAATGTCCTGTCAGGTGTGAAAGCATATGAATCACTTGCTGAAGACACCATTTTGTATTCATCCAAAAACTAGTTTGTTCTTTTTTTATGTTTCTTGCATGTGTTTTTTTAGGCTATAGAGATGTAGCTCAACTCTTTCCTTTGCGCTTTTCATCTATTTTGATGATTACAGTAGATTGTCATAATTTTTCATGTAGATCTATTTGTAACCTTATTTTCTACCAATCAATTTGCAAACTAGTCACATATTAAGGACCATTTCACTAACTTGTAGTCATCCAATACTTCATATGTTGCAGGTTGTGTCTCAGGTGCTAACAACTCACGATTGTGAGAACTTTAATCCTACAAGTGTACCCAATCTTTCTCAAGTAAAAGTTCCTACCTTATTTTATAGTACTTTATATGGTTAATTGAAGGTGCTTATTTAGATCTAAGATAGTTGAACCTTGGATTAAAATATGGTATTATATGGGTAGTATAATGATAAAATTGAGGTCCATTGAACACAAATTACGAACATAATTTACTGGACTATGAATAGTGTTACAATTATAATTATTTCTCCTTTACCTACCTCTGCATTAATGAAAAAGATAGATCCCTATAAATCTAACCATGAAAGTGTTGAAATCTATAGTATCTGGAGGACTCCAAAAACTATCAAACATATTCTTTTTGAATGTTTTTATGCTCAAGAAATTTGGTACTTATTTTGCCATAAGCTGAAGGTTTGGAATAACAATGGTAAAATTAATTGGCATGATATTATGTTTTGTAATTTCAAGCTCAAGTTTGATTGTAAGCTATTTTGGTATTTCTTATCCAATGAGATCATGTGGCATTTGTGGAAGGTGAGAAATGATGATAAATTTAAGGGTATTAAGAGGGTACTTACTGAGTCTTGCAAGAGACTCACTTTCTACTCTGTTGCTCTGCAAGTTTCAACTCTTGTGGAGATCTCAATGGAGAATTTCTTGAAGTCAATAACTAAAGGTGCTGCTAATAATACTAGAGAGGATCTAAGAAGTGGACCCGCCTGTAGGTTGAGCTTGGAAGAGACCATGCTATTCCAATAGACATTTGATGAGCTCCAAAGAGCAATTGATGAAGCTGCAAGCCCAAAAAGATAGGGCGACCCCTAGCAGTTGGACCCCCAAGGAGAAACAATGGTGAACCTTGATATTGAAGAAGTCAGCAATGAGGAGAATGTAATCAACACTATGTATTGTTTACGCTGATTTGAATAGCAGCAACCTATGGTGCTGTTAACAACAATTTGTATTATCTATGCTGGTTTTGAAAACAACTGGTGCTTTTTGGTTTCTTTCTTGCTGTGTAAAGTATTGATACGATATATTTCCTATTATGGAAATGCTTTGATGTTGTATTGATCCTAATGTCGGATAGGCATTTTCATGATATGTAATGGACCTTAAACTATTTTTAATATAAAAAAAAAGATAGCAGATATTGGAAGTTCATTACATGTCTCATGTATGTGTTAGTATTTTAATTTTGTTTAAGTTGTTCAAGAGCTTGATTAGGTCAAGAATATGTTCTACAAGCTCTGTTCTCTTGACATTGCTCAAAATTTTCCCTACACATTTTATTTTCAATCCAGACGTTTCTTAACTCCTTCCCTTGTTAGCCCTTGGTTGTTCTCAAGTGTAATGCTTTTTCTATGCATCTTGCAATCTGTATGTATGATCAATCATCTCTTATGAAGGATGGATAACCTTTCATGGAATTGTTGTTGTAGTTAGACAATTTCCATTGTGAGAATAATCATTTAATTTGTATGGAAGTAAGTCTTTTTCATATTATTTGACTTGGTATTGTAAACTTGTCTTTGCAGGATTCTCTTGGGGGGAACAACAGAACCGTGATGATAGGTAGAGTTGTACAACACCATAAATCATTTGGCATTATCAATATATTGCTTATAGAATACTCTGTGCAAGTAAAATGGAATGTGCAATGACAATTGGTCTCGAATTCAAATCTGAATATAAGTACTATACACAAGAAGATGGTATCTATTCTATGATTTAAAGAACCCCAAAATAAGAAAATTAATAGGTTCCATTTGTTTACTTGCTCTTAGACACTTGTTTAATTGGTGAGACCCTCAAAATGTCTTGTTGATAACTAGCAGTGTTCAAAACTCTTGAAGAGTCCAGATTGGTGTGACATTGGATCTGTCTTGCGGATGGAAGTCATCAGCAAGACATGGACTATTAGAGTTAGTTTTCTATCCTATTTCGATGATTGATCTCTCACCGATGGTACATTTCAACGATTTTTTTTTTTTTTTAAATTGCATTGTTTCATCAAAATTTTGACGAACACAACCAAAAAATCACCAAAAAGGTCCGACAAAGTTGCTATAGTTGCAACAAAGGCTTCGTCGTAACTCCTTGTCCATTTCATCACAATTTCGATGAAGTCTACTGACGAATCACAAAAAAGGTTTGACGAAGTTGCTTAGCTATGACGAAGGCTTCATCATAACTCCTTGCCCATTTCGTCGCAATTTCAATGAACACCACTGAAAAATCACATAAAAGGTCCAACGAAGTTGCTTAGCTGCAATGAAGGCTTCATCGTAAATACTTGCCCATTTCATCGAAATGGCGACGAAATTCTGGTGTTCTTTCGACGCTTCAGAAGAGCCATTGCAATTGCATTTTGTTTGTAATTCGTCAATGGATACACAAAGTTTTTGTCAATATTCTGACGAACATCTGAGTCATTTTATGATGCCGATGATCAAAGAATCTGTGTCGTTATTTCAATGTTTAATTCGTCGTCAGAATTGTAATGAAAAAGTAGTGACGAAAATTTTTTCATCATTTTGTCGCTTTTTCGACAAAGATTTGTCGAACGATTGATGAACGTCCATCAAAAAATGGTGTCAAATTCAATAGTGGGTATTTTCTAAAGAGTAAATTTGAAGTTTTTAGTCAATTTAAATAATTTAAAGGAATGGTTGAGTTGCGGATTGGAAAGAAAATAAAATGTTTGAGGACTGATAATGGTGGTGAATTTTTCTTTAATGATTTTGACAGATTTTGTAAAGATTGTGGTATTCATAGAAAGAAGATAACTCCATATTCTCTAGAACAAAATGGAGTTGCAAAAAGAATGAACAAGACACTGATAGAGAAGGATAGGAGTATGCTGAGTGGTGTTGGTCTAGAACAAAGTTTTTGGGATGAAGTTGTTGCCACTGCTTGTTACTTGATAAATAGATCTCCTACATAAGCTCTTGTTGATAAGACATATATAAAGGCATGGTTGGCCACAAGCCTTCATTAAGACATATTAAAGTTTTTGGTTGCGAGACATATGCACATGTGCCAAAAGAGAAGAAAAAAAAGTTGAAGAACAAGGTTGTGAAATGTATCTTCATCAGATACAATTATGGTGTGAAAGGATACAAGCTTTAGGATCTTGTTGCATCAAAGGTAATACATAGTAGAAGTTTTATTTTTAGAGAAACTAAACCTTCTTTTATTACATTGCAGCCAGGAAAAATTAAATAGGAATATGTGATTCAATTTCCCTCTACACCTAAGAAAGTTGAATTGAGGCCCATGGCTAGACAAGAAGTTAGGGAGAGAACATCTAGCTCTGAATCTTTAAAAGAGCAGGAAGAACCTCCAACTCAACTTGTTCATATGTCTACAAGGCATAGGAAACCACCTGAAAGGTATTCACCTAATGATTGGAGATGTATTTTTACTTTGAATACTAACATAGATGAACCCAAATCATTATAAGAGGCATTAGGTATGAATGATGTAGAATCTTGGAAGATTCCTATGGATGAAGAAATGTAAGCTTTGAAAAAGAATGATACATGGGATCTTGTACCATTTCCTAAAGGATAAAAACCTATTGGTTGCAAATGGGTGTTTAAGAAAAATATTGGTTCATATGGAGGTATTGAGAAGTACAAAGCAAGGTTGGTTGCAAAAGGTTACTCTCAAGTTGAGGGTGTTGATTATGGTGAGATATTTTGTCCTGTTGCAAAAAAGGAATCCATTAGATTTTTTCATTCTATTGTTGCTGCCTATGAATTAGAGGTTGAGCAAATGGATGTGAAAACTGCTTTCCTTCATAGTGACTTGGAGGAAGATATTTATATGACACAGCTAGAGCACTACGTGGTGAAAGGTAAACATAAATTGGTTTGTAAATTGAAGAAATCTTTGTATGGCTTAAAATAGAGTCCTAGGATGTGGTACCAAAAAATTTGATACATATGTTTTGAGTTTGGGATTTGAGAATTCTAAAGTAGATCATTATGTTTATTATAAAATTGATGGTGATTGTTTCCTATTTATTGCATTATATGTTGATGATATGTTATTTATTGGTAGAGGGAAAGGTATGATTTCAAAACTGAAATCTCAACTTGCTACTAAATTTGAAATGAAAGACCTTGGTGGAGCTAGAAACATTATTGAGATGGAAATTAAAAGAGATAGAATGAAAAAAAAGCTTTGGCTTGGCCAAAGTAAGTATGTCAGTTCAATTATACAGAGGTTTTATATGCAAGATTGTAGAACATTATGTGTTTGTGTTTCAGCTGGAAAACAATTATCCATTTTAGATTGTCCAACATCTCCATTAGGGATGGAAGACATGAGTAGAGTGCCTTAACAAAGTGGATTTGGAAGTTTGATCTATATGTTATGGTTTGTATAAGACCAAACATTTCCCAAGCAATGGGAGTTATTTTTATATATGTCTAATCCTGGTAGAGTTCATTGGGATGGAGTTAAAAGAGTCTTCAGATATTTGCATGATACCTCAGATTATTCCTTGTGTTATCATAGTAATATGAATAAAGATGAGACTTCTCTTGATATTCATGATTATGTGGATTCAGACTGGGTAGGTGATGTTGATAGAAAACGTTCCACCAGTGCTTATGTGTTTACTTTATTTGGTGGTGCAATTAGTTGGATGAGTAAGTGACAGGCTGTGGTTGCTTTGTCCACTACTAAAACTAAGTATATGGTAGCTATTCATGCTTGTAAATAATCTATTTGGCTTAAGTGGTTGTGTTTAGATATTGGAATAAAAAAATGTGTAGTGACAATTTATTGCTAGGGAAAATAGAGTGCAATATTCCTAGCTAAGAACTTGACATTTCATGCCAAGACTAAGCACATTGGTGTACAATATCATTTTGTTAGAGATATGGTCGAAGATGGAAAGGTGAAGTTGGTTAAGGTAGAGACTTTGATGAATATTGTTAATTCATTAACTAAGTCTGTGAGCACATAGAAGTTTAGATGGTGTTCATACTCAATGGGCCTTTCAGCCCCTAATAATTAAAATATCATGTTTATATATACCCTCCCATTGCATTTCCAAGGTGTTCGACAAGTGGGAGATTTGTTGCAAAAATGTGTCTCAGTCTTGAAATTATATAAGGTAATGTTGATACATAAAGTACTATTGATCTGTCCGCAATAGGGGGCGATGGGGGTTTCCCCTTGCGATGGTTCTAGGGGTAGTGTGCCCCAACGGGGGCTCAAGGATAGTACCCTCAAAAGGAAAATTTTTATTATTGTAAATTAGACCGTTCATTATTGCATCTTAGATTTGATGACTGATATTTTATTAGCTTGACTTTCCCTAGAAGGTAACCCTATTTTATGAGGGTGTTGTATTATGATTGTGTATTGTGATGTATTATGAGTGTCTGATAGTAGTCGTGTTATCTTTGGATCTTTGGTTGGTGATACTCCTATGAAAAGCTTTCTCTGTAAGTATATTGTAATCTTTGTGATTTTTGGATAATATATTGGGAAGCTTTTGTAGTGTGGGTTTTTTCTCCTAAAAGGGTTTTCCCCATGTAAATCACTATGTTGTGGTATGCATGATATTTGTGTTTCTTTCTCTTTAAGTTTTTGTAGTTGTAAAGATCTATAAAAGTTTTACACTATTCTTCTCTCAAGATTAGTGTAGGAAGTTGTTTCACTACCTCATCTTCATTACAATAATTACTCTAGAGATCAACTACTTGGCACTTTAACTACTTTTGAATTAAGAGTGTTTGGTTGAAGTGATTCAAAGAAACAGATTGCTTTCAAAGTTGGAAAAACAAAGAAGAATGAGCAATCAAATCCGAATGATGTTGATGATGTAGAAGCAAATTTTGTGAGAAGAACAAAAAAGGGTACTAAAAAATATAGAGGTAAGTTACCTTTCAAAATTTTCAATTGTGGAGAGATAGGTCATTATGCTTCAAGATGTCCAAAAAAAGCTTTAAATGAAAAGAATAAGGAGAACAAGGATAAAATGATTCAAAAAAGTTATTATGTTAGAAAAGATGCCAGTATATTTGATGATGAATCTAACTATGTGGATGATGAGAATAGTGAATGCTTGTTCATCGCTTTAAAAGTTTAATCTAATTCTGCTAACTCTAAGAGATGTGTGGAGGAAAGTGCTTCAGAAGTAGGTCATAATGCTATGGTGACTACTTTTCATGCTAGAGAGGAGAAGATCTACTAGTTCATTGATAGTGGATGCTCAAATCATATGATTGATGAAAAAATTAAGTTTTTTAGACTTGAGAAATATGAAGGAGGTCTTGTTAAGTTTGGTGATGATACATCTACTAAGATATATAGAAAAGGTTTAATTAGTTTTGATGACAAGAATAATACAAATGATGTTCTTTATGTTAAGGGTTTAACACATAAGCTCTTGAGTGTTGGAAAAATGTGTAGCAAAGGATATAATCTTATGTTTCAGGATGATGGATATGAGATCAAAAAAGGCTCCAAAATTATGGTTTCTATTGGAAGAAGGACAAATGAAAATGTTTATTAGCTTAAAGGCAATGATGGTCATTTCTTTATGAGTCAGATTAATGAAAGTTGGCTATGGTATAGAAGGATGTGTCACATCAATTTTGATAGCCTAGTGAGAATCAAATTAGTTCAAGATGTGAGAGATCTACCAAAGATTACAAATCCCATCAATGTTGTTTGCAAGGAAAGTTAGATTGGGAAGCAAGCAAGAAGAAGTTTCAAATTCAAAGAAAAATATACTATCAGACTGTTGGAACTAGTGCATACAGACCTTTGTGGTCCTACCAGAGTAAGATTTTTTTAAGGTGGAAGGTATTTCATGCTATTGATTGATAATTATTCTAGAATGACATGGGTTATTTTTCTCAAAGAAAAATCAAAAGCTCTAGATAAGTTTAAAGCATTCAAATTTATGGTTGAGAATGAAATGGACATGAAAATCAAGTGTTTGAGGTCTAATAGAGGTGGATAATTCACCTCTAATGAGTTTAACAATTTTTTTGAAAATTATGGAATAACGAGGCATTTATCTACCCCTAGGACTCCTCAACAAAATTGAGTGGTTGAAAGAAAGAATAAGACTATTTAGGAAGTTGTAAGAACAATGATGAAAGAGGAAAACCTATCATAATTCTACCGGAGAGAAGTAATTCATAGTGTTGTCTACATACTTAACAAAGTTCAAGAAAAAGCTAATAGTGCAAAGACTCCCTATGAGTTGTGGTGGAAGGATCCCTACTGTCAAATATTTCAGAGTGTTTGGAAACAAATGTTGTATCAAAAGAGATGAATTTTTTTTAGGAAAGATTGATACAAGATTTGATGAAGGTATCTTCCTTGGATATTATACAAGAAACAAAGCTTACCAATACTACAACAAGAGGCTAAAGAAGATTGTTGAAAGTGAAAGTGTCAAAGTGGATGAAGACTTGCAGAAGAAATTAGTGGTGATATATGGATATGAATCAGATGAGTCCTCTTGAAGAGAAAATGACAGAGATGAAGGTAAGGAGAAATAAATTTAGATTGACTCCAAAAAGGATGCCTAAAACTCCTAAGTATGTGCAAAAGAATAATTTTGAAGATCATATCATTGGTGACAAGATCAAAGGTGTTTTGACAAGCAAAAAAGCTACTGTGGATGAAGAACAGGTAAACGTATGTCTACTCTCTAAAGTTGAACCTAAATAGTGATTGAAGCATGCAAGGATGAGTATTTGATCAAGGCTATGGAAGAAGAACTAATGCAGATTGAGAAGAATCAAACTTGGGAACTTGTCCCAAGGCCATCAAACAAGAATGTGATTGGAACCAAGTGGGTATTTTGAAACAAATTGAATCAGAATGGATACGTAGTAAGAAACAAGGAAATAATTATGTGTAAGGGCTACGAGCACAAGTAGAAGGAATATATTTTGACAAGATATTTGCTTTGATGGAAAGAATGGAAGCTATCAAAATATTTTTGGCTTTATCAAAACATAAGGATTTCAAAATTTATCAAATTATGGATGTGAAGTTTTCTTTCTTAATGGTGAGTTGGAAGAAGAAGTATACATTGAACAAACATAAGGATTTTAGTTATTAGACAAATTGGATGTGGTCTACAGATTGAAGAAATCATTATATGTCCATTGAAACAAGCTCGCAGAGCTTGGTATGCAAGGTTGGATAGGTACTTGATATAGCAAGGATTCAATAAAGGTACCACAGATAGTAATCTTTATTTAAAATTTGAAAAATATCAAATATTGATTATGGTTGTGTATGTTGATGATATAATCTTGGGAGGAAATGAAGCTATGTGTAAGAATTTTGCAAAAGAGATGCATAAAGAGTTTGAGATGTCTATATTTGGGGAGATGAAATTTATTCCTTGGACTACAAATCAATCAGATATATATAAAAAGGTATATTCATTTCACACTCAAAGTATGCCAAGGAAATGTTGAAAAAGTTTGGAATGTTGGTGTAATTAGTATTTAATTACACTTTCCATAAGTTTACTTAGGTAATTATTTAATTCCTAGGTTAATTAGTTGGCATCCTTATCTTGTTGAGCTATCTTGTTGTTCAAGATAAGATTAGAGTTATGCATCTTTGCTTTTATAAAGAAAATCATTATCTTGTAATATTTTGTACTTCGAATATATCAATTTGCACATCTTTTGCAAATCTCTACTTTTTTGTTTTTCTCTTATGTGGAAGGTGATTTTTTTGGTTTGCAATCAGATCTTGGTTTCTAACATGGAATAGAGGATTCTAAATTGGTATGTACTCCTATGGTTACTAGTTGAAAGCTAAGTAAGAATGATGAATCTCCTAAGGCTAATTAGATTAAGTATAGATCAATGATTGGAGGACTACTATACCCAACTACTACTAGATCAATGGTTGGAGGACTGTTATACCTAACTACTACTAGATCAGATATAATGCACGTAGTTTGTCTTGTGGATATATTTCAAGAATATCCTATAGAGTCACATGTTGTAGTAGTGAAGAGGATATTTGGATACTTGAAGGGCACTCCAGAACATGGTTTGCGGTATTCAAAGGATATTGATTTTTCTCAGAGTGATTACACAGATGCATATTGGTTAGGTTGTGTGGATGACAATAAAATTACAATTGGTGGTTCATTCTTTCTTAGATGAAAATTGATGTCTTGGCTAAGCAAGAAGCAATACTCTGTGTCTTTATCTATTGCAGAGGAATAATACATTGCAAAAACATCTTATTGCACACAACTGTTGTGGATGAGGCAAACCTTGAAGGATATCAGAGTGGTATATGATGAACCAATATCTATATTTTGTGACAATACAAGTGCTATTAAAATTTCAAAGAATATATGGTAATGCACTCAAGGAAAATACATATCTCATTCTGGTATCATTTTTTGAGAGAGAAGGTTGCCAAGAATGAGGTGAAGCTAGAGTATGTGCCTATAAAGGATCAAGTTGCTGATATATTTACTAAGGCTCTTCCTAAGGATACTTTTTTGTATTTCTAGGAGAAGTTAGGGGTTATTACACCTCATTCTTTGAGCTTGATGCATAAGGATATGCATTAGTCCAGTGGATCTCAAGATTCATTCTTTGTTTTGGATTAATATTGAAAGCTACCTCTTAAGGGGAGTAGGTAGTGGCATTATTGGTTGTTGCAGTCAAGGGGAGTAAGTGTTGGTATAGGATTGGTGTTGTCCTTTTTCATCTATGTCAAAGGATATGTACAGTGGTTTTTGGTTGGTATAGTTTGTTGTGTGCTCCTAAGGGGGAGTATGAAAAGTAGTAAAAAGGAAAAGATGTTGCAAAGCAATGGTAAGCATGTACAAGTATGATTAATTTCAAAAGGGGAGAATGAGAGAAAGATGTGTTGCTATTTGTCATTGATGTCAAAGGGGGAGAGACAATAATGTGAAAAATGACCAGTTGTCAAAGTGGGAGAAAAAGTAGAACTAGAAAAGAGAAATATTTGGCATGCAACAGTGTGTTGGTGATCATAGTTATGTTTTTTATTGATGGTTTTTCATGTCATGTGTTTCCTTCAATGAAAAAGGGTGAGATTGTTGCAAGGTTGAGTAGTTGGTGTTTTCATTGATGTCAACAGGCTTATGTTGGTATTGTCATTGATGTCAGCAAATCTATGTTGCATAAATGAGTTTGTAGTGATTCTTTGGTTAGTTGTAATATGTTGTCATTAGTAAGTATTACTAGTGTCAACCTCTAGTGTTTCTTTGATAAGATAATGTTTGTGAGTGTTGTTTGGTTGATTTTTTGTGTTGCAGTTAGTTTGGTGATGATAAGTAAGTGGTGAAGATGATGAGAATGTGTTTTTGGTGCATGGTTTTGAAGTGCTTTTGAGAAAATTTGAATAAAAGAGGAAATAGTGTGTTGTAGAAATGTTCTGGCATATAGAGAGGTGTTCTAGTTTTGCTTTGCATTTCTTATTTGTTGAAGATCTACTTGTGCAGTTTAGATATGTTGTTCAAAGGTGTTCAAATGTATTATATCCAAGGTTTCTTGGTCTAGATTGTTGTGCAGAGAAATTTGTGTTCACCAGTGTATAAACTGTGTATTATAGTGGTGTCTAGGAGAAATGGCTTTTCTCCTCATTTCTCTGTAGTTTCATTTTGGTCTTGTAGTTCTGGAGGTGTGCTCATTCATATCTACTTTTGGTTGAATTTTTGCATGGTTTAGTGCTCTATAAGTTAGTTTCTTGAGTTACAATATGTGGAAGTGTAACTAGGTGTAAAGGATAAGTTTGTTCTTCAAGATAAAATCATTGTGAAGAAAATTGCTGGACTTTAGAGTGTTTGTGGAATATTCCAGATTGTGTTCAAGTGATATTTTTTGTTCATGAGTTATCTTTGGATCAAAGGAAACATGTATTTAAATGTTTGATGGTGTTTACATAGGTTCGGTAGACCTTGGGTGTTTACACTAATTGTGGATTTCCTTCGGTCATTTTAGAAGTGTGGCATGGCATGCATGAGTGGATTTAGGAAAAATTTAAGGTGTGATGTGGTTTACCTTCATTCCTTTCCACTATAGGAATATTTTGGTGTCAGCCTAATTTGAATTTACACAATTGAGGTGCATAGCCAACCTTGGAGAATGTTTTCAAGGTTGAAGAAGGTATAAATAAGTGTTATGTTAATAAAAGAATCATGTGTAGTGTGTGTGATGTGGATTGTAGGTGTGAGGTGTGAATTTGTGAAGTGCAGTGCAAGATTTAATGAGTTAGACTGCTGGAAGTAGTGAGTAGAAGGTGTCTATAATGTTCAGAAAGGATGTGAATGTGTTGGTGATATTGTGGTGGACTATTCTATTGCATTGAGATGATTTTCTCATTTAACAATCTTCTTTTCTTGCTTTTTGTAATCTGGTAGTGAGCCCTTCTTTCTTTTGGGAAGTGAGCCCTTTGGTAGTGATCCCTCTGAAAGTGAGCCTATTGTATTTAGTGTTGTAATTACTTTATATATTGTGAGCTAATCCTTGTCGTGGTTTTTCTCTTCTTGTATTTTCCACATAAATCTGGTGTTCTATTGTGCATAGTGTTGATGCAAACTTTAGTTTTTGTTATTTGCTTTCATGCTAAATCACTTTAACAAATTAAAGGTTATTAAAGTTGTCAGGGATTTAAATATTAATGAGGATTTTGATGTTTTAATATACAACTGATTCGCCCCCCCTCTCAGTTGTCTTGTGCATTCAACAACCATAATAAAATCAATTACTTCATGAACTAGAAGGATCTTAATGAGAGGAAACAAAAGCGGGTAAGTAGACTATAGGAATATGATTTTGATATTATGTATGTCAAGGGGAAGAAGAATATAGTTATTGATTCACTTTCTAGGAGGCCTCACTTATGTTCTCTAGTTGGTATTGCTGGTGATTGGAGATAATTAATTTCAGTAGAGTATGCTAAGGATTCTTGGGCAACAAGAATCATAGAAGGCACTATCCATGATGAAAAGTATACAATACTCAATGAGTTGATTATTTATAAGGAGAGGATTTATTTGGTGCCTACTTCACAACTTAAGGGAAGATATTGAGGACTTTTTATGATGCATCCATAGCTAGTCACCAAGGTTTCTTCAAGACCTATAAGAAAATATGAGAAATATTCACTTGGAAAGGACTAAAAAATGAAGTCCTTTAGTATGTTGGAGAGTGTCCCACTTGCCTGCAAATTAATAATGAGCGCACTTATCCAATTGGTCTACTTCATCTCCTACCTATTCCTAACCAGAAATTGTAATGCATCTCCATGGATTTCATTAGTGGGCTACCTAAGGTACAAAACATGGATTGCATATATGTTGTGGTTGATAGGCTTAGCAAATTTGCATATTTATTTGTTACTAAAATGATATATATAATGAAGCACAAGTAGCTAATATGTTCTTTAGGGAGATTTTCACATTGCATGTGATGCCTAGGAGTATAGTGAGTGATAGGGACAATAAGTTCCTAAGGATCTTTTGGTAGGATATTTTTAGACTGAGTGGGATGGAGCTCACTCCTAGTATGAGTTACCACCCCCAAATAGATGAAAAACAAAGATAATTAACAAATGGGTGGAAGGGTATCTCAAAAATTATGTATTAAGACAATATAGAGCTTATATTAAGTGGTTTCATCTTGGGAAATACTTTTATAATACTACTTATTATATGTCCATTAGGGTGCCACCTTTCATGGCTTTGTATCAATATGAGGCACCCAATTTCTTGGATTTACTTTTTGGAGATAGCAGAGTGTCTAAGGAAAGGGATTTGTTACAGGAAATTTAAGATGTTATGAAATATTTAAAGGAGAACTTGCAATAGGCATAAAATCAACAAAAGTTATATGTTGATCAATATCATGTGGAGCACAGTTTTGAGGTTGGGGACATGGTGTATTTGAGGCTTTAGCCATATAGAAAATATACTCTCAAGAAGAGTGGAGCATAAAAGCTTAAGTCCAAGTTCTATGGTCCATTCAAAGTGTCTAAGTGGATTGGTGAGGTTGCCTATGAGCTCAAGTTACTAGCTAGAAGCAAGGTTTATAATGTATTTCATATATCTAGGCTTAAGAAGGCACTCAAACACAATGTAGTTGCCTCATCATATTTTCCACCATTAGATGAGGAGGGAAAGTTGTTTCTAATTCTAGAGGCCATTATAGACTCCAAAGAGTGGAATATTTAGAAAAGAGTAATTAAGGAATATGTGGTCAAACATAAAAACTTGTTAATTGAGGATGCAACTTGGGAGAATGAGCAAATTTTATAGCTTCCAAAGTTGAGATTGCTTGAGAAAAATAAATTTTGGGAAGGGTAGACTATAATGTCCCCTTCCTTAGAAGTTCGGTATGGTGGATAGTTAGCCTATTCAGTGGATTCTTGTAGGCTAATGTGTTAGGGTTAGAGAATCCTTAGAGTCGGTTGGTTCCAATGGTTGGTTGTGTTAGATATTTTTATGGGCTCAGGAGTTTATGATGTGCGGAATACCACTTTCTAGGTTGGTTTTAGATGTTTTCTACTATTTTTATTTAGTTAGTTTGGGGCACCGATAGGGTAAATTTTTAGTTTTTCTATTTTAGCTATGTCGATGGAGGTATTTAATGTCAGCATCCAAATATCAACTATGGTCCGAGATTTTATTTTAAATAATGATATTTTATAAAGTTAAGTTAATATTTAACTTTATCATTATTTAATTTTATAAAGGGACTTTATGAATGGGGTACTTTTTGGAGACATAATAAGTTTTTAATTTTAATAAAGTACTCCCTAAGTTGGACGTCCCATTTGGAGAAATAAAGAAACATTTAAAATTTAAATAAAGTGCATTTAATGCAATTTTGGGTGTGGGGTTTGAGGAAGGATAGAAAAAGAAAGTTGGAGCTCATTGTCTTATTCATGCTTGACTTGATATTTGGTTTTCTTCTTGTTGGAGGAGTTGGTTCCTCTTCTTCTTGGCTTGTGAGGATGAATCCCCTTACATGCAACATTCTCCACATTGTTGAAAGACACAATCTAGAGGATTTGAGGCGGTTCCATTCAAGAATTACATTAGAGTTTATTTATCTCAATTCAGTGAAGATATTGCTAGGGTAAACTATATTGCAGATTTAGAGGATTGTTTTTAGAATTTATGACCAATAGAATTGAAGGATAAAATCACAAAAAAATTTCCACCTTTTATGCTAGTCATACCTCTTCCCATACTGTCCATTCAACTACAAATGGGGCGTGTAGTTTTGGGAGCTAGTCGCTTAGGTTTGTGAGTAAATTCTTTCTGGTTTGGAGGTGTTTAGGGTTAGGGTTGCCTTGTATTTATTTACAATAGAAAATACTTGCATTTCTAGCCGTGGCATCCAATTTTTGGGAGCTTGTAGGAGTTGGTTGCAAGGACAACAAAATATCAAAGTCTAGAAATCAAATTATGGGTTGTTAGAAATGAATATGTAATACATTTTGATAATTTGGGTTTGCCTTTATATTTTGTACATTTAAATGTATAGAGTATGCATGGTGAATGCCTCTCACAGGCCGAAAGCCCTGCCCTAGCTCGCTATCCAGATTTTCTCTCGGGCTCAAGGGCGATCCGGGTGGGCTTTTGGAATTTCAAGGGAGTCTTTTTTGGTTGGTCTTGGGCGGATCGAGGAGGTTGGTCGGCACGCTCTTCTACCTCTTGAGCTGCTCCGTGTGTTTAGTGTATCCACGCCGCTGCGGAGGTTGATCTCGCAAGTCGCTGATCCGTGGGTCGCCTTTTGCTTGCCTCACGGTAAGGGTGGATCGGGGGCTGTAGGAGGTTTCTTTCAGCGCTACGTCTCTTCCTCCTTTCTGGTGCGAGTGTGGGAGAGCTGGAGTGGCCGATAGTGCAGTGCTCGGGAGGTGGAAGTGGTAGGGGTTTCGGCCCATTATTTCTTTTTTGTGGGTATATGCATTGGAATAGGGTTTGATGACTTTATCCAAAGGAGAAGCTTTTGGGGTTACTCCTGATTTGAGTTTCCGTGCAACATTTTGCTCGATGTCCCCAAAGGATGGGATGTCAACCTTTAATAACAATTTATTTGCTACAGACTCTGGGATGGATAGTGTAGGATTGTCCTCTGGTCCACGGATCACAAAGGTCAATGGCTGTCTAGAGCGGTGCAAGGTGAGACCGAAATTTGTTGTTCCGCCTGATCTGATTGCTGAAGATATTGATTACTACTCAAATCATTCCTTATATTGCAATTTTTTGGGGATGAGGGTCTCACTCCAGTTTTTGGAGACTTGGGCTCAGAGAACGTGGGAGCCGGTGGGAGAAATGGAGTTAATGTTGTTGGCTAACAATTACTTCATGGTCACTTTTAACTGCATAGCGGATCGCAACAAGGTATTTGAGGGAGGACCTTATTTTCATAATAAGGTGGGGTTGTTTATCAAGCCGTGGCATGCAGGATTTAACCCTGCTGAGGAGCTTCCAAATCACGTCCCGGTGTGGGTTCGTTTACCTCGCCTTCCAGTGGAATGCTGCCGGGAGGATGTGTTGCTTATGCTGGCTTCGCTGCTTGGAAAACCAGTTGGAGCTTCGTCACAGACCTTGGGGAAAAAGGTAATGACTTTTGCAAGAATTTGTGTTGAAATTGACCTAAGTAAGCCTCTGCCCGATGCAATAGATATGTGTGTGGGGTCCTATTCTTGGGTGCAACAATTGGACTACGAGACCCTTCCTTTCCGCTGCAGGCTCTGTCGTGAATATGGCCACTTGCTGAGAAAGTGTCCAAGATACAAATCGGTGGATCCCCAGCCCTCTCAGCCTTCTAAGGAGCCTCCCAGGGCGGATAAAGGGAAGGGCAATGATCCTATTGCAGGGGTAGATAATGAGGGTTTTGTTCCTGTCAAGGCTCGGAATAAGAACAGGGGGCAAAAGAGGCCTTTCAGCGAAAGGCAAGAAGAGGGTACTTTTAACAGGTTTGAGGTTTTGGACGACCTTAGTCATCAGGAAGTTAACCCAGGTTTGGTAAACTTGGAGCAGGGGATTGAGGGGTTTGCTCAAGAGGGACCTGCTCTTGATTCTTCTATGGAACCGCAAGGCGATTCTGGTGTGCTCACGGATGTTGCTATGCCGACAAAAGGTCTAGAGGCTCCTGTTTCTTTGGCCGTTATTCCAGCAGTGGGGGAGGTTTCTTCTCCTCTTGGGCAAAGTGCAGATCTGGATTCAGCTAAGAAATCTAAGCCTCCAAAATTGGGTATTTTGCAAAAAGATATTAAGAAAGGTGGGGTAGAGAAATTGGCCAAACCAGGTAGAAAGAAGGATGTAGAAAAGATCAAATTGACAGGCGAGAACTTGGTTGAGTCAGGGTCAGTAAAGACTCTGGATTCTCACTTTTCGAGCCCCTTGAAATGATAGTTCTTTCATGGAATGTAAGGGGCTTGAACAGCGGCCCTCGACAAAAAGCGGTTCATGATTTAGTTCGAAAGCATGGTCTTGATGTGTTTTTTCTTCAAGAGACTAAGTTATCGGTTGAGAGTATGCTTGACTTGGCACCTAGGCTATGGAGGTGTGGTGAGTGTCACTGTATCAGTGCTCATGGATCTTCTGGGGGTGTGGCTTTTTTTTTTGGAATCCTCGGAAATTTCGACCTCTTTGGTGGGTGTCTTCTAGATCCACAATGTCTATGATTGCTTCTAGCTTTGAGACAGGGGAGGTTATTCTCTTTTCTAATATCTATGCTCCTACTGATATCCGGGGTAAGCAAGATCTGTGGTCTCATATCAGGTTAGTCCGATCTATATCACCTTTCCATCCATGGATTATGGCTGGTGACTTCAATGCTATTTGCGAGTTGGCTGAGAAGCGGGGTGGTTCTGGGAGGCTGGAGCCCTCTGCTTTGTTGCTTCGGGATAGCATCAACTCTTTAAATCTTGTTGATATTAAGCCTAGTAATGGATAGTTTACCTGGAACAACCGTCGCGTTGGGGATTATTGCATCGCAGGAAGACTGGATCGCTTTCTGGTGTCTTGCTATTGGGTTGGGGGGATGTGGTCTTCCCGCTCTGAGATCTTGGATTGGAAAGGTTCAGATCACTGGCCTATCAAGCTTGTCATTGATTCGACTTGTGCTCCGCGTACGCCTTCTTTTAGGTTCCAACTCATGTGGTTGCGTGACCCTTCTCTGAGGGATTATGTGGCTGAATGGTGGAGGAGTGGTAGGCCTGCTTATGGGATGGCAATGTATATTTTTTCCAAGTGTCTTCAACATGTTAAATATCAGCTTAAGCGCTGGAACTCTCAGTGTTTTGGGAATGTCTTCCAGGAAAAGGCAGTGGCTTAGGAAGAATTGGATAGTATCACAAGGAGGTTAAGGGAGGTTGGTGTGACACCTGAGCTTCTTCAGGCTGAAGCACAAGCTGCAAGAAACTTGGAGGAATGGGAGCTGAGGGAAGAAATATATTGGAAACAGAAGGCTCGAATAGTTTGGCTGCAGGAAGGGGATAAAAATACATCTTTTTTCTTCAATTCGGTGAAAGCAAGGAGGCATGGGAATTCTATCTCTGGTCTTGTGAACGATGGGGGAGAACATTTGTCTTCCTTCCCTGAAATTTCTAATGAGGTAAGACAATACTTTGCTTCTCTCTTTAGGGAGGACTCGCAAGGGGGGTCTCCTGAGGAGGCTCAGGTTCTTTCTTGTATTCCTCATCTTGTGTCTAGGGAGCTGAACCAACAGCTTATGAATGATATCACTTTGGAAGAACTCGAAGGAACTGTGTTCCAGATGTAGAAGGGGAAGGCGCCAGGTCCCGATGGCTTCCCGATCGAGTTTTTCCAAGAATTTTGGGATATTATCAAGTTGGATCTCCTGGAGGTTGTGCACGAATCTCAAAGGAACAAGCAGATGCTAAGGGCTTTAAATTCTACTTTCCTTGCTCTTATTCCCAAGTGTGAGGGGGCGGATAGGTTAAGCCAATTTCAACCCATTTCTCTTTGCAATGTCATTATAAAATTATCTCTAAGGTAATTGCTGACAGGTTGAAAAAGGGTCTTGAGGAGCTGATTTCCGAGGAACAGAGTGGTTTTGTTGCTGGCAGACAGATTCTGGATGGGATTGTTATTGCAACTGAAGTCATCCATTCTATGGCCAACTCCAAGGAAAAGGCAATGTTTATCAAATTGGATATGGCGAAGGCTTATGACAGAGTTAGATGGTCCTTCTTGTGGAAGGTTCTTGTTGCTTTTGGGTTTGCGGCGGAGTGGATTCAATGGGTTAAGAGTTGTGTCACCTCAGTCTCTTTCTCTGTGCTTATTAATGGGAATCACTCTGAGTTATTCGGTGCTTCTAGGGGCCTTCGTCAGGGGGACCCTCTCTCTCCGTATTTGTTTATCCTCCTCGCTGAAGGTTTGGGGAGATTGCTTAGAAGGAACGTGGAGATGGGTAGCATACAGGGTTGG
>VDFB02271358.1:759258747-759268768 GCA_007258455.2 Sequoia sempervirens
TAGGGTTATGGGTAGTGATGGAACTTTAAAGTTTTGTTCTATGTGTTCTATTTTATCCTGCCTTGTGTCTCTGGTCATCGATGGTGTTTGGGAAAATCCTAAGGTTGTGGTTTTACCTTCATCTTCATGTAAAACCCTAGTGTTCATCTTATGCCTTGGATGGGATCTATTTGGCTGTTACTTTTTGGGAAGGCTTTAAAACGACTTAAGCCCCATCGCTTCGTCTAGGCTGGGACCCCTTTTGTTTTATCATTTTATTTCCTTCGCCTAACTTTATTTTTCCTAAGTCTTTTTTTGGTCCCATGTTCCCTCATTAAAACAACTTATGTCATTGTTTTTCGTCATCCTAGTGATGTCCCCTTATTCCTTTAGGGGAGAGGGCCCAGTAGTCCTGTAAGCTAACTTTCTCAACATGTAGCAATTGATTGGAATATTGTAGAACCTTCATTTTTTTTGAAATGTAGATTGGTCTCTTATTTATCTATAACTAAGGTTTGGAGGCGCAACTCATCATGCAACTTGCCACATCGACAGATCTTTTGAGAAGTGTCTAAAATTTGACTTTTTAAAGGTTCGACCAAAACTTAATCATGGAACCCCCAATAGTTGAACCAAAAAAATATCATTTGTTGCTTGTAGAATATGATATTTTTATTTAAATTAAAATTAATATACAACCTAAGTGGACCAAATACTTATTGATAACCATAAATCTTTGATATCTCTACCTTTATATTCAACACATATGGACTAATAGTTGAACACAAAAAATCTATTTGTTGTTATAAAAACAACACATAATGATTTAAAATACAACTTATATTGAACAAAAATGGACCAATAGTTGAATACTAAAACTTTTTGAAAATCCTTCACATTTAATGGGAAAATACATGTTATTTATTGTGCTCACCTTTTATATTTGTGATAGGACAAACTATTAATATAAAATTATCCAATGCTTGTACATTGCTACCCCAATTGTTGTACACATAAGAACAATATTTTTTCACTATGATAACAATACTTGTTTAAATGAGTGTCTTATTTTATTAAATGAGATTTTATTTTTAAAATGATATACTTATAGTGGAGAGTTGTGATATTTTATTTGAAACAAAAAAAAACTTATTTCACTTCTTCATGAATGTATTTATGTTTTTTTCATATAACATTTAGAGGTTCTCATGTGTTCAAGTATGGGTCCATTTTTTTATCAACATTTGGTTTTTTCTTTATTTACATTTGGACTATTTATTTACAATATATAGTATAAATATGTGGTAAGACTGGGTATTATCATCACGATTGAGTGCATGACTATTAGACCCCGCACGACTACTGGGCCATCTCCCCTAATAAATGTTTTTTTTATTTTGCAGAGGGACAAGTTCGCATGGTCGTAGATCAATCATCGTGTGATCTCATTCATTCCCCGCCATCCCACAATGACCCCACCACACTGTCTTTGTTGATCGCAATATCATGGGCAAGCACCACGTGTCTCATCCGGTGAAGCTGAAGGAATGATAAATACTTTGATGCATCTTTAATACATTATGTCGCAGGTTACTAAAGTAGTTATAAGATGCACATATTTTAAATCAACGAAGATGTTATAATCTCAGTAGAAAGGTGCTTGATGGTTAATAACAAGGCTGGTGACTGTGTTGAACAAACATGATTGTCGATGGTTGAGATCCACGGTTTCCCGCCATCGCGTAATCAAAAGTTGTGAGGTCTTTATTGATTGTGATATCACGGGTGGGCACCACATGGATCTCCTTGGCAACGAGTAGTATGGTGGGGCAATGGCTACCTAGCCTACGAAAAGGCATGGGCATCTGCATGGCTTATGCCTATCGTACTTTCGTTAAGGAGAGAGATAAAGGGAGTGAGTGAGTGATCCATTTACATATTATTCTTTTATTCTTCCTTGATTAAATATTTAGTTACCCATTTACCGTTAGTAGAAATGACCCAAGAATTTAATAGAATGGACGATCAAATCATCCAGTAAATGTCTCATCTACTATCAAAGCTCACTTGCATGCTACATGAATGGCTCCAACCATATTTGATGCAGATTTAAATTTTAGTCATCGATCCTTCAGTTAGATCAAATCATTGAATGACCATCTTCAAAACAAGCTGACACAATCACCAACATGGAAATAAGGGGCCCACCATACCATACATTGCCAAGGAAGTCCACGTGGTTGTCACCCACGATATCACAATCAGTAAAGATCCTGAAACTTTGGATCACACTATGGTGGGAAACCGTAGATCTTGTTCCTTCAACACAGTCACCAGCCTTATTATTAACCGTCGAGCAAATTTTTCATCAAGATTATAACATATCCGCTAATTTAAAAAATGTGCACCTCAAGAACACTTTAGTAACCTACCTTTTAATGTATTAAGGCTGAATTAATTTACCACATTATTTCCTTCATTCCTTCGGCTTCATCATATGAGACACGTGGCGCCTGCCTGTGATATCGCGATCAGTAAAAACCTTGCAACTTTCGATCACGTGATGGCGGGCAACCATTAAGATCTGATGACAATTGATCGATGGTCAACCAAAATTATCACCTTCGGCCTCACCAGATAGGACACATGGCACCCACCTGTGATATCACAATCAACCAAAGCGGTGTGGTGGGGTCATCATGGGATGGCGGGGAGCTGCTAAGATCAAACGATAGTTGATCAATGGCCGCGCGAACTTCATCCTTTTTCAAAACAAAAAATTTATTAAAATGACAAGGGGACATCACTAGGAAGATTGTAAACAATGACATAAGTTGTTTTTAAATGATGAAACACGGGGCCAACCAAGACTTTGCAAAATAAAACCCTGCAGAGGAAATTAAATATTAAAACAAAGGGACTCAGCCTAGACGAAATGATAGGACATAAGTCATTTAAAAACCCCTCAAAAAGTAACATCGAAATAGATCCCAACCAAAGCATAAAATACACACAAGGGTTTTATATGAAAATAAAGCTAAAACTAGCAACCTGTTAGCTCCCAAAAACACAAGAAAAATACCTCAAGAGGTTCCTAATCTCTTGATACATTTCAGGGTAACAAACAAGGCCAATTGATTTAGACCTTCTACTCTTCAGGTATTTCCAGACCTATATGGGTGTACCTATAACATTGAAGCAGACTTGACCAATTTTTATTCCTTTAAAGTAATTTACCCACAATGGAAAATAGGAGTGGATAAATGAGTTTTATTTTGGTACAAATTGTATAAGCAATATCAAGGCTAAAATCTAATGTGTTCATATGAAAAAATGAATGAAACTAAACAGTAGAATGGTAGAGACTAATGCCTTATTGGGTATACGGAGTTCAAATGATAATTTGAAATGAATAACCTTTTTCTGGCAGATACTCAAATTGTTTGGCATACAATTTTAAGTTTATAACTGGTATAAACATGCAAGGATGTGACTATTGAGTTCTTAATAATCCAAATGAGATTCCCTAATTACTATGATTGACTAAAAGGATTTAATCTCTCCTTGAAAGAACCAATTAATCCAACCATACAGATACAACAAGTGTGCACTGATAAACTGAAAAAATATCCTTGATACATTAGTTTAAACAATTAGAAAACATCAACCTTGGAGATAAATTTAGTAATACTTTTAATTAACACAACAAACAAATGAAACCAGAAAAAATGCCACCAAATCAAATAAACTTAATTGAAATCTCCATTGTTTTTTACATGCATCATAGTCTCAAAAAAATTATAAGCATTATGTATCCTACTGCTTTATTCGATCTATGCCCTTTCTTTCGCTATCAAAAATGGGTATTTATATATTAGCCACATGAAAGGTCACGTCCATTCGTATTCCAATCTCGACGATCTATTGTATTTGATCCTTTCCAAATGTTCACCAAACACCCACAAAGACAACATGTAGTTTTGTCAACGTTCAATGTTACTCTGATCACCACATATCACATATCGCTTTGGTGTCCCATAGTCTCATCGATGTTCTGAGTCTCACCGATAGCCAATAGATCATATTTCGCTATGGAGTCATGCAGTCATACCAACGTCACGAGTCTCCTCGACACTCCATGCCTTCAATCTTGAGTATTGTTGTGGCTAAAGGGGTCGGCAAACATTCCTCTGACTACTCAAGTCTTACCGAGATATTCCCTTCAGTTTGCTTTTTGATCACCGAGACACAGTGGTTTTATTGCTGATGGAACTTCATTTGGCATGAGCTTCCTAGCTCTCTATGACAAATCTTGTGTCGCCAAAAATCAAACATATCACTATGACCCTGGGGTCGGTGGAACTCCAAGACTTCATATCGATGACAACGATGAAATTTTCTCTTACCTTATTGGCGAAACCAAATGAGTGCTCTGGGACATTACACGAATGGCTCAAGTCTAGCTGATGAATTTCGTTATCGACAAGACTATGAATTTCACTAAGTCCCCATACCAATGTAATTTCGCTATAGCGATATGGTGGGTCGGCAAGACTTCCTCGAACTCACCTCAATGACAATATGCTACTGGCAGGATCCACTTTTTTGGGAAATTTGTTGAGAATATTATAGATTCCTTTTTGATGCTCCAGAATCGTACCAAAATCGGTAAGACATAAATAAGCTCATTATGACTTACACTGTTGACCACTGTTTTGCTGATAGGACCCTTGTGTCGCTGAAACTACAAACTGCATCATGCCGATGTGTATTACCAAATGAAATAACATCGGTGAGACTTTGTCGATGTCTTGCCGATAGACTGCAAAAAGACATATATTAGTATAGAATGCTTTATGGATCGGGGAGACCCTCACCATCTCTTGCCGATATGAATTATAAATTAAAATACTCAGGGTTAGATGGATTCTATGGGACCAAATGATAAAATATGGGAAAATTTGTTATGCAAAGAAGATTCATGTGATTATGGTATGGGCATTTTTTGGGAACTAACGGGTATGTGCAGCTATGAAATTTTCAAAATTTTATAGTTATAACACAACCCAAGGAAAATTCCAACACCATGAAAGTCTAGTAACACCAGGTAGGGTAGAAATGGAACATAAGGAGCAAAAATATAAAGTTCCATCAGAGGGGAGAGAGATAGAGGGAGTGAGTGAGAGAGAACCCAGAGAGAGGGAGAGGGAGTAGGAGGGAGAGTCTTGAGAGAGAGAGAAACGGAGGGAGTGGGAGAGAGATAGAGGGTAGAGGATTTAAGGGTTAATGGTAGAGGGCTAAGGGTAGAGTGGAGACACTTAGGAGTGAGAGAGAGAGGGAGAGAGGGAGGTAGGGAGTATTGGTAGAGAGATAGAGGGTAGAGGGTTTAAGGGTAGAGGGGAGAGAGATAGAGAGAGAGAGAGAGAGATACCTAAGAGAGGGAGAGGGGGCAAGAGGGAGAGACTTGAGAGAGAGAGAGAGGGTAGAGGGTAGAGGGTAGAGGGTTTAAGGGTTTGGGGTTTAAGGGTTAAGGGTTTAGGGTTATGGCTAGAGGGGAGAGAGATAGAGGGATTCAATGAGAGAGAGGGAGGGAGTGGGAGAGAGATAGACAATACGTAGAGGGTTAAGGGTAGAGGGTAGAGGGTTAATGGTTTAGGGTTAAGGGGAGAGAGAGGGAGTGAGGAGTGAGAGAGACCTAAGAGAGGGAGAGAGGGGTAGGATATTGAAGATACTTGAGAGAGAGAGAGGAGGGATTGGGAGAGAGATGAGGGAGGGAGGGCTAAGGGTAGAGGGTAGATGGTTTAAGGGTTTAGGGTTAAGGGTGGAGGGAGAGAGATAGAGGGAGTGAGGAGTGAGAGAAAGACCCGAGAGAGGGAGAAGGGCATTTTGTATATATTAATAAAAATAATATATGCTAGTAGCATTTGCAGCACAACATGAAAGACAAGATTAGAATTACTTTTAGTTATAGAATTAAGGTTAGGGTTAGATATATATTTAGTTAGGGTTGGGGTTAAAAATAGTGTCAGTGTTAGTTTTATGATTAAGTTTAGGGTTAGAGTTAGAGTGAGAATTATTGTTGAGATTGAATCATAACCCTAATCTAACCTTAACCTTAAACCTAATTGAACCCTAACCCTATTTCTAATTTAAATTTAACTCTAACCCCAACCCTAACCCTATCATTGAACCCAAGATTTATCCTAGAACCCCAACTCTAATTAAATGGTAAACCTAACCTAACCTTAACCCTAATGCTAATCCCAACCCTATGTCTATCTATAATTATAATCCTAACCCTTCTCATTCTAACCATAATTATAATCTTAATCATAATTCTAACCCTAACCATAATTCTAATGCTATTCATAATCCTTAGTTTAACACTAACCAAAGTTCTCATGACAACCTTAACTCTAATTCTAACCCTAATCAAACCCGGACCTTAACCTTAACCCTAACCTTGAGCTTAATTAAACCCTAACCTTAACCTTAAGCCCGAGCTTAATTAAATCAAGAGCCTAGCTCTAACCCCAAACTCATATATGTGAGATAATTATAATTTACCAAAAACCCTAACCATAATTGAATCATAACCCTAATTGAAATATAATCCTACCTTTAATTGAACCCTAACCCTAATTGAATCGTAATTTTAACCCTAAGCCTAATTGAACCCTATTTTTAACTCTAAGACTAATTAAACACTATTTATAACCCTAACCCTAAGACCATCTAAATTGTAGCCCTAATTGAATCCTAACCCCAATTGAATCATATTTAAACCCTAACCCTTAATGAGCATTAACCCTAATTAAACCCTAACACAATTGAACCATAATTCTAACCCTAATTTAATACTAACATTAACCCTAATCCTAATAACATATTATTAGGGTTATATTTATTAATGTCTTAATATTAGTTTATAAATTCAACATTAATTATAAATATTTTAAAATAAATTAAGTATTTCAATCTAAAATTTTAATATTTGACATTATAAATAAAATTAAATTAAATCTTAATTTTAAAAATCCATAAAATATTTATTATCTATTTAGTTTTTACTAATTAATATCTAATACAATTAAATTAAATTAAATTAAATATTCATTTTAAATTAATTAAAACAATTATTAATTAGAATTTTAGAATAAATTAAGAAATAAGATCTATATAAAAATCAACTTTTCTATTTTTTTTCTTTGTGTCCAAATCATTTCATTTTCTAAAATTATACTAAATTCTAGATATCATAATTAAACACAAAACTTCTATTCTATTCTAAAGGCTTAAGGTTTACGTTATGTAGGCATTTAGGGTTTAGGGCTTAGAGAGGAGACACATAGAGGGAGGAGTGAGAGATAGATAAAGACCTAAGAGAGGGAGAGGGGTAGGAGGGAGAGACTTGAGAGAGAGAGGGTAGAGGGTAGAGGGTTTAAGGGTTTGGAGTTTAAGGGTTAAGGGTTTAGGGTTATGGGTTATGGGTAGAGGGGAGATAGAGGGATTCAGTCAAAGACAAAACCCCAACCTTAGGATTTTCCCAATACCATAAAAGACTAGTAACATAAGACAGGATAGGAAAGGAACATAAGACAGACATGAAAGGACAGATTCAAAAGATGTAACATACTGTGTTGATATGTCCTTCAATCTTCTTAATAAGATCCATGATTTGTTTATAAAGGAAGTGACTTCATAGATGCAACAACTTCAATTATGCATCTTTTAAACAATGAGGAAGCATTTCAAGTTTTTTTCAAGCCCCTCTCACCATAACCCTATTGGACAATCACACATCACATAGGAATGTGAGTTGTTAGGTCACCCACATATGTGACAGGTGGTTGTCCAATAAAGATAAAATGAGGAGACTATGTGTATTTATTACACATAACAAAAGAAGAGCAATGGTTGAATCAAGGTCACCATACAAGTACAAGGACAACACCTTTGCAAGAGCTACAAGAGGCAAAGGGGATTGATATTATTCATTCATGGGTGTACTGGTGAAAGTGAATGCAATAGGTAAAGGTCATTGTCATTGATAAGGACAACCAACAATGCATGCTACAATGGTCTCATGAAGGACAACAACAAAACAAAATCTAAAGTTGCACAAGGCTCTATTCAAGGCCTTCACAATCAAACATTAGTCGAACAAGTTGCCAGATAACATTCAATGCATGATGTTTTAAGGAAAGGCATAAAAGGAAAAGACATTCAAGAAACATCAACTCTAGTTGACACAAATAATATGCCTATTGCAATCATGTCATTACAAGAGGTTTATGATAGCAATGGAACCCTCATATCATGTGATCGAGATACAATTTCTATGCTCATAACCTTTCATGTAGGGGTTTTGGTCATCATGATTGATCCAACATGGATCATGATTGCATACAAGAAACAAAAAGTTACAAATGACAATTAAGCAGTTATGATTCAAGTGAGGTCTCATTTTGGAAGCCAAGGCCATAGTACAAGTGTATATGAACAACAACTATGAGGTTATGCTACAAGACAACCATGCAATTTCATGTAGGACATCAAGCATTGCAATGGTACAAGTGCATATGAACAACAATCAACAATCAGCAACAAGTAGTGAAGGAAGCAAAGCATAATTGTATTTTTACCTTTTCATACCATTGATCATCCATTCCAGCAATAGGCTATATTAGTGAAGGCATATACTTGCACAGGGGTGTTTTAATGAAGATATTCAGCATAAAAACCATCATAAATCATGGTGCTTCAAGGGAACTGAGCATAGTCATGAATAAGAGCAGTACCATTAAAGGCTAAAGGTTTGTCTTCATGTTATCTATGAATTTGAAAAAATAAATCTACACTAGGTGACAACATGAGTATAGCCATGAAATGGATTACAGTGAGATAAATAATATAAATGGTTGTTGCCACTATCTCATTTTCTCTTTGGATGGTCATTACTAAGTCCTAACAAGTGAATAGCAAAGGGATAGGTGTCAATAATATATCTTCATTTGACAAGTCCTAAACTTTTGGTGATCTCATTGACCCAATAAGGCATTGCTTAGAAATCATTTCATATCTTTTTGAAAAAATCAAAAGGAGGACTGATGTATCCAATTGTAAGAAGAAAGCAATGTCCAAGGGAGGGGTAGTACCATCATCTTAGGTACCACTTCTGCAAGATGATAAATGAAAATCCTTATGTTTGTATGCATGAAGGTCCTAAAGCATACTTTGGGTAAGGTGCATTCATGGCATCTTTTGGTGAAAGGTTTCCCAAGCATGAGTAAAGATCTAGTGTTCCATCAGGCTATGTTGGAAGAATTATACACTAATCCCTCCCCTAGGGTGTTTCCTTGCATCAAAACCAATCCCTTCTTCCTATCATTTGTTGACAAGGGAAATTAATTAAAACGCTTAAATGGGATTATAGGTGGATATGTTATGTATAAGGATTTGATAAGTAGTAGTGGGTTAGAATACATATTGATGAGATTGCAATGCAATGTTATCAGGGATTGTATATGTTATGTGTTAAATCTATCATAAACCCTTGAATACTTATGAATTTGACTCCCACAATGCATATATGGCACTGATCTAAGTTGTATGATTCAGTATTTGTTCGTCTTTACCTAGAGCTTGCTAAAAATTTCAAATCAATGACATATTTTATCTTGGGATTGTGTTGTAGTTATCTCATGCTCCAAATAGTTGATAATGTTGATGAATAGCCAATTATATTGGATATTATCCTATTATGTTGAGCTATTAAATGAGATTATATGTTATTGTTAATTTTGTTTATGATATTGGTGCAGAGGTTGTGAACACATTAAGGGATCACCCTCCTAGGTCTTGTAGAGCCCAAAGTGTAGGAGGATTTTTTAAAGTCCTTGTCAATTGGTCTAGGTCCTTTGAGCTGCCCTTGATTGGGATTGGAAATTCCATAGGTATATTAGAAGACCAACCTGGCTACATTGTAAAACAAAACCAACACTTCCCTCTACCCTTAACCCAAAACCCTAAACCCTTAACC